>VZTD01003096.1:784330-954080 GCA_013397725.1 Rhagologus leucostigma
TTTTTTTGCGTGTTCAGAGTTGTATTAATCATCACATTAGTGGTCAGGAAGGAATTTTACATTGGATCATTTTGGCACAATTTTTGGCAATTTTGCTCTTTCAATGCAGCAAAGGATGGGCTGCTTCTGACATCATCCTTCTACTAATCACTTTCCTGTTGGTACAAGGGGTTTTTTATGTTGGTGGCATCTTAAACTGTCCACTCCTATAATAATACATGGCTTCCTCTTTCCGGGAATTGAAATTACGTAGTCCAACAGGTCTTTGGATTTTGTGTAGTGTGATACACAAATTCAGGTTGGCTAAATCTAAAGCTGACCTCTGGTGTTCCTGTTAAATAGTAGCCTGAGTAGCATTACCAGTGGATTCTTCTGAAAACTAACCTGTTTTGATGTTGTGGTAATGACACTTTCTTGCTAAAACAAGCTCATAGCATGGCACAGAACTTTTTTTAGTGACATAGTAACAGTGTGTAATTTCCTTTTACTCCGAAGCCGGCTTGTTCTGATTGTGCAAGATCCTATTTCTCATTAAAAAAAAAATTCTGTGTAGAAAAGAGTTGTTGTGGCAATTAGGTTTAACTTCTAATTTAAATATTGCATCATTGCCATTATTAAAAACATATGGCTTCATGAACTTGTTCTATAATTTATTCATTTATAGTCGCATATTCTATTGTTTCAAAGACTATTATTTTGGTTTTCTTCATCCTTTGAAGGTAGTACAAGGTTTTTTTCAGCTCAGATTGTTTTGTACTTTTTGTTTCTTATTAAACAGGATTTCATGGCTGGCACAACACAGAAGGGACGCTGTGACACTGTTTCCAACTTAATGAAAAGAGGCTGCCAATCAGATTTGATTGAAAACCCCACGGTTCATGTCACAATACCTAGTGACCACGAAACAAATACACAAGTGACACCAGGAAAAGTTTCAGTCCAACTGCGTCCAGGTTGGGTTGTCTCTAACACATTGATATTATAGTAAATTTAAAATAAAAACAGTACTTCTAAGATATTTCGTGAAGAGGCATCTGGAATAATTATTTGGAAGAATGATGCTATAACTTGTATTGTAGGACTGTGATGGTGTTGCTCCCATATTCAAGTGTCATCTTCAGCAAGAATTGTTTCTGTCAGACACAGAGGGAGGTCAGAATAATGCAAGTAGTAAATGGAAAGGGAATTTTAGGTAGTCTTTCCGGTTTTCGTATATAGTTTCTTGATTCTTTAGCCGCTTACACTAACAGTTTTGCCTTACATGTGTATAAACTATTCCTTCTGAAAGTAAATAGAGTTGTAATTCCTAAACTCATGATTTGGTAAACTTCTTGATTATTTCTTTACTTTCAAGTGCGTTGACTACAAAAATACCAAAACCATTATATAAGAAAGGACTGAATTCCTAAAGAAGACTTATGTATTCACTGCCTGAATTTTTTTTATGACTAGTATTATCTCCATTTGCCCTCAGCTGAAGTCTAGTTAAATCAGTGTTCATTCTCTGTCTCTAAAAAACCTGTAGCAAACAGCAGAAGTAAAGGTGATATAAAGGGATGCAGGGTTATCTTTCACTCACTAAAGTTTAATTTATTTCTTTCTTTTGCAAAGAATAATTGGAGAAAGAAATATGTGAGAAGGATCAATCTTTGGTAGGAAAACATTAAGTGTTTAGGAGAAGTATTTTGCTGATCTTCACTGTAGAAATGATATTTTTCTGTCAATTAGAAGGGAAAAAGGAAGGATCTGCATGAGTGTAAAGCACAAAAGAGCTCTCTTTTTCACTCTTTATGATAATAAAACTGTCAAGGTAACATGAGCACTTCTCCTTTCCTCACTCTCCTTCCAAAGAAGTGACTGATACTCTGCTTTGTACTGAGAAATGGTTTCAGGAACTGAGCTGCCTCTAGCTCTGTCTGTAATCACATTTATTTCCAAAAGCATACTGGATTCATAGAAAAAAAGTTAGCTTTCTAAAATTTGGTTTCATTAACTTTTTTTTCCAGTAAATAGTGAAATTAAGTTCTTATGTTTTGCAGAAGTTTTTGCATCAGGGAGGCAGAAGAATAAAATTCCAAGGACTCCAGAAGAAAAACTTTTCATATATAGATACCTTGCCCATATTTTCTGCCTCAGGGAAATGTACAGATATACCACTAGAGTTTTTCCTCAAAACAGACATTCAATACAGTATAATCATGCAGAAAAAGATGTTTTTGTTTTGATAATGGGTTTTTTGTCACTGTTTACATATACTCAAAATTTAGTATTTATGTGGGAAAAAATAAAAGCTACACTCAGTATCTCACTGTATGCAAACTGGAGACCTGCAAGGGTCGTTTACAAAAAGTAATTCAATTTACATCGGCAAAGAGGAAACATAAATTACAGCACACAGAAATTGTTTTCCTCATGCAAAACCTAATAGAGACAAATCCTGACATTTTCAGGTGGATTATGTTCAAAGACCACTGGAAGAAATTACTTCACATATTTAACTTTTCTAAGTCAGATCTTTGTACTGGGTGTACCTTTTGATAGTTTTTATTGAAAACCTGCGTAGTTCTTCTGTAACATCTTCCTTCCTCCTGTCTTTTGCTGTTTCTTCATTGCACAATACTGGATTAGACTCTCCACTCATCACATGAAGATCTTAAACTCATTTCTGCTGTGAGCTCATGCTTCGGATGACATGAAATGATGACTAACTTGAAATCATGCATTACTGTACCTACTCTGCCCATACTCTTCACTTAACTCCTTTTACTGACATTATAGAATATTAGACAAGCAATAATGTGAGGACTGGTTTTGGCATCTTCCAAAGCATTAATATTTTTATTACATATGAGAATATGTTGTGATTCTGCAGAAGAGACAGACATCTATCATCCTGAAATAAGAGTTCTATTTTGTATATGCCAAAAGATGGCTTTTTTTTTAGTATTAAAACCTCTTTTTTAAAAAAATATATCTTTTGATCCTACAGAGTTTTCTCATCAAATCTGTGGAAGCAGTTTGGAATAAACTTGTATCATTATTTATGTCAGTTTTTCAGGCTGTGCTGTCCTTGTGGTGCATATGTAGTTTTAGATTCTGTCATATGACAAACTGTTTGCAGGATACATTTACATACTTTGAAGTGTCAACCTTGAAGTGACTGACCCCAATTTGTATGCAGATCTGTGTCCTTTGTAAGCCACAACTGCTTTTTGTTATAATGCCAAATGGATTGCATAACCATGAATTTAAAAAAAAAGGACAGAAGTCAGATTTTTACAATAAATTGCACAGTGCTCCTGCAAGAAGAACAAAACAAAATGCTCCTTTGTGGCTGGTTTTTGAATGATTCTTCAAGGTTTCATTTACTCTTGGGAGATTTTCTTGTTTGTTTGTTTTTCTCTTTGCTGACACAAACAACTTTGTGCTGAGGTTGCTACAAAAATAAATGTATTTTTAAGCATGTCCATTCAAAAATAGTAAATAAACTTATTTGTTTCTTTTTTTTAATCAGGAAGTGAAGCAAACTTTATGTTAAAAGTTCGTCCTTTAGAGAAATACCCTGTGGATCTTTATTATTTAGTTGATGTCTCAGCCTCTATGCACAACAATATAGAAAAGTTAAATTCCGTTGGATTTGCTTTATCTAAAAAGATGGAGAATATTTCTCTTGATTTTCGACTTGGATTTGGATCCTATGTGGATAAAACTGTGTCACCCTATATTAGCATTCATCCAGGTAGAATCCATAACCAGTGCAGGTATGTAGTGTTTTTACATTTACTGTAGCACTGAGACATGTATTTAATGACACAAATATGCATTATACATATTTATTTTTAAAATTCTTCAGAATTTATCTTTGTTCCCTTATACCATGGTTCTTTGACAAAGTTCCTAAGGAAATGCTGAAAATTGTTTTACAGTGATTACTTCTGAAATACGTGGTGAGTGATTCCAGAAAAACTTTCTGCATCAGAAAAAATGTGCTGTATTTTCTTTAGGAAAACAAGCCAATAGCCATGCTGTTTTGGAATATTTGGTTATGTTTTGTATTTCATTTTAAATTCAACCGTTGTGGTTTTGGTTATTTTGGATATGTTACCTAGATTCATCACAAAGTTTTGTACTTTCTGACCTATGTACTTTCTATTGTATGGGCATGTATTCATTAACTCTTTCCTTCAAACTCTACTTTTGTCAACATGGTGCGGTTCCTTTCAGCTCATTTAATGAACAAAAGCAATCCTCTAATCTACTTCTACAGTTCTAATGTGAATGAACTCCTCTTTTAAACAGAAAAGGTGTTCTGGCCTGCATTTCTTTTTTCATACCATGCCTTATATACCTTGTGTTCAACACATATAAAGTGAGGGATCACTTCCAAAACACTCTGGAGAACAAGATTATTCACGACAGATTCAGAGCTGTATGATAGTAGTTGGAAAAGTGAATACTAATTCTTCATACTTTCTTGCTTGCCTTTCCTGGGAAGACATGATCCAAAGTTCTGTGAAGTCTCTAAGTACCTTTTGTGATTTCAGTGGGTTTTGAATTGGTTCCTAGTAGTGGAATTCATTCTACAGATGTGACTATGGATAAAGCAGTCATCTTGACCATCTATATATAGTGAGTGGAGACAGATTAACATTTCTAGGTAATGATGCATTTTGCCAAAAAGTGGGCCTCTGTAGAGGTATTAATCCTCTCAATGCCAGTTTCTCTTCTTTGACTGTACCTTGATTTGGAGGTGGGCAGGTTACAGTCTGGATGCAGTAGAAATTAAGACAGTTGAAACCTGCTCAGCATCTCTGAAATGGATAAGCACTTCAACTTGTGCTATAAATCATGGCTGTGAATGGGTTCCAGATCCATGACCTGTATAAGTGCTGTTTCACTAGCTTACCTATGACAAACATTAGACTTTTTCCCTTATGCATAATTTGAGAAGGTATCATTTACTATGACATTACTGGAAATGGATTTTCTCATCTCTTTGATGAGGTAACTGTTATTAATAGCGACATTAATTTTATGTACATTTACGTAACACTAGTGGATATAGGAACTTAGATTTTATTATAGTTTGATCCAGTAGCCTCTGTAGCAACCTATTAAAGGATCTTAATGTTGCAGTGTGATAGTCCTTTCTCAGGATAACGAAAAGCAAAGCTGCATCACCCTGTAGATATTCCAGGAGGGTTTATATACTCCCTGAGATCATACCATCCCTCCTGCTGCATTTTTGTTCTGTATGAAACACTGCATATATACTGTTACTATATTAACTAAGTTATTATATACACAATTCCATAAAATACAAAATAATATACATTTTTTGTAGTTAATTATAACTACTTCCCACTGAACTTAATTTCACATAGAATTGCTCTGTTTTTCTGTAAGTGTTTCTTATTCTGTGCTACCTACATCTTCATTAGTATCAAGATTTTATGGGTTAGTGGGGATGCAATATTTTCATCTCCTTCAAATGAAAAATAAGGCTTTTGATTTGTTTTGTTTTTGTACAGTGATTACAATTTAGATTGTATGCCTCCTCATGGTTATATTCATGTGCTATCCTTGACTGACAATATAGCAGAATTCAGAAATGCAGTGAATAAACAAAAAATTTCTGGGAACATTGATACACCTGAAGGGGGTTTTGATGCAATGCTCCAAGCAGCTGTGTGCCAGGTAAGGAAGGAGCTTATTTGAAAAAGACTAAAGAAATAGTTATTCAGGCACTATATATATATATACACACACATATACACACACACATATATATGTGTGTGTATATATATATATATGGGTACAATGGTGCTCAGTGTTCCTGAATTCAAAATGCCAGTTCTATGCCTGATAATACTAAGATTTTTTTCCTCCTTTTCCATTATTTCCACCTTAACTATACATTTGCAATTGAAACTGAAAAAGGAGAGCATGAGGGAATATGTTTCAGTACTGGTTAATTATCTTCAAATTCTGGCTTTAACCAGCCCAACCAACATAGGATGGATGATGAAAGCAACTACTTCTTGTTTGAACGGACACGTGTATTAATTTCAGTCAATTATTAATTTCAGTCAATTTAAATAATTAGTTTCAAAAATCATCAAAGCACTGCTTGTGTTCCTCCACGAAGATATACAAATTTGACATTTCTTCTCCTTTAGAACTTGAAAATTGAATAAGTTTTACATATCTGCTTGTGTAGAGAAGGAAAACAGGAGAACTTCAGTGTTCTCAGCTTTTAAAGATTTCATATTTTAAAACAGTACAAATCAACTAAAATTTTAACTTCTGTATATTGATAACATTTCATCACAGTCTCTCCCATGCAGAAAAGGATGGAAAAGATCTGTATCAGTAGGTCTCAAGCTATAAGCATATTAGATAAAGAGAGTTTGTTTTCCTCTAGAGAGCTGTTTTGGTTGTTGTTTTTTATCTTATGCATGTTAATGCAATAAAAATTTTGAAATTTGGTTGATTCATGGGCTTGGTAATGCTCCATAACGTACTCAACTCCTGTTCAAATCACAGGCTTGCTGTGTTTCTCATCTGGTAGAATGATGTCAGGACAATTGTTTTATCTTGTCCATCTTCACATTATTTTTCTGAGCAGTACAATAACTCAAGGACAAAAAGTAATCCAAACTATGCTAAAAATGAGTAGTTTGGTCCAATTTTATTTTCAAATTTTGATGAACAGGTAAGTGAAAACTTCTCTTCATAAACACTGTGATCAAAGCTGTTACAAAAAATTATTCTGGAACTTTGGAAAAATTCCTAAAAATTCGGTGTTTCTCACTGGACACATTCCACACTTATGACATGTGAGTTCTAGAATAATATATGCTTCCAAGAACAATAGAATGGAAACATTCATGAGAATTTGGAGGCTTTCCTTCTAACTGAATTGTGAACTAAGATGGATGGGAAAAATGTGCAATTCATAACAACCATCATGAACCACAAATTATATTAATGTGCACTCATTTTGCCTACAACAGACCTTTATAACTTGTTCCATCTTGCTTTCACAGTTGCAAGAGGTAGCAGGTTAGGACATGGAGCTACTTTTAAAATTTTGATTGCTGTGACATACGTAGGTAGGAATTATAGAATCACAGATCATCTTAATTCAGAAGGAACCCATAAAGATCATCAAGTCTAACTCCCTGCTCCTCACAGGATTACCTAAAACTAAACAACTCTCAAGGTGACAAAGTGAAATTATGGAATCTTAGGAGAAGAGCGTTTTACAGTGCTGGAGGAGAATTTGGAATTATTTAAGACAAATATAAATAAAACTTAAAATACTCCTTTTTTAGAGGAATGCTGTCTAGGAGTGTCTGAGGGAGACTGATGCCTAACGTGTAAGCTGGGAAAGACATGACATCCCTCTGTACTTGTTATCATTGCTGGCATGAGATGTTTAATCCCCATTCAGAGCTAGCAGAGAATGAGCCTGAGAAGGGAGCTAAACCCGCCTCTGTGAAGAAAGAAAGGCAGAGAGTAAGTCACGAAGCGTGGCTGAGTACATGGAGTGTACTGCAGGTACACATTTCATATAAGAATGATAGAGATGAGACAGTGTCATAACAAGGAGATAAAATGGAAGCAGTGAAAAAGAAGATGGAATAATCAAGAGAGGGAATAATGAAAAAGCATGTGTTGTATTTCCTGTGTGCCTCAGGTGTTTGATTATAATCAGGAAGATAAATGTTTTGAAAATACAAATTGGCATCTAAATCAATTTAGACATAAGCTTACCATGCTGCATCCTTCACATCCCTAAGTTCCTAAAAGACGTTCAATTCACCCTTGAGGCTGCAACTTTGCTATCAGTCCCTTAAGATGGTGGATAAATGTAGCGTTTTGCTGCATAGTAAAGAATTTCTCAATTTGCCATTGCATGAACACTTTCAAACTTTAGTTTATTGATTTGTGATCGCATACTAATGTACTATCCAGAAAAGTACATTAGTGATGAGACTATAAAGTAAATAAATACAAAGTAAAAATAGAACAGGGTGGCAAGTATCAATATGGACAAATGCATATTTACTGGTTGTAATGCTTTCTTGGATCCCAGAGAATTTTACAAACTATGTGCTTTGCATTTTTATGTAATAGTGACACACACAATGTGGCAGCTGTTATCAAGCCCACTGTATAAAGCATAACTGGGAGGTATATTGGGACATCTTTCTTTTAAAAGCAAAGAAAGTGGTAAGTGGAAAAAAGCAAAGAAATTGGTAGTTTTCAGATGCAGGACATTACATCTATTTCCACGCAAAATGCTTTAAATAGCCTGGTTTAAACTCAGTGCTGCCAAGCAGCGTAATATCTGAAAGTCCACTTTCAGTAGCTACTGCTTTCTTACGACGAATTTTGTTTTCTTTTTAGAGTCATATTGGATGGCGTAAAGAAGCAAAGCGGCTGCTTCTTGTGATGACAGATCAAACTTCCCATCTGGCCCTTGATAGTAAATTAGCAGGAATCGTAATTCCCCATGATGGAAACTGTCACTTGAAAGATAATGTGTACATCAAAGCTACAAGTATGGTAAGGTATATGTCATAGATTCTGCCTTCAGACAGGTGGTGCAAAACTGTGTAAAGGAGGTTTTTAGACTGCTGCCAAAGCATTGTTTTTATTTCAGTCATTAGAATAGTATTTTTCCAGTAGGCAAGTTGTGAAATGAAGATTTGGCCACCTGACATATTTGTGTTCTTTTTGTGTGGACTAAAGTGCTTTGGAGTCTGAAAAAAACAGTACACGGCAGAGGAGGACATGTTACTGGTTTTGGTGTGGGTTTTTATTAGCATCTCATAAAATCCACACACATTCTGTATAAAATACAAGTCATAAGTGTCTGGTGTGCTATTTTGCAGAAGTAGAAGCTGGTAATATGTAAGAGTTGTACAATCATGCTCATAAGACAAAGATAGTGGCTATGGTTTGTGTGAGTAGATGCACAGGTGCATTGCTTGAAAAGGCTTGGTAAGAGTGAATCAGAGGGTGTACAACGGCAATGAGCTACCTCAGCTGGATGGACTAACATTAAACGCATTCAGATTTCACAGTAGAAAGCCACTGTGTGGTAATACAGACCTCTGCAAAAAGTTGCATCAAATCTGCTGTAGCAAAATAAGACGCCTTCAATGGATATTTTAACTTTCAAAATATTTTATTCAGGAATGTGAAAAGTAGTCATAAATGACTGAAGAAAGGAATTTTTGCCTAAGAATTGTAGGTTTCAACTGCTTTAGGAATTTTCTTAAATAAATATGAATTGTTTATTTAAGAAACATGAATCACTGCTTAATTGCAGTGTAATCCCCAGAAAGCAGAAATATGAACTGTGGTACAATTAGAGCACATTGAAGTTTTGTTCTCAGTGCTGGCTGCACTTAGTTAAAGTGTACAGTCTGTGTTCAGCCAGAACCAGCAATGTGCAAGTGAAGTCAGTGAGGTTAGACCTGAATTTAATCATGGCAACTGGTGTTTACAAGGATGGTGGAGCAATAGGAAGGGGCTGCTGGCTGTTGTGTGATCATGAAATACAGGAGGTTTCTGGGAAGCGGTGAGTGTTTGGGACCTTGCTGAGTGGAGGAGGGAGAGGCGTGTGTGCTAACAGGAAGGTTATTTAGATTTCCGATTATCTGACGTTCTTGCATTCATATACTCCCTCTGTCACCTCTTGAATATTTCCTCACAGATGTCTGAATATTTTTTTTCCACTCTAATCAGTCTATTCAGTTTATTTTACTTAGAGTAAATAATCCTGAAAGTTTTCTTTCCCAAAGCAGAACATACTCTGTTTTTCTTTCTTTTTTGTTTTCCTAGTTGTGGTGCTATAAATCAGAGGATGTTTGCTCTGCTTATTAAATATTTGCTAAAGGTACAAATCTTTTTCTGGTGTTCAGGATTCCTTTGATAATAAAGATATTGTCTGTTTCAGAAAAAAAAAAAACAGAACAACACACTATTTTTATTTTCTGTCCAACTTTGGGAATTAATTTCTGTTGCAACTGGAGAAACTCATCAATGGAAAGTACAGACTAAATTAATGAATCTCTTTCTAAGCAGCTACGATAGATTGATGGCTGACTGAAGAAAAAGGTGGTTTAACTGACATTCTGCATTCTGATTTGAAAGATAATAATTTTACTGTCCCGTATGGAAAAAGAAATCTCCATGAATACTACTATTGATGTATTTTATGAAATGAGTTTTTTTAGCCACCTAAATGAAATGACCTTGAAAGATGCTTAGATCTGTGGTGACACATTTAGATCCGTATGTTTTCTGGTTGCTAACGTTAACATGTTAACAGTAGGCATGCACGTAGTACTAGAAAAGGGTTACCAAGGGAGTCTTTCTTAGCTTTGCATTATCTGGAGTAGATTTGATGACAATGCAATAGTGTCTGTAAGGGAGAGTGTGCTGGTTTCTTCTCATCCATGATATATGCGATTATTTTATTCATAGATATCCATAAAGGAACTTCAAATGAACAAGTGAAATCAGGGGGCTGGGAAGATTATTTGATATTTAAATGAAATATCATGAAAGTCTGTCAGTCTTTTAGAAAACATAATATGAAAAATATTTTTGGGGTTTTTTCATATTAGTACAATTTTGTTGGGCTGTACTAAATTAAAGTGACCTCGGTAATCACACTGTTTTCCTGCTTTGATTCTTAGCTTTGGGTAGTCATGAGAAGATTGCATTTTGGCATATTTTTATTTCTTACTTATGCCAGTTAGAGAACTTTGCTTTATTTATTTGAATAAGCTTAGCCTTTACATCAGAAATGTTTGCACTTAGACATTTTTCTTCATGTTTCTTTCTAACTTTTGCTAAGCAGTCACAGAGAGGTCAGCAAAAAAAATGCATGACAGGAAAGAAATCTAGTCCATTTTAATTAGATCTGTGCTTGGTTAACTCCCTTTCTGAAATACTTAACATTTATATTAGTTATCTTCTCAGCTTAACACAGTAGGTTAAAATAATAAAATGAATGATGTAATTGAAACAAGAAAGATGATCTACATTTGTCTGAGCAGTAGTGGGAAGAGATATGATAAAAATACATAAAGTACAGCAAGGTTTTCACAGCAAGCAAAGTGAGGCTCCGTGAGTTACCACTGGTACCTTATGTCATCTCTTTACATGCTTAAAATTAAAAAGGTAGTGTGGGTCTGTTGATCCTTTGGGCTTTGGGTTTTTTTAACTCAATTCTAATAAAAAGAAACAAGAAGCTGGACACTCTAGTGAGTTATTGATGACAAATACATGGAAGTTCAGCCTTACTTGTGAGCAGAGGTAGTCTGGGGATCCTGCCCCTGCAGCCCTTGCCTGTCTATGGGTGTCATCTCTTGACTTCAGTAAGCTCCATCTGAATAAGTTTTGTTTCATGAAGGCTTGGAAAGCTATTTCTGATACTCCTGATTCCAGAGTTCAGCTAGTAGTTGCAGAGTTGTTGAGGGGCCACTCTGCTGGAATTCAGAGACAGGTCTAGTATCATGTACTAAGCAGGAAGATTGAGTTATTTTGCCGTCATCTCATGATCTCTTGATACTGCCCCTGTCATTCACACATTTATGGTGCAGGAGGTGTTTGCAAAACATCTGGCTTCACTCGTGTCCTGGGACCACTTGGTGTGTCTGTGATCTGCCAGCCAATCGCACGTGGCCTGTAGGGTTGTGCAGCACAATGGAGTCCCCACCAATGTGCTCTGTGTCATGGAGAAGGAAGGAAGGCTTAGTACTGTGTTTGTAGGCTACTGAAAATGCCCAAAAAGCCACCACTGCTGCAGTTCGCTCATGACTCCTGTGTGGTGGGAATGCCTGCTCTCTCTCCAGTGAGCATAGCACTGTCTCTAGCTGGAGCTGTAAGAAGGCCTGTTTAATGCTGTGTTATCTACCTTTCATCAGTTATCTTAAGGAATATAATCTTTTACCAAAGCGTTGAGAGAGGCGTGTACCCTGGCTAATAACAAACTGCACCAAGAAACTCCTTTGTTCTTTCTGTACAAGGCTCTTTATAATGGTGCAATATGATGGAAAATTGATTTTGCTACCTTGCATAACTTTGTCTCAGTTGTCTTGCTGTTCAGATTATTGCTAGCAGAGTTGTTGACTTGCAGGGTGCCTTGAGTAAAAAGGGACAATCCGAGGAGAAAAGAATTGTTCAGGGTAACAGACTGTGTTTGTGCAAGAGAGATCATATGGGGCAGATGGTGAAAAATACCAGGAAAAGAAAGACAACAAAAGTGTGGGGGGGATAGAGGTTGAAGTACCTGACATAAGTGGAGGTGTCCAGATGAAATCTCTGTAAGTGGAATCACAAGCCAAGGCCCCAGTCTCTTCTCTCTGTTTAATCACGAATTTTAAGCATTGAATTTACTTCTTGAGAACTAATCACTTATGGAGGGTTAATAAGCTGTGATTTTCAGATACAGATTGTTTTAGAGTACTGGAGCTGAGGGGATCTCACATAACCCAGGTGTACAAAGCCCATTGGGACCACACAGACACCCTTGAAGTTCCCCAGATCTTGGATAAAGAGATAGCAACACACCTCTTGTTCTCAAATCCATGTCAGATCTCTCAATGAGAAGTGTAGAAGGGCAGGTCATTAGTACAGGACATGCTGTCATAGGTACTTCAGCAAATAGAACAATGCATTACTGAGGAGAGCTGTGAAACTCATGCCATCTTCTTCAAGCACAGGTGTGGTTAAGGAAATGTAGCAGGTTGTCGTGGTGAGGACTGGAGTCATCAGTCCTTAGGTGGGTCTTGAGCATACAGAGGAGAAAGCTGTCAGTTGTAAGTGAAATAAGCAGAGAATACTGACATTGCCAGAACCTGATCCAGTGGCTGCATTTAATACCATAATACATGTCTGAGAATCAAACTTTTTTAATTGCCCTCCTTGCTGTTCCCAGAAGCACACCTGATCTCAGTGCTTCATGTTGTACTTTCTCCCTGACTTTTGCACAAGAACCCACCTATCATTCCCTGTTCTTCTAGATGGACCGTGGACCACAACATACCCATATTTCTTAAGCATCAGACTCAAACCAACAAAATAGTACTGTAGAATTAGTCCTCCCTCCACTGTGCAGCAGATCTACATAGCTGGCAACAAGATGAGCCTGGCTGATGCCCTGGTGATTTTTTTTATTGTTTATTTGGATGGCCCCACCCTGTTTTTGATGTAGGTCTAGCATTCTCTATACATTTAGAAGTTAAGATTGGATTGGTTTTGGAAATCTATAATGTGTCGTATTTGAAATACAAGATTTTTCCTTACTAATCTGGAGTCTTCCCTTTTCTGTTGTATTTTGCAGGAGCATCCATCTCTTGGGCAGCTCTCTGAAAAACTGATTGACAATAACATCAATGTTATTTTTGCTGTTCAAGGAAGCCAGTTTCATTGGTATAAAGTAGGTTAGAAACCTGATTTCTTTTTTCAGTTTTGAAGACACAATATCTATACTTAAAATTAAAACTGTGCATAAATGATTGTCTTTTTCCTAGGATCTGTTACCTCTCTTGCCTGGTACTGTTGCAAGACAAATAGAATCACAAGCAGCAAATCTCAATGATTTGGTGGTAGAAGCCTATCAGGTATGATGAGAGTGACAATGTTGTATGTAATATTTGTATGTTTTTCATCGTTCATAGCCTGAAGTTGGAACTTCCAAGATCTCGTCTTCTATCTGAAGTCCACAAGGATACATTCCCTACTTTTCCTAATGTCCAGGTGGATAGGTGATACTATCTTATGATAGTTCTCAAAGTTCCAGTCCGTCAGGATCTCAAAGCTGAGAGCTATTGTTTTTTAATATCTAAGGATGATTCTAAATATTCTGTTTGATTCTCTGCACCTGTTGCTTTGTCACTTCAAAAGAGGGTTTATTTCTTTGAATTTTGGCACCTCAGATCTGTAGTTACAGACCAGACACCACTGTCTAGGCACCATACAAATTCAGAGCAAAAACACAATGCAGTATCTGGAGAGTTTTGCAGCATAATTTTTAGAAAACAAACAAGAGATGGGAATTTGCAAGGAGGTAGTTTGAGAACAGTGGATTTCATGAAAAGCAGCATTTATACCGCAAAAAGCAGTGTAATGACTTAGGGGTTTGAAGCAAGGAAGTGAAGAAGAGTTTTGATAGGTATTAGAGAAAGAACAATGGAAATGACTTCGTGAACTCTTGCCTGGAGTACTCAATTGAACATAATAGTTTGGGAAAGAGAAAGTAATAGTATGGGAAATAGCATAAAGTCATTTTCCACACATGCTTGACACAGAATGGCAGTTTGAAAATGAGGTAGGCATCTTGTTAGTGAAGGAAAGAGGGCATAAACAGCTTCGATAATGAAGCCAAGAAATAGGCATTTGATGTACTAGAGTACAGGGAGCCCATAGAGAAGTATCAAAGTGAATGTGAGGGGTTCGATGGTTGAATGCTGCTAAGTTGTGAAGTTACACACAAACATTTAGGTTCAAAAAGTTGAAAACTCATCTACAAAAATATATGCAAGATATCCACAGGTATCACTTTTTTTTTTAATTAGTTGGATTTGAGAGGCTGAAATTATCCATCTCCTTAACCACAGAATCAGGCAATTTGCTTATAGCAAATTGGCTATAATGAAGAGCCAGCCCACGTGTGTGTTCCTAGTCCATAGAGTGCTTTTGCACACATTTTTCTCGCTGTCATGTTGGACACACTGATCAGAAGGCAAAGACATTCAAAAGCAGAGGAGTTTAGGGGTAGTCAAATTGCAGAGAAGTTCTCACTGGTATTTTACTTCTTCTTATAAAGTCGAGAGATCTCATTTTGAATATGGAAGTTTGCAGGAAGTTGCTGGCAAAAAATTTTGAAGATTGTAGTCCTTTTGTATTACACGTCCGTCCTAAATTATAACACAGTTCTTACCCAGTGCAAGGCAAACATTCAAGGAGAGAAAATGAAAATTTATGAAACAATTATTTAGTTCAATACAAGTTTCAGTGGGACTTTCCTCATCCAGCCACCCCTCGTTTGCTTTTGCTTTATTTTCATTTTTTGAACACTGTCTTTCTTCCCATCCTAACCTTTACTGGATTTCACAGTTTGAGATTTTTATCATAGTTTTAGGGGCTTTCAATAGATAAACACATGGTGAACAGGTCTTGAATGTGTTGCTTTTTAGAAAAAAAAAGGACTTAGATAAGAAAATTAATTTTGTGTTTATATTCAGTGACAGTGAGCCTCTTGCACTCTTGTTCCAGGCAGGGAAACTTTAGGCTTAGCTATGGAAAACTCTGGCTGAAAATCCCTGGCTAAAAAGCCAGAGATGAGTCACTAATTTTCAAAAAGTTAGTAAGATAAACATGTGTTAAGATTCATGTAATTACATTTCCATTTGTAGCAGTAAAAATATCCCGCTAAACTTGTTTTTTAATAGTAATATGACAGGAATTTTAAAAATGCCTTTATGCAAATTTCAGTTCATAAGTTTGTACAGAGCTTTAATAAATTTTTAAATGGTCAAGAACCAATATTTCTTCCTTGAAGGAAGCAGGATTTTAGGGCATGTAGTAAATACAAGTTACAAAGTAGCTGGCTTTTTCATTATTTTTTTATTGCAAAATGCCATAATGGGATCAGCCAATTGTTGGCTTATATAGTCTTAGCTGACCCAGAAAAATCAGTAAGAATGATCCCGATAGCCTTTAGGTCACCCTAAGGTTTGTTCAGAGAAAACTTTTGCAAGACAGGTGGAAAATAAAGTTTATAAAGTGTCAAGTCAATTAGGAAACTTTTCTGCTGGATAACAGTGGTTTTATGTATGTTTACTGTTGTATTTTAGGTGTGTGGCTAAAAGGCAGCGTAGACTCAATGAGCAGTTTTTGTTGCGCATGATCATTGGAACAGATTTTCAAATTGTGAAAAATGGAGTCTCTCAAAACCATGTTAGCAAAGCTGAAAACATTTTTATCTGGAAAACCTAATCCTCTTTATCAGAATTACCAGTTCACTGGTTGTGTATATTTGGAATGTAATTGGGTCTTTACATGGGAAACAATGCTTTAATTCATTCCTTTATTCACACAGGCAAGCTTTCTTCATTTTTAGTCAGCCATGGTAGCCATACTTGGTGTTAGTCACTAACGTACATTATATTTTGTGATGCAATGCAATTAAAACTTGTTTTCTGGTTACAGAAGCTAATCTCTGAAGTGAAAATTCAAGTGGATAACCAAATCCAAGGTCTTCATTTCAATATCACTGCAATCTGTCCTGATGGAAGTAAAAAAACTGGCATGGAAGGATGTAAAAATGTGGGATATAATAAAGAAGTATGTTGATAGTTCTCATTCTTCAAGGAATACTTATTTTTCTGTTTGGTTGGGTTTCAATGGTGTGAAATCTTCTAGGGATTTACTTAAACTGAAAATGGATTTATGTGATTAATGATCACAGGCTCTCTATTATTCTCAGGGTTTATTTTTCCTGAATCTTATTTTAATCTCACTAATCCCATGGAACTAAGGCTCAAAGCTTTTCCTGAAAGCTAACGTCCATTAAAACTTTCCTTCTTTGTCCTGCACTGGGCACAACCATCACATCCATTGTGATGAAATCTGTACGTAAAGAGGTTGAAAGATAATCACCCAGTGGAAAAAAATCTCTGGAATTTGTGTTCCTTGAGTCTGTACTAGGTGTCACCTTTCCCTCGTCTTGCTTTAGTAGTCTTCATGCACGATCAGGTTTGTGGATAATTAGTTTATTTTATAAATCAAATTAATAAAATAATTTATTCTCATTTGAATTGGTGCCACCTACTGAATGAAATAGAGCACCATGCACCATGAAAATGCAGGGGAAGATGTCTGGCTGATGTAAAGAACATGGTTTTCTTCCCAGAAAAGCTTCTCTGTGCCTTGATATATTTATTTAACTTCTTGGACTACTGGAGTAATTCTTTTAGCTTGCCAGGAATAGGTCTGTGTTTCTAGAGAGCAAGGTCAAGGAGTTCTTTCCTGTTTGACATGTACATATGTCTCAGCTAGTGTGATTTTACTTGTGTCTGTGTGTAGAAATAGCAAAACCAATCAGTAGATTAAATGTGTGAATTGTAATGTACATTTAAATGTATTTTATGCTCTTCTGAATTTTGTCTGCATGCTGCTGATTAGCTTCTACAGTTTATGGGAGATTTGCTGGTTTTATTCTTAACGCATCTTTTCTCTACTGTTGTTCCCTGGGCATGTCATAAGAAACAGGACTGGAATTTGTTCTGTTTAATGAAAAGAAAAATATTTGTATCTGTTTCTTTTTAATAAAAAGCCAAGCCAGTTGATTGTAAAAGATTGCATGTGGTCCTAAACCTCTACTGCTGTTGAAAATGAGCCATCCTTAAGAGATTAATTTATTTTAACCATAAATCCTTCTTTCAGTATTTGTTTACAGACAAAATGCTTTTCCTTAATTCTCACATTCCTTTCATTGTCTAATCCTTCTTCCTTCCTTTTCTTACCAAAACACAAAGTGGATTGAATTCTGGAAGAACCCTGTGGCCTCTTCAGGGTGCAAAACTAACTTTGGCTATTAGCAGGTGTCATGGTGTTGTAATTATTTAGTCACCACAGGTTTAATCTATCTGCTGCTGTGTTCGGAATCAAATTTCACGACTCAGATGCACAACATGATTTTCTCTTCCCTCCCATTTCCCTGCCATTCTTCCAGTACTGTTTTGTACATGAAGATGATGTTTTCTGGCAGGGCTCGGTGTTGAATAAAAAGCACATTCCCTCACTTCAGACTGTCCTCCCCGCATGATACGCACCTGTTGTATGAATCAATTTCTCTATAGCCACACTTTTGCCCTGCAACCCAAGGGAAGAAACCTCATGCATGGAGAGTGTGGGCTGCTGAGGGGTTGTGTGTGTAGTGGCACATTTGAGAAACGAGAAGAAGAAAAGCAAAGGGTGAGACAAAGCCTGTGTGCCCCCTCAATATGACATTAAGTGCATGTTTCTGCACAGCATTCTTCTCCTGTTGTCCGTGTAGGCAGCCGCAGCCCCACTCGCCACAAAGCCACCATTGTTCCCAAGGGCTGGGTTGTTCTCGTGTGGGGGCGCAGCGGGAGGGAGAGACAGTGATGAGAGATGAATGGCCTTAGTATTTGTGGGTAGTTTCAACCTCATATGTAATCAGTTTCTCGGGGTTTCTCCTTTTTTATTTGGAAATCTTTATTTCTTGGTAGTAAAGATTAAAGGTACTTGCTTCTCTTGCGCTCCTTTCTCACTTTTCCCTCCTGATTACATTTTCTCTGTGAGGAGGCAAGAAGGAGTTGTTTTACATCAAGAAGCTGAAAAAATACCAAACCTTAGAGAGAATACGCTGTCAGAAGCCTAATGGTCAAAAAAAAAAAGCCAAAAAACCCAATTGTGAAATACAAGATTGTTATCTAGTGTGTTACACATGTCAGAGCTGTCAAAAATTTTTAGTGGTGATTGATGGAAACTCTATGGCAGTCACCTAACCACCAAAATGATCCTTAGTCGTGTGCCAGGACTACAAAAAGCGGTGGGAGCTGCTGCTGTAGTGGGCACTGCTGGGATGAGAACCTGGAGGATGGTGGTGATGGCCATGACATGGCCAGGAGCTAGGCACTGGGTTCACGGAATTGGGAAAAGTAATCTGCTGCTAACATGTGAGCCACTTCTGTGTTTTAGTAGGAGTAGCTAGGGCCATCCAAAAACCTGTGTGGTTTCTATGTGCATGACCATTTCTGCAACAGGACATTCATTATAGATTATTTTTATGAAGAGTGTCTCTGTGTCTGTGTATTGTCTTGCTCAATCTAGTCCCAATTCTTACCTGAATATTTCTGTGATATGTATACATTAAATAATAGAAGGAGGATGGTGATGGTGTTTCTATTTCCATTTAATTTGTATTAAACTTGTCTTTTGCAACTGTGCTTTCTTAACTTGAAAAGTAGACTTCTGTCAATCCTCTACTGTTAGGATTTTAACTGTATTTGTGATGCCTATCATTACTAATATATCATGTTTGACAAGTGACCACTGTGTATTTTGCTATTATCAGGTAGTGCACATTCATATACAGTATAAGATTCTGCTTTATTTTTATGTGTTAAAAATTTTAAGCAAATGTAAGCAAAGAAATAATGTTAAATCCATCTTTATTTCTTCTTAGGTACTTTTCAGTGTATCAGTTACAATGAAAGAATGTCATACAACGGGAGGAAGAAAATATGCCATACTTAAGCCTATTGGTTTCAACGAAACTGCCATTGTCAATGTGCAACAAAGCTGTGCCTGCCAGCATGGAGACAGCACAGGGCACAAAAGAGTGTGGGCTGATGAAACTTCTCCTGACAGCAAACAGTCCCATTGCAGTGACAATAACTGTAGCTCTAACAGAGACACGCTTCCCTCAGAGAAGTGCAGGCAACACCAGGATCAGCCCATCTGCAGTGGTCAAGGGAATTGCATAGATGGAAAATGTTTCTGCTACAAAAACAAGCTAGGCAAGGTGTATGGCAAGTACTGTGAAATGGATGATTTTTCCTGCCCGTATCACCAGGGAAACTTATGTTCTGGTAAGTTGCAGTGTTTATGTCTGTATTTTCTTGGTTTGTTTTGTTTTCTGAGGCTAATGTACATGATGCAGCTGAAAACAATGATATAAGGCTGTCAAGAACAGGAATTGTTTGTGCAGCATTAGTGTGGGAAATGTCCTGAACATCCTGTTAGGAATTCACACTCCTGGGCTCTCTTCACCACAGGCATACACACTGTCTTCTAAACTTCACCACTGTTTTCTAGGGGATACATTGATTTTTTTCCTAAGTTTAGCTATTTTAATATTTAAATCTCAAAATTCTTAATAAGTAATAATACTGATTTCTTGAACAAAAAGTAACATTTATTCCAGAAAGCTAGTTTATACATTTCAGTCTAATGGGAATATGAGATACTGAGAGATTAGGAAGGGATGATAGCTTCCAGGTGAGGTTCTGCTTTTCTACCACTCTAAATCGGTCCTGTGAGAGATACAGTGGCACTTGATTTCAAATACTGGTATAAACATGAACACTGTATGGAATGCCTGCTTCAGAAAGGAGACTCTAAGTGAAACAGAGTTGTTAGAAATTCTTATTCTTTTTGTAGTCTACTTTATGGTAGAGAAGAGGAAAAAAAGAGAAGAAGGAAAAGGAAAAGGAAAAAAGGATAAGGAAGGAAAGAACATGGCATGTGCACATGAACTTGATACTCCTTCTTCCACTGAATCTTGCTGTTTCTTTGAATGGAATGTTTTCTTGCTAAAGAGAAGTTTGTTTAGTTTGCCTGAAGACTATTTTCCTGGTCATTGTGTAATTCCTAATCTCCATTGTTTGGATCCAAGGCAAAAGAGAAAAATTTTGGTAAAAGGTTTTAGGGTGACATCACAGTAGCAACTTCTGCTCAACTTAATGATGAACAGCAGCCTTCAATATTTATCATGCCAGTAATTTCAGTCCAAGTTGTCAACTTAAAAACTAATTAGAAAGTCCAGGTCTAAATTTGCTCTATTTATGGTAAAGCACAAGCAATACAAATGTATCTATCTAAAAACTTATTTTATATGTTTTCATGGAAGCATACGACTCCTGTGTTGTAGGTAATGGTGAATGTGAAGATGGTAAATGCAAATGCTTTGCTGGCTGGGAAGGTGATCGTTGCGAGTGCTCATCACAATCAGCAAAGCACTGCCTGAATTCAAAGGGCCAGATTTGCAGTGGAAGAGGAAAATGTGTATGTGGAAAGTGTGAGTGCACAGATCCAAGAAGCTTTGGCCGTTTCTGTGAATATTGCCCTTCTTGTAACAAAGCCTGTGAAGAAAACTGGTATGTTTCTTGTGCTAGACTTAGCTTTTTCATTCCCTAGTGTTGAAACATGAAGAAATATTTCTGCTTGCATAGATGCTATATTTCTTAGCTATTTAGACTATAGGAAATTGGTACAATTCATACTTGATGCTTCTCTATGTAGTTGGATTCACACTGGCAATTAAGAGAACTGCATGTCAGCATCTATTTTAACCATTTCATTCTCCATATAAAATCTTCAGGATAGGATATAAAACCCATGAATTTGTATTTTTAAAAATGGAAAATATATCCTACTTTTGAATGTCACCAAGTCCAATAATATTCTCCACATTTGTTTCTGCACACTCCTTGTGCTTCTCAGCTGAAAGAAGGAGGTGTGGAATTAGAGCAGTACCTATGCATTGTCACTGCCGTTGATCAGCAGAGCAGAGCTGGTCTAACCCAGAGAACAACATTCTTCATTGCTCAGTTTTAAAACACTTAGTCTTTGCCATGCTAGCCTTAAAGCGTGTCATTTTTCCTTACTCTTGTAAAGGAAGGGACAGTGTGGAGGTTTAAATGAGCAAGCCCAGGAGGAGAGAAGCTAGACCAGGCTCTCAGTGGTGCACTATGTGGTCCTGGCATAGAGAGCAAATGAAGCCCTTTCCTTGGGCACGGCTCTTCTGCACCCTCTTGTCATGTAATGTTCTGCATCTCACTGTGGTGCAGAGGGGAAAAGATCAGCCTTTCATTGGAAAGGTCATTGTGCTCAAACAGAATCATTGTTTATTTGTATTACTTTCAATTATAGCTCATCTGATGAAAATGCTAGAGAGCCAACCTTGGCCACATCTGGAAGGGCTGCTGCTGAGATTTCACTAGATAGAATGTAGTTAGCCTTTCTGGCTTACATTTGTTCAAAGTCACTGTGAAATGTGTGCCTTTAATAAATTCAGAAGATGAAATATCTTCATTAAAAATTTAGTTAGGGCTTTTTTGGAATCTCTTGTGATGTCTGTCTCCTGCAGAGCTATACAGTGAAGACGGTAAGACTGAGAGCATTGCCCCCCACTTGTGCTGTTCTCTCTAAACTGCCCAGCAGTGCAGACTTACTTGGCTTTGTCTTAACATAGCATCCAAAAGTTATTGACAAAGCTGTGTTTCCTCCCCCTATCTCTACCCTTCAGTTCCAGCACGCATCCAAATGAGATTGATAGGTGAGGAAAGACTAGAACGGAACTGGAGGCTGAAAGCTGAAGAAAGGGTGCTGAACCTTAGCTACACAGAGTGACAAACTTCCATCACAAAAGTCAGAACAGGGATTGGATGAAGGTGGCTCGAAGCCAAAGGCGTGTTTTAGTTTACAACTTCTGACTAGTTGGTTCTGAGAAGCATCAGAGGGATAAAATGCTGAGAGAGGCATCACATTTCAGAAAAAAATAAATAAATGTCGCAATGTTTTTACTAACAACAGGAAAGCATTATGCGCAAGCACTACCTCAGGCTGTTGATAAAATCTCTTAAAGGGGAGTGCAGAGAAAGACATAGGTTTTTAATTATATTTTTTATTTAACAGGAACTGTGTTCAGTGCCATCATTCTAACAATGCATCTCAAGCAATATTTGACCAGTGCGCCACCTCATGCGCTTACCTACTGCATTATATTGACCACACTTCAGGTAAGTGGCATTTTCTAGGTAATTTTAATAAGAGATTAAAATCTGTTGGGATTAATAATTGAATTTCCCAGCGTTAGAGTGTTTTTCAGAAGTATGTCACGTTATTACAATAAAAAAGAAAGAAAGCAGGAAAAAGAAAAAAATCATTTGTAGCTTTAGGGAAAGTAAAAGATAAATAATAACAGGAAATATGAGTGTCAAGCATTGCTAAGTTCTGTTTTCCCAGCTCCTTGAGAAGTCACATCTAATAATAATGAATCCTGCCTGAGCAATTCTTAAAGAAATATTTATAAAAATTTGTTGTGGCATCTGTATGTTTTATTACTTTGAATATGCTTATATTATTTGACGTTACCAGAAACAAGAAAAAAAGAAGCAGAGTGCTTACCTCTAGTTCAGTAATGTTTAAATGTTCCTTTCAAGTGTAAAAAATTGCAGTTATGAGGGCTGTGGAAGAATAAAATCTTCTTTAATAAAATCTCATAAAGTTTAGTCACTCCATGCAGCAAAAAAAAATGCAGGTAAATGGTTTGTCACTTAACATTTATATAAATGTTTTTATACTACAGTTCATAAAAGAGGAAACTGACTGTGAATACTTTTTTCATAACTTTAGTATTAAGGAAAGCTTACTGTGTTAGTCTACCAGTGAGGAGAGCACTGGAAAAGGATTCAATAAACCACATTTTCTTTCATATTTTACCAGTGATCTTCACTGTTGTTTTGTGAAGATTAAATTCTCTCTGCCCCAAACATCTTTAATATTTCATCTTCTCTATTTTAGCTATAAACTCACTCTACAGAGAATTTATGGTGGGCAATAACAGCAAAGCCTGAGTCTTAGTTATGTAGATTAAAGGAATAATAGCTTCACTATTTTTCTACAGTGGCTCTTAATCTGAATTGCCTTTCTTGGTATGCCCATCTTTAAAAGCTTGCATATGATAACCTTTCCTCTCAATATCCCTTAATTTATTTTCCCTTAATTTTTATCAGGTTCATGTTACATTTGTGCAACATTACTAAGCAGTGGGAATATGCCTGTGCTAGAGGGATGTGCCTGTTCCATATGTTAGGCTTTATCCTTGTGTTTTCCTTTTGTTGCAGATTGTTTCTCTGGACGAAGCTACTTTAGAGTATTTTCCATAATCTTTATAGTTACCTTTCTGATCGGGTTGCTTTTTGTCCTGATCATCAGGCAGATAATTCTGCAGGGGAGTAGCAATAAAGTTAAATCTTCATCTGATTACAGAGTATCTACAACAAAGAAGGTAATTGATTTCAGAGCCATCATCTTCAGTAATCTTTTTCTTTCATATAAAAGTTAGCTAATTGCTGATAAAACTTGTATCTTCTCCTTCAAGGATAAGATGTTTTTGCCTACAGTTTGTACAAGAACAGTAACGTACAGACGTGACAAACCAGAGGAAATAAATATTGACATCAGCAAGTTGCGATTAAACGAAACTTTCAAGTGTGAATTCTGAAGACTGCAAATGTCTATTTCCATCATGCTCGACTTTTAAAAAGTTACCTTTTGTACTGTGTGGGAGTCTTGACTGTTGCCATATGATTTTGTGTTCTGCATTTTGTTGAATACTGTAACAAAGTGACATGTAAACATATTCACATTATGTGATTATGTTTGGAACTATAGCTGCTGTAATTTTTAAAAATTTTTTGAAAGAGAAGTGTGCGTTACTACTGTTCAGAAACATTAGTGTTGATGTAGCACTTTAGCATATTCTAATTTATTTAGTTATGGCCTAGAATGTAGATAGAAACTGATCTGACAAAGCACTGATCCCACTCTACATGTAGCTAGTACTGATGTGCTCTGTGGGAATGGACAAAAGCTGTGACTGAAGTATTAACATTGCTGTATATTATAGCAATAGATGAAACTATTAAAATGCTCTTTAATAGAGTAAATGGTACTTTTATAGTTCTCTCAGTTGACAAATTCCACTAATTTGTCTGCTTATGCCTCTTATCTTTTCCTCATAAAAATGATGGGATTAAATGAGTGTTTAGTTCCTGTTATGGGTGCATGTTGTGTGTGCATACACACACATATGCATGCACACACAGGTAAATTATATATATAATTTTTTTATGTGGATGATGTCACTTAAGGATAATTTATATCCGATAAAGAGTAATTTTTAGCCTTTTTACTTGTTTAAATATAACCCCCCCATTTTATACAAAATTTAAGGTGTTTGGAAGCTGAGTGGCTACAAAAAATGAGAGTTCCTCTGTCCAACAGCATAGTCTATATAATGATCAGTGCCAGCAGACTTCATGTTTAGAGTCAGCAGCATCAATTCCATTGCAAATAGATAAATTAAACCGGAGCTGTGTTTGGTTTGCTAGCTAC
Organism: Rhagologus leucostigma; assembly: GCA_013397725.1. NCBI lineage: Eukaryota > Metazoa > Chordata > Aves > Passeriformes > Rhagologus > Rhagologus leucostigma. The sequence continues at coordinate 809,291 of VZTD01003096.1, forward strand.
ATGTCAGTGTTTTGCCAAATAAGGACTTTGATCTTTTTGTATGATGTCAGGCATAAGTCTGATTTTAGACGTGCTCTTTTTCTCTATGTAAATTAGTTGATGGGTTTAGGTTTTGTAAGTTTTTTTGTAACCACTTCAGTTTTTGTGACTGTGCATTGAGAAATATGTCCAGTGTGTGATGGGGAAAAGAACCTGCAATTTAGAAGAAGGTGAGGAAAATACAAGTCTTTGTCTCAAGAGAACGTATTAATTGACTTTATAAATATGATCCGATTCTGCCTTCAGAAGTGGGCAAAACTCTTCCAACATGGTGGGACCAATATAAGCTTATCTGAGAGCAGAATGTGAGCTACAAAGTCAAGCAGAAGCTTTTTTTTTTGCCCCTGAAACCAGCTAGAGTGGTAGAAGATGTGTTATTGCTATATGCTCGTTGGAAGTGTCAGTCTGATTTACTAACTCTGTGCTGTTGAAACCCTACGAGAATCTGATCAACCTCTAAAGCACGAAAGCCTTGCTGACAAAAAGAAAAATCATCTCAGAAGACAGTGCATCATTTTAACAATATTTATTACTAATATTAAATATTGTCGCTATTTGTCATAGACAAGAGTTACAGAAACAAAGCAGGACTCCCTTATGTGCAGTTTGTAGAAATTACTTGTATTTCCTATTCTGTATTTCCTGTGTAAATTCCCACTGAAACCTGAGGAGTATGAGGATTGAAAGCAAGGCAGGACGTAGAAAAATGATGAGTTTTTTATGAGTGTTAAGTTTCTTGGGTAATGGATCAAGTGGGATTGAGAAAAATAATATACAGACAGTGGGCCTTTCATTAGTCATAAAAGCTCTAGACCTTCGGGATGGTTTTTTAAAAAAACCTGTAAATTGGACTATTAAATGTTTCTAAAGCAGTCTCCAAAATAGGCCCTGAGCTTTCTACCACACAGATAAAAGCGTCCCATTTAACAAAAAGAGTGTTTCTTTACACTGACTCTGACTTTAGTGACAGCTTAATTGTAGATTAATTCTGTAACCTATCAAGTACACTTTAAACTCTCACTTTCTTTTAAAACGTTTTCCTCCTTGCGTAAATTAAAAGATTCCAATCAATTGGTTTTGGTGGGATAAAGATAAAAGATTGATAAAGGTTGACCTGCTGTTATCCTTGTCACAATTCATGGCTATTTGTGAGTGGGAAACAAACTTTGGTTGTCTATTTAACTTTAACAAAAAACCAAAAATTCAGTTCTTAGTGGAGTATATCTAAGTATATAAAAAAGAGATTAATTATGTTTTTTAAACAGTGTGATAAACCCTTTTAAAAAAAAAATCCTCAGAATGTATTTTCACCCTATAATGGCCTTTAAAGCATGTACTAAAGTGTTTACTGAACTGATAAATATCTTTTTTTCTTTAGAAATTACTTTCCACTGTCAGAGGGAGCTCAGTTTTGTGGATAGGGGACAATGGAACTGGGTTCTTAGTGGAAGAAAGACTTGAGCTGTAATACCCATCTTCCAGACACATCACACTGCTACTGCTTTTCTTCTGTAGCACTTGGCATTGCAGTGCTGCCTGTGAAGGGGCACGGCCAGTATTTCCTTATCAGACACCTGCCTGAATGTTTAAAATGCTCTGGTCAAATAGAGCAGGCTCACAGGACAAATTGCACTGTAAGCTGCCTGCTGTCATGAGATTAAAAAATTTATATTAAAAAAAAAAAGAAAAATAAATTAAAAAAAAAAAAGAAGAAGAAGGAAAAAAGCTTTTTTTTACATCTCCCTCATGGTTTGCTGTATTGTGGAAGAGGCTGGTGAAAGAGAATAAGCTGCTGCTAATGTGACAGGTCAAGGCTTTTAGAAGGCCCATGGGGAGCTTATACAGAGCACGATTCTTGGGAGGAGGCTTTGTTTCTAGGGATGGAATCTATCCATGAGAAACTCTGGCTTTGCTTGGTACTTGTTTCCCTCTGCCTTTGACCATGTTTTTCAGAAGAGCTGCTGCAGGAGATGAATAGCTCAACAAAAGCCTCACTATTTAGGGAGCTGTGTTCCCTCAGCACATGACCTTAAATGAGAAAGCAGCCTTTAATTCACAAGGAATTTCTTCAGTGATTGCAGAAGGACTATGCTTCCTATAGTGCTTAATATGGGAGATATTAAAGGCGAATTAGTTCATATTAGTTTTCAATGTATTGTGCGTCAAAGATGCTCACAAAAATAGGGGAAATAATAACTAATCTCAGAACAGAATGTTCCAAAGTTCTCAAATAACACTTCTTATACTGGGCTTCTTCAAAAAATTTAAAAGGAAATCAAATAATTCTACTGCATGCTTATATCCAAAAATATACCAGCAGATACTGTTTCATCTCATCATTGGTTTGAGGGCTTGTTTTTAGATTTGGTCCCACAAACAGAGAATGTGCATGACTTTTCTCAGCATATTTGTTACTGTTAAAATCCATATGTATAACTTTCAAATTCTAGTCCCCCTTTTTTTAACCTTTGACTGGTTATTTGCCTAACACTTCAGAAACTGCATGTTTATGTAATTAAAAAGTATGTATTTTGCTTCAGATTTTTTTTTGAGTACTGTAAAATGAGGAAATGCTATGAAATAGTTATTTCCAAGCATCATGACTACACTAATAAGATTGCTGCAGAAGTGTGTGGGAAAATAGCTGTTTCATCCAGAAAACGTGCACATGGTATGCAAGGAATTTTCATTGTGCCCAGCTGAAATTCCCTTACATTTGCAAGGACGTTAAAAGTGAACCTTAAAAAGGAAGGATATTCGTATGGGCATAGTTTACATTTTAGCTCTTATTTACAACTGGATTTATTTTTTCCTCTCTATGATGTTGTGAAAACCTGCTATGTAAAGCATTCTTCAGACTGCAATGGAAAAATATTATTTTCCCAGTCTGATCATATATAATATTTATTTCCTGCTTCGTGTGCATGTTTAGAAAACCATGGGAGTAAACATGTGAAACAGCTTCAAGCAACCCTCCATCCTAAAAGCAGACATAGGGTCTGGTGATGCCCAGGGTAGAGACATGCAAGGGCACAGCTGCCTGTGTGGAGACTTCAAGAGGGACAGTGCAGGGGCTCCCCACAACATCCCTACGGAAATGGTGGTCTGAGATCTTGCTTTGCCTTCTGTCAGGGCAGGAAACCTCTCCAAAGTTGGCTTGGCAGTGGTGGTGTCCTAGGTTTGCATCACAGTCACTTGGCCCCACACTGGGACTGCATTATGTGCATCTGAACCCTAATGCTGTGGGCTTTTTGCATCTTTACTCATCAAAAATGCCGGCACACAACCCAGCAAGGGACAGCCTGTGAACTTGGATGCTGCAGGCCCCCATTAAATCTTCTGAGGAGCATTTGGGCACCTGCCCACTGACTTCCCACCAGCCCCTGGATCTCCACCAGCCAGCCTTAAGGAATGCAAGCTGTAGCTGTAAAGGACACTTCTCACAGAGGCATTTGTGCTGAGTCAGTGCTGGGTGACACCTACTCTGCCCTGACTGCGAGTGACACGTGGTGCCAATGTCCTGGCTGCCCTTTTGCAAGAGAGGGGAAAGCAGAAATGAAGCAGTAGTTAAGAAAAACACTAATTTTTAATTCCGATCTTGAGACTGCTCTGATGCACAGGTATCTGTTGGCTCTTATAGAGAATTGAAATTCATGGAGGGAGGCAAAAAGGTTAAAATTAACCAGCGGGAATGCGTCTCTATAGCAAGCCAAATCAGTTTCACTGCGAGCAAGGCAGCTCAGAATGGTTCTCCTGTTGGGGGCGGGAGGGGGGTAGAAAAACCCTGAAATTTCTAGATTCTTAAGCCTTAGAAATGCTGTTCTGAATTGCATGTTCTCTTTGTTTCCTTTTCTGCACATGCTTTAAGACAAAATGTACGTATTTACTAAAAAAAAAAAAAAAATTAAAATATCTGGCATTTGTTAAAATAATGGCTTCTGTCCAAATTCTAACATTTCATCCTGATAGTTATATTGTATTTGGGCTGCTTCAGTTGTATTTTGAAGGGAGATGTTGAAAGATGAAAGAGTCTTTTGCAGAGGCATTAGTGTTGGATGAATTCACTGTGCTGACATCTTCACTCTTACCTACTACTGCTTCAAAAGTAATGCTACTTTAAAGTGTCTTATTTAGTGATCGTGTGACAGCTATTAATAATAGTACAGTTTTAAACTTTCTATTTAACATATACTACATTTTGTAAAGAAAATATAGAGAGGTAAATAATGTGTCTCTAGATTTTAGGCATAGAGAATGTTAGTAAGGGAAGAGATTTTAAATTTGATAACTTCTTACTGCTCATTTTATATTTGAAATGATACTTTAAATCACTACTTTTGTTCATCTGGAAATATACTGAATATTTTATTATTTAAAATAGTATACTTTTATAGCTGTTTTATTAATTTCAGTTGACTACTAACTTCTATTGTGATATTTATTAATGAGTTGACACTGTAGTATATTGAGATGTTTATTTTTCTATCAGAGCTGTAACAACTATGACATAGCATTATTTTAATGCAACATCATTGTACTTGCTCTCTAAAAAATAAAATCAATATTTAATCCATATGGATTTTTCATATTTTTAATATTAAATGTATCTATGACAAGGAAGAGATGTTCACCTCCTCTTAAAAGTATAAAGCACATTTATTGAGGTGCACATACGTCTGCAAAGGGAAGCATATGATTGTGGTTATTTTAAAATTGAACAATACTGTGGCCAGAGAGATAAAATACAAAGAATACCTTGTTTATCACATGTGGGCAAAAGGGTGGATGCACATTCAGGTTGAACTTTGAGAAGATGGGAAGGAACAAAACACTGTTTATCAGTTTGGAGGTGCAGCTGGTTTACCTTGCCCAACCCAACTGAAACATGAATGCACCAGGAGGTGCTAGTACTTTGTAGAGAACAAGATACTTCCTGTATAAATATCAGTCTCTAGATTGATAAGTGGTTGTGATAGCCTCTCTTCTCCTTTGCTCTGTTGGGTGGCAGAGGCACTGGGTTTCTGGGAATGGGTAAATCTCTCTGCACATGCCTCATCTCTGCCACTCACTGCACATTGGGTCACTTTACAAGTACTGGTGAAAACACATCACTGGTGGGGAAGGTGGCACATTCTTGTGCAGCATCAGTCACAGCATTTGCTTTGCACAGTGGCACGAAATTGCTCTTGAAAAGGACTTTAGCTGTACCCTGTATAAGGACATTCAAAATTTGCCGTGATGTCTCAGTAAGAGATGTCTGTGGCACTAAGACACCTGCCAGATGTCACTGGTAAAACTACCCATCCATGCTGCTAACATGATCCAGTTTTTGCTTTAAGAGTGACAAAGCTAGAATCGAGTGACAACTCATGTGTTCTCAGTCATCACATAACTTAGTGTCCCGGACTTAACAAAAAAAGAGAAAAACTAAGAAAAGTTAAAACTGGAAAGAAGAAAATAAGTAAATATCACAAGGAAAACCTGTAAATCTTTGCTGCTTCTTTTATCAAAGCAAGGAACATCATCCCAGTATAAGCATGGTGAGACTGAATCCAAGAAATTTCCTGTCACAGATGCCATAATCAGCCTTCACTGGCACCCAGAGCACACACATACAATCAGTCCTACAAACAGAAATACACATTTTCCTTGAAAGCTCTTTATTGAGGAAGCAGTAATGTTGTCATTACTCAGAGTAAACATAAACCTAGATCTGAATTTCAGACACAGAACTCAAGCGTACAACTTGAGCCAGAGCCATAGGCCTCCATTTTTCCCTTTGGCAGTAATCTTGAAGCTAAGGTTTTGTTAACACTGAAGTCTCCTATAGCCAGTGATCGCGGCACCGAGAGGTCTTGCATATGCTGTATGTTGTGAAATGATGGTAAGTGCTCTGTATAAAATCTTTCTTTCTTTCTTCTTTCCTATGTTCTGTAATCCAGTATTTAAGTCATGCCTATATATCTTTAAATATCCAGGTAATGACAGGAGTTTTGACATTAGTGGCATTGTATTTAGTCAATTTTTACCCGTATATACACAGTTGTCAGCAAGCGCACAAGCGTACCAAAATTTGTCTCTAGTGTAACGCAACTGCTATTTTGTTGCAGATGCCATTGCCAAGGAAAAGGCTTGCTGCCCAGACTCCTCAAAGAGAAAAGAAACCTGAGTTACAGCCTCTAAAGCCAGAGGAGGAAAGAGATCCTGATTTCAGCCACTTTTTTGACACCAGTCATGTAGGTGCATGCTATTACACAGTTTCTCTGCCTGCACGATTCCTTTTGTGGTAGGTCCAGAATTTGATTCAATATTCAGGGAGAATGGCATTAGGGAGAGTTGGTTTGAGTGAGTACCTGCATATGCCTGATGACAATTAGAATGCCTGATGATTATTAGAATTAAGAATAAAAGCTTTGCTAACAGACTGATTTTGATTAGTGAGGAGTTAATCTGAAAAGTGGGTGGTTTCTTCTGCTTTCAGGTCTGCAACAAAGACAAGAACCTTGGAAATGCATTCCTGCTATTCTGGGTTTAAAGCCAAGCAGTTTAATGTATTGTATGAAGTAAATAAAAATCTAGTTTTACAGAAACCCAAGTAGTCTGAAGCTGTGATTAGAACACAGGTGCTGTCAGTTCTTCTGGCTGCTCATCTTCTGCTTGGGAGCATTGGAGTGGTCCAAGTTGGGTTGGGCTGTACAAAATTCATATAAAGTAGATGTAGGCTGCCAGTCTGATTTATTAGCACTAAAGAGGCCCCAACATTATCATCTGGTTCTTCATCCCAGGGAAACTGTGGTGGGGGGCAGAAAGCAGAATTTTCCTTATTTTTTGCAAACCATTCTATCTCCTCAGCACAGAGCATAGCATGGTCTCTGATTATTTTCCTGGCCTTGAACTGTATGATTCATGAAGGACAGTTACTGTTTAATAAAGATGATGTGTATGCAAGCAGATAAAACTAAATTATTAACCACAAAAGCATAGTAATGCCAAGTTATGTCACATATGCTGATTGAAATCAGTACATGTGATGTATTTCTTTCAGCTCTGCAGCTTGCCAAGTCCCCCTTTTGGGGCTCTAAACCTCATCTTAAGCCTCTTGTTTATGCCTGAGCAGTCTGGAGAGCCCAGGACCTGTTTCTACTCTCAAAACTGCCCACAGGAGAAGCCTTTCTCACAAACCGCCTGCTGACTTTTTGGGCTTTGACCATAGCCTTAACACAGGCATTCTGAAAGCATCACTGAGGCTGTAAGATATGTGGCTACACTGCTGAGGAGACAGCGGACATGACAGTGGATGGGTTTTTCACAAAACTTTTAGATACACTTTTTCTTTACTCTGCTGTAGACAAAGCTAGAATTTCAAAGACTTCTACAACTTAATCATGGTGTTCTCTATATCGTCCTTGTCTTCAGGAGTGTTTATTGTTGGCTTCTTTCCTTGAATCATTTTGCTGCTGTACCCAGCCTCCTGCAGGAAAAAAAAAAAAAAAACAAAAAAAAAACCTAAACAAATACTTCCTGTCTTTCTCAACTTCTTTTACTCAGCTTCTTGTGCATCTCTCTATATCTTAATTGAGCTCTCCCTGTGTCTTCTTTGAAAATTGCACACACATGATCAGAGGGCTTCATCAGGACCCAGCTGATGAGGAAAGCTTTTTTTTAATTTTGGGCAGAAAAGAGCAAGTCAAAGTCTGTAGTGCATAGCTAAACAGAGCATCTCTGAACTATTCCCCTGCTCCTTTCCAGAGTTAAGAAGTCAGGGCTATTTCTTGGTGTACTAGCCAGTCCTCAGAGGCCCACAGGAATTCTCTTGCTGTAAGCTTTAAATCACAGCTTCTGCAAGGTGTATGCAACATACAAACCTCAGAGACATATTTCTCCTCTACTATCCCTATTCTGATGACAATTTTTATCATTTATAAATATTTCTTTCTGTATAACTTTTTGTGTGTCTGTGTGTGTGTGTGTGTGTGTCTGCATAATCCATCGAAATTAACATTTCTCAGCATCAAGAAGTCCATCTCTGATTGCTAAGCAGCCTGTCAGTCTATACGCAGACGTAGTCTCACATACCTTTTTTGTATATATTTTAAATGGGATTCCTCCCCTAATTTCTTATGCATAGCAGGACCTTCCTTTTAAAATTCCTGTTTCTGTTAATGGCTAGGCTGCTATCATGTTGAAACTGTGGCTTGAACTGTTCCCTGGTGTTCTTATTTATTCTTTGTGCTTTTCTCCTTTTTGGCTGCTGCCTTGAACATTAAACCTAAAACGTAGAAGACAGACACAGCACCTTACGCAGAGATTTTTGGTTCACAAATAGGTCCTAATCACAATGTCAAAAATAATAAATGAATGTTCCTTAGCCAGTTTTTATCTCATGTCTTTGAAAAAAGAAGCTTTTTCCTCATGCCTTTGATTTTTTTAAAAAGAAAGAATCATTTGGCCCAAAGAAAGAAAAGATAACGTGTCAGATCGTTTTGCAAACCCAAAAAGTGTCATTCTCGAAAGGAAGATTTATTACTGTGTGACAGATTGAAAGTGTTTCATGCTGTCTAAAATGAAAACCAAGTAGATTAATTTCCAGACCCAAAACCAAACAAACTCTGGTTACAACAATTTTGTCCAAGGTTCACTTCTGTGAAATTTCTCTGCCCTTGTGGTTCAACTGAACATGCTGAGCATCTTTAAATATCAAGTCCATAAGATCCCCTTTGATATCAGATATATAATAATTTAGGAATGTTAATGTAATATGTTATGTTCCTTCTTAAAAAAAACACAACCTTTTACAGAATCTATTTGGTAATCCAAAACATAAGAAGCTCTATTTATTGTCTTAGCTGATATTCTGTCTTGGGTCACAAAGAATTTCTGCCAGCAAATATTGTGAAGTATTCTTACATTTTCTATTTATCCCCTTTTTATTCACCAAAAAAAGTAGTTTGAATTTGAACTATCTGAAAATAATGCAATGCATAATTTACTGTAATCTCCTGTACTAACCAAGAACTTCGCTTGTCTAATTAGCTGGCTTTTTGTTAAGTGTATTATTGTACTTAGTTACTTTTTTTACCTTTTTTTCCTTTTTTTTTTGTGGAGAGGGAAAATTTAACAAATATCTGTCAACATCACTTGAAATGCCTCAAAGGAAAGTATATCACTTAGTCTATTTGCTATTATTTAGGTGATTTGATACATTTGGTGCCCTAACTCCTATGGAATTCAAGTGTTTTTACTCCCTTACTTGGTCAGTGCTTGGTTCCTGCTGCTTCCTTAGGTCAATGCAAGTGCTTGCCAGCAAAGTCTGCAACTGCCCTTTGAACCAATGAAATAAGGGAATTGCTATTCTTCAGGAAGCTTTGGCAAAGACAACAGTAATTGTAATTTTTATATGATTACAACACCTGGGCTATTGAAGTTTTATTGGATATAAAATGTATAGTCAATTTATACAGAAGCTACCCTGCAGTCACCAGTATAACATACCCGAAATCTCACTAATTCTAAGGGATAGGATGTGAGGCACTTTCTTGAAGAACCTTTTCTTTTATTAAACTATTTTTGAGATCTCCCTTGGAATGATATTTTTGAGATATTTTATTTCAATTTGCCTCCCTAGAGGTCATTAAAATAGGATTTAATTTACGGTATTCGCAAGGAAGGAGAATGACACCATGCCCTCCTTACCTTAGGGATACTGAAGTGACAGATGCTCTCACAGCACCAGAACCATGTTGCAACAAGAGTCCTTACTTTTTATATCAGTACTCCATGAGAATAGCCTGATTTTTTCAAACCTGGAGTCCATCCAGCATGGTGTAGCTGTCTCCAGCCGTGGAGACAAGGTGCCATGGGAAGCATAAGCACATTCCAACTGTATATTACTTCCATGAGGTCCCCTAGCCTCAAGTCATTTTTCAGCACGGGGAATTTCCTACATCTAATTACTTTGTTTAATCAGTAACCCTCACTTTCAGGTATGAGCCATTGGGCTTACTGAAAAAAAATTAAAAAAAGGAAAGAGTCAACCAACAAGTCTGGAACTGCTGCATGAGGAAGAGCTTCCTTTGGTTTTGAATGCAGCACTTGGAATGCAGGAGCTATGAGCAACCAAGCAAACAGAGTGGACATTGAACCCCAGCCACTTTTCTGGAAAACTTGTCATGTGTTTCCCAGACTGTGGAGTCCAGGCATACAGAGTCATTTATAACAAAGCCTGTCTTTATCCTTGATCATCTTTGCAGCACTTTTCAGATTCTCTCCTATCACTGGCATTCTCCTTTCTTTCATTAAGGATGAGCGAATAGAGCCATTTTCAAAATTCAGAATGTACACAACCCACCTGTTCACTAGGGACATATTGATGTGTCTTCCTTTTCATTTTGTAATACTTCCTAACATTTTTATGACTTCATTTGATACAGAATTTTCATGTCTTTCTCCTTAACAGAGGTCTTATACTGAATTGTAGCATACTTTCCTGTTGAACCCTGAAACCACTGAATGAAGGAAAGATGATTCCTCACAGCTCGCTTGAGTACAAATGCTAGAAGTTCAGTTCCCTTTTGGCTCAAGAAGAATCTCTGCCTCTCTCCCTCTCTCTGTATCTTTTTCTCTCTCCTTCATAGCTTCTGCTTATTCTGCACATAGCATCATTCCAGGTGAAGCAGAAATCTCCTCCAGATCCCCGCCTAGAGTATTGCAGCTCTGCCTTTCTACTTCTGTCTCTAGTTCTGCACAGGCTCTAGCAAATGCTTCACAGAAAGTTCCCACTGAAGTCCTGGTCTCCAGCTTTTTTTTCCAGCATGAAAATATTTTCCTCCAGAATTTCCTACCTTCTCTCTTCTATATGTAATTGATGGTTACCTAAATGCTACCCCGTGCAACTCACTGGCTCTGAGGTTTACCAGCTTTGCACTTAGTAGGCAAACTGTATGTTTGCCTGTACGTCTGAACCTTTTGCTGGATCAGAGCATTTTGCTCCTCTTCCCTTCCTGCTGGACATCCTAATTCCAGAAGGGCATTTGCATTAAGAGAGAACACATAAAATCCAGTTAAGAGAAACCTGTTACTGGAGTCATGTTTCCTTTCACTTGCCAGTATGATGTTTCTGGTTATCTCATCTGTCAGCCTAGGTCTCAGCAGAAGTAAACAGCTTTTTTAAGACAAAATATTCAGCAACTACAATATGTCCTCAATGAATGTCTCCATTAGCCCACTTCCCTCTGGCCCAGCTATTGACCCTGATATCCATACACATATATGCTGGCTTTCCCACAGAGGCAATACTTATATGAGTCTCCCTCTCTCCCTGTATGAAAAGTGCTTCTAGTGTTCTTCCTTCTTTTTGCCTTCTTGGACAGCTACAACATCAGTTCCTGAAGAAGTCTCTTTTGCGAGCTGCTCTTTTTCATTAATTTCCCACAGTGCCCTGGCAGCCAGAAGGGCCACACATGTCCTGGGATGCATCAGGCACAGCATCACCAGCCAGGCAAGGGAGGGGATTGTCCGGCTCTGCTGTGCACTGGGAAGGCCTCACTTCGAGTCCTGTGTGCAGTTTTGGGTGCCACAATATAATAAGGGCATGAAGTTGTTAGAGTGTCCAAAGGAGGGACACAAGGATGGTGAAGGTTCTGGAGGAGAAGCCGTATGAGGAGCAGCTGGGGCCACTTGGTCTGTTCAGCCTAGAGGAGATGGAGGGGAAACCTCTTTGTAGTTACAACTTCCTCATGAGGGGAAGAGGAGGGGCAGGCACTGATCTCTCCTCTGTGGTGGTCAGTGACAGGGCCTGAGGGAATGGCCTGAAGTTGTGTCAGGGGAGGTTTAGATTGGGTGTCAGGAAACGGTTTTTCTTCCACAGAGTGGTTGGGCACTGGAAGAGGCTCCCCAGGGAAGTGGTCACAGGACCAAGCTTGACAGAGTTCAAGAAGAGTTTGAACAATGCTCCTAGGCATGTGGTGTGATTCTTGGAGTGTCCTGTGCAAGGCACATAGAGGATGAAAATTTTATATATGGGCCCTAAACAGTCTTGCTGTAAATGATATCATCTGATAACTAGATCATTTGGTAAGCAAGTCTCCCTGAATTATAAGATGAATTTTTAATTAGATACAACTACGAATTATAAGATTAATTTTTAATTAAATACAGCTATGGCAGTGGAAAGGATTGTTTCTTAGACAAATGTTAAAATGAGACAGAAACAAGAGTGCATCTGAAAAAAGTTAAAACAAGGATTATCATGTCCTCTACTATGGTGACTATCATCTTAAAAATAGTCTCTCGGGGGGGTGGTAAATCACCATTTCGCTCCTAGGTTTTGTTCAAAGACTAAAGTTTTGAACTTCAAAATTTTGGCAGAGATTCCTCCAATTTTTGGCACAGCAGAGTCCCAAACGCACTCCTACGTTTGTTGAATCCAAAGAAGTGGAAAATTGAAAACAAGAAAAGACTACTGGGATAACTCTGAAAGTAAGAGTCATCATGACAGAAATCTATTAAGCTCTTTTCCACAGTATGAATCTCTACTGCTTTTCCAGATAGGGTGGGTATTAAGATAAAGGTAGACGACAGACTGAAAGAAGGGGCTGACAGAAGCCTTGTGAAACTCAGCAAGGGCAAATGCCAAGTCCTGCACCTGGGACAGACTAACCCATTGCACCAATCTAGACCAGGGTTTGCCTGTTTGGGGAGCAGCTCTGCTGGGCTCATCTGTGAGGCCTGGTGGTTGCAAGCTGAATGTGTGACAGCAGAGAGTCCTGGCACCAAAGCATGCCAACAGCACCATCCTGGATTGTGTTTATGGAAGCACAGCAAGTGAAATGATGGAAGAAATTGTCCCCATTTTACTTAGCACTTGTTAGTCCCACACCTAGATACTGCATCCACTCTTGGGTCTTAGTACAAGAAAGGCATTGAAGACCTTGAGCAAGTTCAGCAAAGAGCTACTGAGATGGTCAGGGTTGAAGCACATGCCTGGTAAGAAGAGGCCAAGGGATATGAGCTTGTTCGGCCTCAATAAGAGGTGGCTCCAGGGCACCAAAGAGCAGCCTGCCAGTACCTATGGACAGATGATCAAGACGATGGTGAAACCTCTTCACCAAGATTCATGGTAAGATAATGGGCTGAAACAAGAGTTTGAGATTGGATATTCAGAAAAATGTTCATTCAGGATAATTAAGCATTCTAAAAGATTCCTCAGAGAAGCTGTGGGGTCTCTGTTCTTCAGTGTCTTTTAAATCCAGCTGAACAATGTCTTGAGCAAACTTTTCTGATGTAGCATTGCTCTCCTTTGAACAGGAAGTTGGACTAGAGACCTCTCAAGGTCCCTTCCAATCTGAGTAGGTCTGTGAGTCTGTGAGATATGTGGAGCCCGGTTAACTCCCAAGCACACATTGTTATTCCCCTCTGTGCTACCTACATTTGCTTCAAGAGACTTTCTGTATGCAGGTGGTCAGTGGTACTGCTCGCAACAGTTTGCTGAGGATCTGCTGAGAAGGAAAAGCTGCAATCATCACACTTCTTTACAAAGCAGACAGATACTTTTCATTGAAGAAATAACTCTGTAAAGAAACTCAATTTAATGACATTTATAGCATACATCAATTTTTAAATGTGTATTCCTTATCTGGCCATGGAAGATTTTTGCCATCCGAAGCAAAGAACCATACTGTCCTCCAAGGCGTATACAAATCCCTTTAGCTTCAGTGGGAATAGCATGCACATAGCTGAGGGCATGGCTTGGCCCATGGTCAATAGCCTTCTAAAAGCATTTTTTCCTACTTTTTTTTTCTTGAAATATTCATCTTTTTCCTTTCCAAAGGTTCTGATGTCATTCCTGTTGCTGAAGTTATAGAGCTCAGTTTAGTGGGAACATCTTTGAAGTTTAATTAGATTTCTTGAGAAAGACCATGGGTAATCTGAAATACAAATTCACAAGATTGCTTCAGGCCAAAAGTGTCATGCAACAATATTAGACCAAATATTATGCAATTGTTCTGTACTTCATGCTCTCTTCCCACTCATGAGTTGGGTTTGAAAAGCTTGTGGAATATATATGACATATCAGAGAAGTGCCAAATGTTCCTTATATAGTCCATTCTCATGTTTCCTATGGAAAATGTTCCTTCTCACAATCTTCCCTTTCCCACATTAAGCTGAAGTTTGTCCATTACACCAGGGTAACATCATCCGTGTCCACAAAATTTCAAGGAAAGCCTCACATGTATACAACATCTGTTCTGACTGCAGCATCCAAGGTCAGGTAGAGACTGCATCCATAGAGCTAACAAGATGAAATATTATATGATAGACACAGCTGCCATCTATGCCCTTTTTCTAGAAATGCATAAGTGATTATGCAGAATTATTCACATAGGCCTGTAAAAACTTGAAAATTGAACCTTAGAGCGGTTCTGAACTAGTCCTGGTCTGGTCCGTCTGCTACAGTGTTTGCAGTGGGTGTGAAATCAGCTCTGATTTGCCTTTGGGGGCAGGGCAGAGAGCCAGGAGAGGAGGGCATGAGATTACACGAGCACACTCCTGTGCTTTACTCAGGTGGTCCCTCACGCTGGCAAGTGCAGGGCAGTGGGGAGAGATCCCACAGTCTGGCATCTCAGAACTTCCCTCATGCCCAACAGGCAAGTGTGTCTCCTTGGCAGCACAGAAGTGAACGCAGCATGGGCTAGAGTAGAACAGCATCTTGCTCACAACTGCAACATTTTCATCACAGAAAATCCTGAAGTGTATTTACAAACTCTAAGTTAAAATTTACACTTAATAACTTACTGTCCAACCATTTCTGTCTTCAGTGGAAAAGTGACAGCAAAGCTGGTGTCAACTTGTCCAGACTTGGATATTCAGACATGGTTGTCTCCAAGGGCCAACCTGAAACACCACAGTCACCAAGCTCAACCTAAAACCATTGCATGTTTGGCCTCTTTGCAAGTACTCCTGGCAATGGGTCAATATATGATTCCTTGGGCAGCGTCTACAAGAGCAACACTAATGGCACACATCTTTATCAGCAGGTCATGGTGATGACAAACCACATGGTTGCAGTCCACGATACTTCGTTTTTTTAATGAATAGGGGGAAATTTAAGATCCCATAAGATAAGATCCCACTTGGAGGTAAGATGGTATTGCCTTAACCCTACTTTGAACAGACACAAAGGTATACATGGAGTTATTTGGACCTACTGAATCCATAGGCAAAATCAGCATTTTTTTGGTGTCTCTGAAATAAAAGCTTTTTTGGATAAAAATCTTCCATTCTGTACATTCAGTGCTTGTTTCTTATAAAAAAAATTAAAGCAATCATCAAGAGAGCAGAGCACCCAACTTTACTGATGTCACAACCCACAAACAGCAAGAGATCCCTTTGTATGAAATAAAACTTATATTTGGTTACAACCATCATTTTACAGAGCATAGCTTTGAGACCTGATTCATTATGGCAGAGCTCCAGTTTTATAAATGACATTTAGAGTAATGTTAGACTGATGCTGGGATGAATCTTTTTAATGTTTTAGTAGTTTTTTCTTCTTTAATGCTCGGAGTTATGTGTTGAAAAAGTAACAGCTGAACGTAACTTTCACAGCCATGAGTCCACTAAAAGAAGTGCCCCACAGGTCTCCTACCACTGCCTAAGGAAAGGAGTGTGGCTATGGACTGAGAATTGAATAAGTTATAAAACAGAAGTTTTGGGCAATATATTTGGGATAGTTAAAATTTTTCATTGTGTAATTATCTGTCATGTGATTGCTTGAACATGTGATAGCTTTGTGGTTGTAAATATGGCATCCATAGAGGGTTCACAAGTACTGGCAAGTTTGTTTCTCTAGGTGTCACATGTTTTGCTCTAAAGCCGTGTTCTCCAGGTCACCCAAATGGAACACGACCACCGGAAAGAAGCCACACAGGCCCACCCAGCCCAAAGCCCCACAGCTGGACCTCACTGACCTGTCGTGCTTTCCTCCTCGCTTTATCTAGCAGCTGATTTCTAAACCAGGAGAAGGATGAGAGCAGTACAACAGATCTGTGGGGCTGGAGCCAGCAGGGGCCAGCTTACGAGGAGCCCCATGGGGGAATCCCAGCCTCAGTTCATGATTTGGGCCCTGCACCCAGGGCCTTATTCTCACAGGCACCCTGCTCAGTGTAGCAGTGCCTGCACAAGTCAGCAGCTGCGGTCTCTGTTAGTTTAACACACTCCTTTTTGCCCCTTCTTTTCCTCATTTTTAACGGTCTAAGGAAAAAGAATTAGGATCCCTAACTCATATGCCTTCTGTAAGAGAGCTGACTTGTGTGCTACAGACCCATGGTGTGCCAGGACTTCTCCTTACAGAAAAATGAGTTCTTCCTCTATGATCATGCTTTGGGTTTGTGTAGGAGTGTTTGGTAATATTAAGTACATGCTTTTTTCGGTTTCATCCAGTGGTTTTAGGTCTCAGGAGTACTACTCCTTTCCCCCTTCAAGGGAATCCCTCCTCCACAGATGAACTGGTCAGCAATTCATACAAATACTGTTTATTCTTTTGGTTTTGAATTATGCCTATTAAAGAATTTGCTTTGCTGCGAAAGAGGCATCCCTGGGATTTGGAACTGGCCAAATGCCATGGTTTCCATATACAAACCCGTGGAGCTACTCTCAGCTTTTCCATTGTGGCTTTGTGCTTTGACAGCCTTCAAGGGTAACATTACTTATTTTCTCTTTTTTTTGATGTGTGTCTGAAACTAGGTATCTGATTGTGCCTTTCAGACTTTAAAACAACGTTTAAAAAGCCTGAGTGGTGGATATGATGAAATCTGGTTGTTCTCCATCTACCAGAAATCTCCCCATCTCCACCTGATAGCCTCAGCACACTCCTTCATGTCCCTGTTTATTTGGTTGGCAGACAAGGACTGAAAACAATGCATGCGCCCACTGGCAGGCTGGTGTGCCAACAGGTTAGCAACAGCCAGCCTTTGGAAAGGGTAGAGGGACACAGTTGTTTCCATATCTTGTGTCCCCAGGTACCATTTTATCCAAATACCAAACTGGGAGAAATTTCTACATTTAAGAACTGTAGGATGTTTTCTTCTTTCAGAAGTTATGAATGGCAAGTGGCCAATTGAAAATTAAGTGATTGTGCAAATCTGTCTTTCTCCTGCTTTTATTTTTTATTGTTATTTTTTAGGAAACCACAAGAGTTAAATCAGCAGTTCTTAAACCTTTTTTCTGTGGTTAATTTAGGCAAACAGTAGTGCCCACCCACTTTGCAGTTCTCACTGTGTTTCTATCTCCTTATGAGACACCAGCCAGAATCACTGCTGAAGCTGGAGTTGGGAAGGAGAGGTCCCATAAGAGCAATAGGCTGCCAGTTAATTCTACCAAAAGGACACTTCTGCTATTGCTGTGTATTATTATTTTACTTCCAAGGTTGAATATTAGTTTTACCTGACTGGTTTTTTCTTGAAATACTACTTGGGTAAATAAGAACATATCCCACAGGAGGCAAAATTCTTATGTCATAGCCTTCCATGTTATGAGTTATTGACATCTTCCCACGTTTCCTTAAGGGAGGAAAAAAGGTGTGGATCCAAAGAATGTCAGCAAGAAAAAGCATCAAGCAATTTCAGTACGCTTGGCACCATGAAACAGGCCTTGAAATAGAACAAGCAATGAGGTTCCAAAAAGATCAATGGAGAAATTAGGGACACTTCCAGAATTTTAGTGTTTTGGCCTATTAATTATAATTTATTTCTAAAACAATAATTTTTTGATCAGGAAGTCTAATTTCATGTGATAGACCTTTATACTTTACATTTTCAGCCATTTTACTATTTTTTTCCTTTTATTCACTAATTTGAGGACACTGGAGCTCCATAAAAAGCACACAAAGCAAAGTTCAGTATTGTGACAATTGCTCATATAGTTGTTTTGGTTGCTTGATCTGTTAAAGTAGTAGTGTTAACAGAACACCTTAAATTGCACAGTAACAATCTGTACTTCCTACTTGGAGTATGATGGTTTTCCAGTTAGGTTTATTACATTGTAAATAACTCCCTTGCATCTGGGTTGATTTGTTTATTCAATTAAATCTAGAGAAAAAAAACAACCCAGTTTTGCAACAGTTAAATAAAGCAATTGTGCCATCCAGTGGCTAGCTAGGTTAACTCATCTTCTCCTTCCACATGATCATTTAGTGTTTCTTTTTTTTCTACTCAAAATAATATGTAATTCTTGCAATGTGCAGTGTTCCATGATTGCATCCCATTTATATACGTAATAAAATTTCAATTCTGTTCAAACTTTTTTTTCTAGCTACTCAAACTGAAGGCCCAAAAGAAGAATGGGATGTGCCATATATCCTTCTGGATCAGTTAGAGATAAGTTACAGGTTATTACACATCCTATCATCAAATATCACAGACCACTGGAAACAAAGAGCAAAGAAAAACATAGCATTTGTCTACTGCGACCATGGACCAGGACAGAACCTTTAATGAAGTGTTCCCAATATAACTTTTCATAATAACAACTGTGACTGAGTTTATAAACTGGTTCGTGTTTGAAAGAAACAGTCAGAGGGGGCAGACAATATGACAAAATAATCCTATGGTGTGATTACATTCTTAAATGTCATACTCATTTCTTGAGTATAATTTCTAAGGCAGCTTTTTGGAGCCTAATGTGAGATCTGGGCCTTGTTGCTTGAGTCTGTACTGAGTACATTGGGAAATGTGGCCTCGAGTCACACCTTGAAAATATGTCTCCATTTCCAAACCGAAATCTACTGCAATCACTTCCAAGGAAGAAGAACCTCCCTGATTACAAGATTTTGTTGGTGATCCACAGGCCTGTTCTGGGGAAAGTTTCATTGTGCAAATTAACTTATGGCATCTGTGTGAAGCCTGCAGTTTGGACAAATGCCACACATGGGTGTGGAGGACCAGGAATAAGCATATAGGTGTATTTTGTCTCAAATATTCCGACTATTGTGGCAGAAAGCTGTGATCACAACACAGGGTGCCACAGAGGTGGGGCAGCACTGTGCTGAGCCAACATCTTTTTCCACCTTTCACTCCTACCCTCCCCTGGGTCACTTCCTGGAGGGCTCAGAAGGGCTGACTTCACACGTGCAAACAATGTGGCTGAGTCTGCAAGACGAAATGGGATGAAAAATCTGTTTTACATAAGAGGCTTGCAACAGAAAAACTATAAAAGAAAGTGCATCAGTCCTGCTCACACTTCCTCTTTTTCCTCTTTTTCTCTTAGTCTCGCTACCCCAGATCCAGGCCATCCACATAGCAGGACCAACACAGGATCTAAGGGCTAGTGATCTTCTTGCTTCTCTTTCTCTTTTCCACCTTTATTTCTCTCCTCTCTTGCTTTGTCTTGTCAAAGTGCATCTATCATATTCTGCCCTGTACTTTGCACTCAAGTTTGTTGCAGGAGTCAGGAGCTTGTTGAAGTGTGTTGTAAAAGTCAAGGGCTTGATAGAAAACACTTTTGAAACTAAAGAGTGGGCTAGTTTCCAGAGTTAAGGCAATTATACAATAAAGTCGAAGGGAGTTCCCAGACAAGTGGACTGGTGTCTTTGTTCAGCCTGATAGGAATTTATAACAAACATTGTTCTTCCTACGAAGTTGGTTGTGACAGTGGGAAAGAAAAAAATAAGCAGCTGCTCGGAGGAGGCAAAATGCAAGAGAAGAATCTCAAACGTGCGTAGTGCTACAAGTACTGCTACATTGTAGGAGAGAAACAGATTCTGATGGACTATTCTGGTTCCTTTTCCTACTCAGGTGGTTTGCCATTGCCTTAAAACACTAACCTTGTGCAGAGGATTTGCACATCCCAGAAACTGTCACCAGGAGAAAAAGTTCATCCTTAAGATAGAGTGAGGGCCTCGTGCTGTGGGTACGGCTCATGAAGGGACATCTGCCAGTCCCAGAACATGGTGACACTTGCTTCTTGTTCAAGAGCCCTGTGTTCTCCTGACCGTGGCAACATACTGTTTTAGCAGGTAGACTGGCCATTTATTTTCACTTGGGTTTAATTGCATGTTTTTAGCTCTTGGGCTCTTCATGTACTCCAGCTATGGAGTCCTTCCAGGAGCAGCATAAACACACATTGTGATCCCATGCGGAGGTCTCTCTGTCAGGTACAGCCGCCAAACCATCTCCCATTCTGGCATGTCCTCCCCGCTGTCCTTCTCTACATTGCCAACACAGGTGTGATGTGCCATATCTCAAATTTATCTGTCAAGTGTTAAGTGATTCCCGGCATATTTTCTTGAATGCAAGCAGCAATTCCAGTATGCCAGGACATCCAAGGAAATCTCTCTGCAATGCTGTCCTGCTTCTCGGGAACATGAATTACCACATATCAGTGCCATAAGCACTTTGTCATGCTGAGATATGAGAGAATAGTTAACAGGGTTACAATCCTTTTGCTACAGAGACACATCAAGGTTGTCCCACAAGGAAAACCTTTGATCTAAGCAAAACTCTATCTTGACCTGAAGTTTAGAAGGTGGCTACAGATTTAGAGAGTGTCTTTAGAGAAGGTCAGTCCAAGACGGACTTAAAACAACTGGCAAGAATCCAGCCTTTTTGAGGCTTCTTAAAAATGAGGCAGCAAAATCACTGGTCACTTTTGAAAATGTTGCTGAAGATGCTTTGTTCCTGATGCATACAAGCTTAAATTTGCAAACAGTGTTTATTCACACTGTGCCTCCACACCTGGAAAAGAGATTCCTACTATTGCTTTTATTTTAGATATCACTAGCTCTTCATAATGAGAGAGATAATAATATTATTATTATTATATAATAACCTATATTAAATACAATGTAATATGTATAAAATATATAGAGACTATAATACATATAATATAAACTATAATAAATATAATACATGGATGACTTATGTTATATATGTTATATAATATACATTCCATTGTATTATGCTATATTATTTCTAATATATACAGATCTATCTCAGAAAACAGATAAATAACAGCTAAATGCAGATGTTTTCTGCTGATTGTTTGTTGGTTTTGTCTTTTCTAAAGTGTTGTAAAAAGCTGATGTTTAAAAAATGAAACAAACAAACAAACAAAAAGACACAAAGCCCAGCATTAAAATGTCAGGAGAGATGAAGAACCAAGAGCTTCTAAGCTGCAAAACTCTGAAGAAACCAAATGACAATTTTGAATGTTTGTTCTGGAGAAAAAAAATCATCCTCAAATGCAAGACCCAGCCTTCCAAGTTAGATAAAGAATTTAGTGCTCTGCAGCCCTTTGAAGAAGGAAAGTGTTGACAGTTGTCACTATTTCACTCCCACTGAGTGTGTGTCTGCTGGGCAGACCTCTGCCACGCTTTCTGCATGAGTCCCACTTATCAAAACCAGATGAAGTTGGGACCAGGTGCAGATACAAAATTGTGGATGAGATCAGCATTGCTGTGATAACCATAGTTCAGATCAAAGGAGAAAAAAAAATGTTTGAACTGTCTTGAAGAAAGATTAATGAATTTCTAGTGAATAATTTTTACTGGACAGAGGACCTAAGGTAGTGTGCAAACAAAAATCCTCATATGTAGCACCAAGAGAAAAAACAATATTAGTGTTTTAGCATGGCTAATAGCCTGGCTGTGCAGTTAATAATAAGCCAAATAAAAGGAAGTTATGGTAGGGATATTTTTCCGTTTTCACGCTCATGCTAGAAGTGTTGGCACAGTTTTTTGAGTCAAATCAGTAGGAAGGAGATAAGGCTGTGGTTATTAGCCCTCTGACTCCTAACCCTGCCCTGTTAAAACAAATTTAGAGCTAGGCTGGACCTGCAAACAAGGATTATTCACTGGGCTGAGCTTTCGTTCCACTGGAATATGTGTAGCTTGAGGTATCTCACTGCGTTCAGACTCCTGTGTGTTTGATTTTCACGGTTCCAGAGTTAAGTCATTCCACTCCTTTCCTACTCATTTTTGGCTCCCTAAGCCTGGCTGCCTACATCACTTGTTCTTGGGGAGCTCTTGTCCTTCCAGGCATGAACTCTTGTCACAGATAAAGCTAATTCTGATAGTTTTTATATTCCTGGGCCACCTTCCAGAGTCTACTATATTAATGCACAAAAACGATGAGGCAGGAAGGCTCACCTTTATGAGGACATTATATTTCCCCTATCTATGGCTTATCTATTACATGATAAAACAGCCACGCCCGACCTCTTCTAAGGACACTTTTTCAGCAGTATGCAATGGTCAATTTCACTTATCATGAGATCAAGTTCATAAGGAAACTTTGTCAAAGGCAATCATCAGAGATGATTGTCTTCTTTCAGCTGTGAATTCTTCTGCAGCAGTAGTATTTGTGAGCTACTCTGACACAAATCATTCTCAATAATTAATTTCTCTCACAGCAGTCACCACCCAGAGGAAGATGCCAAACCTCTCTTTGTTCTGTCTCATTAGCCACAAGTAATGAGCATGTGTGCAAATTACAACTCTAATTCCTAAAACCTTAGGCAGAGAGGCAGCATCAGAAATGATCTACCAGAACTCAGTAACAAGTTTACTTTTGGCTGCACTGTTTCATGCTCATATCCAGATCTACAGCTACTTGGTAATCTGTGCTCACTCATCTTTTCTCACCATCTATAGTTAAGGTAAACAGACTTTTTCCGCATTTGTATTATTGTCATCCCATGTATCATTTTCCTCCTGTGTTTTCCAGTGGACTTTTCTAAGATTCATTTTCACTTTTAGAGAAATTAAGGTTTTACTTTAGAACTCTTCAATAATACCTTGGTTTAAAGATCAGGACCCAAGCAGTACGTATTGCCTGCTTTCAGTACTGATAGTGTCTTGGAGATGTAACAGTTCTCCAAATTCTTTCTAGTATTTCTGTTCTTCTTGAAATATTTCTGTTGCTGTGATTGCTGATTATAATATAATATAATAAATATAATAAANTATAATATAATATAATATAATATAATATAATATAATATAATATAATATAATTACTGTGAAGAGAAGCAGACTACCTTCAGGATAGTCCTAGCTTGTAAGAGGTTCCCTGGCCTTAATCTTTCATGAACCTAGTTCCAAAGCTTCACATTCACTCGTTGCGTTCTTGCACATCTGCAGCATCACTAAAATTTTTGGAGAGGAAGCAAAATGATTAAGTAGATAAGCTGAGGACTATTAAAACATTGATTGTGTTGAAATGTACAAGCTTTTGCCCACCACATCTGGTGCTGGCCTTCTTATGGCAAGGAAAGGCGATTTTGAAGTGATTTCCTCAAAACCATTCTTTTGATCCTGGCAACTTCTGCTGTGTATGTGTTGGTTCAAGTTTTTATACATTCTTAATCATGAGGGGTCATAAATGCACATTGTGTTGTTACAGATAGAGCTACTAATGGGGTAAATTATTATAATTGAATAAAAAAGACATAAAATCTTGTTGAAAGAGATGATCCTCAGTCAATGTTGATAACAACAAGACATGGTGTAAATTACAAACCAAAGTAGCTCCAGCACTGCTGTAGCTTTCATGGCTTCTGAAAAAGTTTCTCCTGTTGAAAGCTCCCAGTCTTCATTTCTGTCCAATTTTGGCTGATTTGATGAAAAGCTATTGGCTTTGATGGGTTTGACTTTTCTTCTGTTTTTAGGGAGTTTGATACCATTTTTCCTGGTTCTGGCCAAGACAGGGTTAATTTTTTGCCATAGCCAGGAGGGGCATGGCCAGAACCCAGAGGTTATTTTATATCACCTCATGTCATTGCAGGGAGTGGGGGAAGGGGTCCCTTTCAGGTCCGGTAGCATTGTGCAGTCATGTATTGTGGGGGATCAGGTGTGGTGAGCACTCGCGTGTGAATTATTAGCCTCTTGTGCTCTCTGGTATCAATATTGTCACTGTTACTGTTTGTTTTCTTGCACTGCTGTTTCTAGTAAATTGTTCATATCTCAATCAGTAATCTTTACCACTTATGCCTCCAGTTCTCCTCTCTATCCCACCGCAGGGAAGGGGGAGGGGAGACAGGGGATTGAGCGAGTGACGCGTGGTTTGGAGGGTTTGGGTGGGAACACTAAATTGGGGAGTACCATTCCTAAACCACAACAGCCTTATTTGGAAAGGGTAAAGCCTCTGTGATGGACAGTGGTTGAAATAAAAATACTGGGAGGCTTGGCAGATTGATGACATCACACTCCCAAATCCACCAAGGCAAGTGCTGAGAGCTTACAATGGTAGAAGCAGCCACTGGATGGCTGGAGACGCACCCCGAGCCTCACGCCACAGCCCAGAACACTATCCTGGGCTTTGAAAAGCAAGCCCTGTGGCAATATGGCACCTTCGAAAGAGCCGAGCTAGACAACAGGACTCATTGCAAAAATAGCCTCACAGACACCTGGGCCAGAGATCACCTGGGCCAGGTTCAGAGTGGGTGTACCAGATTGCCTACCACGCACCAGACTCTGGGAAAGTTGAACGGTACAATGGACTGTTAAAAACTACATTGAAAGCAATGAGTGGTGCACCTTCAAACACTGGGATCTACGTTTAGTGAGGGCCATCTTGTCTCCACCAACCTAGTAGGCCCTGCCCAATGAAAGCCTCCACATACCACAGAAGGGGATAAAGTCCCTGCAGTGCATATGAGGAACGTGTTAGGGAAGACAGTTTGGATTATTTCTACCTCAAGCAAAGACAAACACATCTGTGGGATTGTTCTTGTTCAAGGACCTGGGTGCATTTGGTGGGTAATGCAGAAGGACAGGGAAATGCGATGTTTACCTCAAAGGAATTTGATTTTTCGGGTAAAAAAAGTTTGTAGTGTTGAACTGTATAATATTGGTTGCTGAATGACACTGCCACTGTGTGCCATAACTACCACGGACAGTGTGTATGGACTTCTCCAGATACACTACCCATGAGGTCCTTACGTGGCTTGCAACCACCTGACAGCACACCAGCACTACTGCAGTGGAAGACAGCTAGGATGGATTAAACGTACAGTTAGGACTAAATGAACTCAGCAGAAATCTTGGAGGGACTGCCAATAACTATGGAAATTATGCATGTGCTTGTATATGTATATATATGTAGGTATGTATGTATGCGAGGTGTAGGATCTGGGCAAGATATAGATGGTATACCATAAGGGATGGTAATGTGAGTGAGCAACACGTGGTTTGGAGCGGCTTGGTGGGAACACTGAATTGGGGAATACCATTACTAAACCAGAACACCATTTCATACAGCTTTTATGGGAAAGGTTTATGGAAATACCTTTGTTCTGTTTGGGTATGACTCACCACAAGGTCCCCACACTCAGACGAGTAAGGTGAGGACAGGGCTGCTATGGTCATCCAGGGGCTGATGTGTGACAGCACATACAGCTGTGTGAGCCAGCAGGAAGGAGAAACCCTGCACCCCACGAATTCTGTCAAACCACACACAGAATGCTAAGGCTGTGTCAGGGCAGTGGCAGAGCAATTTGAAAACTAGGCCTTTTTGTGCAGGTATGCTTTAAGACACCAGAGTGCTTTGGTTTGGATTAGTACAAAACTCTGAGTGTCATACAATTATACAATGTGAAGATAAAAGGCAAAAAGATGAAGGTTTTTTGAGATGAGATCTACAGAACAGAAATAGAAACAGGGCACAAAGGAGTAAAGTTAATAAAAATTATGGCATACATATTTTAGTACACCTCACTGTAGGAATTCCTAAAGGAATTAATTTTTACCCATAATCAAGTGAATTAAGATAACTGTTTTGAATAAATGTTTGAATACAGTTTTGAATAAATGTTTTGAAAAAGAGAAAGTATTGAATGAAAGGCAGACATCACCATCACACAGCTATGCAGTCCTCTTTCTTGCAATTCTCTTACAAATCGTTGGAAGCTCCTCTGCCTGGATAGATATTTCACCCTGATGTTGTAAATTCTAATTGGTCTCAGTAAATTTTCTGGACCTGACCATCACACCAGCAGTGCAGAGCAAAGCTTGAGGGCAGAGTAGCATTACAGGCTCAGTTTGTCTATGGTCTCTTGGACCCGCTGTCGTGTCACTAGCAGGTAATGCACATGCAGAAACAGGTTGAAAAAAACTTTGCTTCCCATGAATTTTGACTGTACAAGTTCTGAGAGAGTTTTTAATTCAAAACACCTTTCGTAAAATAAAATAGGCACAGAGCCCTTGCCAGATTTTTCTGAGATAAAACCAAAGACTTGGGAACTTGCGGTGACTTAATTGGTTATTCATTTACTTTTTTATTATCCTTTAATATGTTGTGTTAATTTCTTTCTAAAGGTTTTTGCTGAGTGTTTGTTGGCAGGATCTGGGAACCAGCAGCACCAGACTGAATGCTGCTCTTTCCAGTTTTCTTTTGCTGGGAACAATGGCATTGTGTTACTAAATTTTCTTTACTTCTGTTAAAGAGGCACAAGGATGATCTGACCAACGCACAGACTTTTCAGGTCAGATGCAATAGGTGAAGCTGTATAAAATAAATCTGTTAACACAGCGTAGGAAAAGAAAGTGATTAATTTTAGGGAGAGAAAATAAGGAAATTAATGTAAGACGACAATGGAGTTGTGAGAGGCAGGTCCCAGGAACAAGCACTTGTCTAAGGGCAGCTGTGGGGACATGGCTTTGCTGGCAGGGAGTAGATAAATTCCTGCCTGCTTCAGGGTGGATTAAATGCTGAGAGCAAGCAGATGTGCAGCTTATTCTCACATAATTTCTGCTTCTTATTGCAGATATTTCCACAGTTGAAGGTAGTTTGCTTTGTAGCAGGACTGGAAGACCTGCTCTGCAAGAAGCTCTCCTTCCCTGCTGTCACTGAATTTATGAGCACTAAAGGAAAATCCAGGCATTCATACCAGACAGTACAGTCTGCTGTGCCTGTACAAAATGCACTTGAAGGTACCAGAGGCAATGTTGAAAATGTATCTTCTCCCAAGTATAAGGTGACGTTTTAAAATGTTCACCACCCAGAAGCCATTAGTGAATGGGCACTTGGAAAAAAACCCAAAACACAGCAATCTGTTTTCATTAAGAGTTCTTCCTACTCACCAGGTGCCTTATTCAACAATGAATTGACTCCCAGCCTTGCTCTCCAGAATGAGTGAACAGGTTTTTGATAAGGTATTATAGATGCCAGTATATAATAAGGTATTATAGATGGTATTTGATAAGGTATTATAGATGCCAGTATATGATGCCAGTGATGGAACTCCTTCTTTCCATTTGAACATCTTTGATCAGAAGTAGGTGTAAGATTTGCTAAAAGCCTACAAACCAGTTTGGCCAGTAGGAAGCTGCATTCTTCCGTGTAAGAGAAGGGTTGTTTTCAATTTGGAAATCCACTCTCAGTTGTGGGAGCTGCCCCAGTCATCCCTGCCAGTAAGTGGAGCATGTGAACTACACCTCACTGCTCCTCTCCAGTACTAGTATCTCCAGCTGTGCCCTACCAGTACAGGAAGGCACAGTCCTACAGGCTATCCTTTATTTCCAACTTCTGCATTTGTATTTTAAGTTCAATCAACAGGGAAGAGTCCAGAGCAACGATGGGGCTCTAAGACCTCAGCGCTTCACAGCAAGAGTCCAAACCTCAGAGAGACAGCACGAGGCTTGGTCTTCTCGCTGCTCAGCTGCACAACTTGCTTTCTAACCAGCTTCGTCAAAGAGGGCAAGTCCTGTCGTGGTTTGGAGGCTCTGGAAGGCTTTGGGAAAATTCCAAGCTTCAAATGTAGACCACTTATTCAAGACAGAAGTATAAATCATAAGGATGAGTGGTAAATTTAACTTGATTTTGTAACCCCTTTCATATTTTCAGTTCACTGTTTCTGTTTATTGCAATGGGCTTATCCACATAGTGCGAGAAATTCTGATTGAAAATGTATTTGTTTTCTATACTTTCTCTAATGTTTGGACAATTTTCCCCTCTTAGAGCTTCCACTTTTTTTTCCATTTTACTTATCCAACAAAAGCTAAGCTATTTCTGCATACACTATGTAAAATTTTTCAGTGAATTGCTTTATCAATTTTTACAGGCCAGAATTCAATTAATGTGAAAAACTAGGGCTTAACATAAT
Source organism: Rhagologus leucostigma (assembly GCA_013397725.1). NCBI lineage: Eukaryota > Metazoa > Chordata > Aves > Passeriformes > Rhagologus > Rhagologus leucostigma. The sequence continues at coordinate 837,425 of VZTD01003096.1, forward strand.
AATTCATCTGCCCATCTGGAGTTCTTAACTCAACATGGAAAGATAAGGCTTCTATTATGGCAAACTTTCTTTCTCCACTTTTATTTCTGAGGATCCCTTTGGAGACCTTTAAGTTGGTATTAGACAAACTACTTTGACCAAATGGTAGCTTCTTTATTTAAATGCTTTCATACTGTAACACCTAATTAAAAGCAGTCTGTACTTTTTTCCTCATTTAGTGCTGATCAGATCAGATAGCATGGAGTAAATATTATCTCAATCAAAGCAAGGTATGAAAGCCGTCAGATACTGGTTTTGGTTGGGGTTCTTATTTGTCATTTTAATGGACTTTCAGAAGTGTAACAAAAAATCTATGAAGTGTGTATTTGGAACTGCTCAAGTTACACAAAAATGAAGTGAAGCATCCCAAGAATTCTTTGCCTGCAATGGGAAATTCATAACCTGACAAAACTACTCGTATGAAAAGGCAGCCCCAACAGAGCTGCCACACCAACCACCAGCCACCACCCCTGAAGGACTGCAGCTCTGCTCTCTGCACACCATCAGTGCTCCACTCCTCTTTCTGTAATGAGCTGTAATGCCCATCTCTTCCTGGTACTACCTTTCTATAGGATTTCTGGATTATGTGCTCTGCCTTTTTAAAAACAGCCCCAAAAAAATCATTTACAGAAGCATCAGTCCAAATATGACAAAGTATTCGTGAAATTTCCATGTATGCTCATTACCTAATAGAATGTTTTCCACTGTAGTAATAACCTCAGCCTCATTAATTAATCATATAGAGCACAGGATCCCCTAATACCTCAACTTCTGTCAGCTGGACTACTCTGCAGGTGCAAGTAGGTTCAAGTAGGTTCAACAGTTTTTCTCCAGTATTGTAGGAGACATTGGGATTTGGCTGAAATGTACTATTCAAAGGACTTTAGAATCTTGGATCACTTAAATTATAAAGGAAGACCTTTTTTTTTTCTTAAGAATATTCTAAATTTTTCTGTTCCACTTTAATTAATGTCACCATAAGGAAAAATCTCTCTGAAATAATATTTCCAAAATTTACCCCCCAGCTGTGGTGAAAGCTGGAAAGCATTTGTAAATGGACATCATCAGGTTGACAGCAGAGGCTACACTTTTCCAAAACAATCTTCCTTCAGAGAGTTAACTGCTCAGTGATTTAGAAATACTACAAGTGAAATTTTTCCAACAGTATTTTGGCTTTTCTACTTGCAGTCTCAGCTGGGTCCTTCAAATTTGAGATAAGCAGATACAAAAAATAAACTTTGCTAAAAACAGAGACAACTTGAGCAAACCTCAAAAAATACTAGATAGCAAGTTTGGGATAAACCCAAATACATTCTTTTGTGTCATCCAGTTCCATTATCTAAGATTTGATTGGTGCATCAGAAGGAAATCAGCATTTCTGTGAAGGTAACAGCAGTAAATAGCTTACTTTCAGGAAAAGCACTATCTGCTTTAACATTTCTTGGCCACTGGTTTTGATTTGTTTGGGGTTGGGTTTTTTCCCATTCCTTGGATATGAATGTTTTTAATTAGTTTCCTGAAAATGTGCAGTGTGTCTGCAAGTTCTCTGAACTGGCCATCTTGGCATCACGTGAGTTACACCATGGAGTCTGTTTTCCACATTTTTTATCTTCTTTCAGGTATTAAACATATAATAAATATAAAGTTAGAGAGCCTTATGATTTTTACAGTGCCAGTGAGGTCTCATGTGATTACCCCGCCGAGTAAAGCATGAAATACTAAGAAACAAATGTTCCACAAGACAGGAACTGCACACAGTAAATGAAGTAAATCATGGCTTAATGCTTTATATGAATGCTTGGTTCTGCTTTGTTTCCCTGAAGGTAAATGAATATTTTATTATTTTTGGTTGATATATTGAAACTGATAAATACACTAATGCCAATGACTGATTACAGCTTATGGACAAAAATTAAGTAAACTATGTACGTGGGAGAGAAAAAGGCATACAGTCCCGCTCTACTTGAAGTCAACCACATGAGTTTCAACCTTACCTAAAAAGCTGAACCATTCTGCTTCATTTACGTATAAAGGACACCTCCATTAATGCAGTAAACTGGATCAGGAGGTGATTGAATTTCTAAGCAGTACCTATGTTGAGATCTGTCACAGTGCATCCAATAACTATTGCTAAAGGTTACAGCTATAAGCACAGTTATCTATAAGAATTTTGCTTTGGAGCATAAAGACCCACCTGCAAAAGGATCTTGAAGCGTAAGAAAGTTTCTGACCAGCAGGGAAATATTCACCCAAACTTCGTGTGATGTAAAGTCAACCATATGTAGTCAATTTGCAAACCTGCTCTGTTTAGGGCAGGATAACAGTTTTGGGGAACAGCCCCCTCCACAAAGCAAAACAGATCCTGGAGAAAATTTTTCCTTCACATTAAACTTTTTTTCTTTTGACAAAGCTTCATACTGATCCCCTGTGCTTGGCCTCTGTTTGCTTCATCATATTTGTGCAAACTTGCTTCAGTTTTACCTGCATTTCTCCATGTAGTGAGCAAATGCATTAAAGAATGGCAGGTACACTGGAATTAATACATCTCCCTCACATAAGATTTCAGTGGTCTAATCAATAAAAGTCGTTAACTTTAGAAATATCTCATTGAATTTTTTTCTGCTTTCCCTTTGTATTTGTTGTATTTAAAGTTCATATAACCCCACAGTAAAACCTGATTCTAACAAACATTCGTCTGTGAGACCTGTGCAAAATCCTTCACAGCTTTCAGCTGTCTTCCTCTTCTTTATGTCTTTCCTCATTACATGTTCTATAAAAAGCAAATATTAAAGGACAGGTTCTTGCATGCCTCTGAAGAAAGATCTAAAATATAGGTAATAGAATAATTGACATAATATATTATATATATATATATATATAATATGAAATGGAATAAAGGAGATCTTAGTGGCTCATAGATGTTTTTTGAAAACATCTACATTCTATCAGGTGAAAATAATAAATTTACCCTTGTTGATATTAAGTTTTTTTCAGGAAGTGGCATGCATTTCAGAAATCCTATGTCTAGAAGCCCTGTCATTTTAAAGTTGCTTTGAAACTAAAGTAAACCTTACTGCCTTAGAGGTAAGATCTTGCCAGCCCAGACACTGGAAATATCAAGGAAATTAGCCATGGGGATAATTTGAGGTAGGAATTTAAAACATGTGAATGTCCTTCGGAAAATTCCAGATGAAGTGCCACTCTGATAGGAAAAATGTTTCAAGTATTATATGGCAGATGTCAAATTTGACTGGAATCTTGTTCAGAGAAGATAGGTCAGAAGGACAAGTGGGAACTGATTTTTTTTTTTTTAAGGATACAGATTTGTGGACCTTTTCCAAGGAAACATGAAACAATTCCTGCTTTCCTGGGAGTGGTTTTCCCAGGTGCTGGAGGAAATGATAGAAAATTCATTTTTACTATGTATTTCAGACTGTGATTTCTTAAACACGTCAGAATATCTGGAAGATTTGATCATAAAGAAGTAAACAATAATCCTTTTGCTCATAGATAGTAAATTATACAATGACAACTTTACTTCTGTGGCAGGTCTTTTTTTCAGAAAGTAATTTACAACCTTCATGACATTTCTGCCCAAAAAAACCACTCACACACTATTACTAGAGCTGGAAATATTCCATATTGTACGGAAAATTAATTTTTTTCATATGAAATGGATGGCAACTTTCCAATATCATGTATGACCTTCCTGAATAAAACATGATTTTGGTAAGAAAAAAATCCATCCTTTTTCAGTGATAGCTTTAGAGTTTTTGTTTCATTTTTGACAAATTATACCAATTTCCAAAAGTTAAAACTGAAATGTTGATCTCCACACCCACCGAAGCATGTCCTTTTGCCTGTTGCCGGACAAGACTGTATCTGTGACAGCTAAAACTTTGGGGTCTGATGGGCATAAATTTAGAAAAGTGTCTAAAAATTCTTCTTGGAAAGAAAACAACTGAGACAATAGAAAAGCATATACCTGTAAATTTCTCATATCCCTCTGTCACCTCTTGTATCCTTACACGACCCTGCTGCGATGTTACAGACTCCCTTCTGCTCACAAGGCAGGAACTGGACTTTCCCTGGGCTGACTCACCGTACAGAAAAATGTGACACAATGTGGAGATTGTTCTTTTTGCTCTCTGCCTGCTGGCATACATTAACCTGGTATAATAAAAGATCTGCTGAGCTGTACCCAGCAATGTACCCTGGTTTCTAAATATTGATCTTTTGCACCAGGGCAACTTTTACCTTCTGCACAGCAAAGCAGCTGAGCAGATTGCCCTCTGCCAGTGATGTTTGTTTGAATTAATTAGTTAACAGGGCAAAGGTGTTTCCTACTCATCACAATGATGTGCATGGCGAGAGGCGGCTTTTCTGTACTTAAAGGTAAGCCGAAATGAACCTCAATCCCTGTTTCTGTCACCTTGCATGAACGTCAGTGCCAGGTTCCTGGTTCATAACCTTTTATCTGTTTGAAAATACTAAGCATAAACCACCCTCTGATAAGCAGTGATAGCGCATTTTGTAAATGAGTTGTAAAACAGATAAGGCAGTTAAGAAACTTGACTTAAAGTTTCCCCTCTGGCTCAAGGGAACTTCCTGCTCCCTGCATACAAAATTGGTCTGTGAGGGAAAGAACAACAGTAACCAACTGAAGGTGTGAGGGTACTACAGCTCTTGAATAATTGCAAAACCTAAGTGATAAGAACAGGAACTGGTGTTTTTATTTCAGCATTTTCTGACCCATCCAACAAATCAGTAATGCTTCCTGTCTATTTATGGACGCTTTGGTGAGTGAAGGCATTTTATCTCTCTCTGATTGTGGTTATATTCGGTTATCTGCTTCCAACTGCATAAATCTCTGGTCTATTTGCTAACCATTTGTTACCAAAAGTTTTAAGTGCAATTTGATTCTGATAACCATCACATTAAATGGACCAGATTTAGTAGGAAAGTTCAAACTACAAATTGGTTGAACCGGTCACTGATTATATCTCATCTATAACGCTCTCAAAGGCCTCGTGGTGGGAGGGACACCATGTGCCAACATTTCACTTGTCTCTTAGAAACTATGTTTTTACTACAGCATTTCAGATTTTAATGCCTGGTTTCGTAGCTGGAGCTCAGTGCTAACACTCAGCCTGTCGTGGCTAGGTTTACTATGATAACTTAACTGGTCATTTACTCAAATATGTTTTCCATTTTTTTAATAAAAAATAAAGGAGATAAAAGGCTTTGCAGTTTCACTAGGAAGCTGAAATCCACTCAATACTGTAATATTGTTGTAAAATGTACTTAGTCTCTGATGACAGTCATTACCAAACTCAAGATATAACTAATTTAGGGATGTAATAACTGCTCAAGAATGAAATTGTTCCTGCTGTGAGGTGGTAATGGGTGAATCCTAAACACGACCAAAGATGGGAGGGAAACATCTGGGCTTTCCTTTGATGCCCAGGGATTCTTCATTCTGTTCTGCAAGCTCTTACACAGCCAGGACTGGGAGTCTGACTGCCTTTACTCACTGGCAGCACACAGAGCAGCAGCAGGGCACCCACCCTTGGTGACCTTTGGGAGGCACGTGGCAGGGACGAGCACAGCTGAGCCTGGACAGGGGTGCCCAGGAGGGCTGGTGAGGCCAGTGGTGGAGGAAAGGAGGAGTTATTTGAGGTCGAGGACAGAGGGGAAAAAGAACAGCCCTCGGAATTAGAGCAGGAGGTATCCTGTTTGCCACAGCGCCTTTCTATAGGGTTGTTTACTACTATGTAGCATGCAACAGAGGGCACGACTTTTGTAGTGGGAGGTAAACAGGAGTGGCCTCAGTGCAGCATTTCAAGTTTTTAATTAGATTGCCCTTCACTTTTTTTATCACGTGTTTCAGCAAGAGCCCAGCCTGCAAATGCTGGCCGAGCAGGCTCGTACACGTGCATGACCTTGCATACTGATAATTCACCAACTCCAGCTTTTTCTCACGATCTTCCCGCTGCTGTGTCCCGACTGTTTGGGTTGTTACCAAGCTAAGAAACAGCTTCAGTTACTGAGATATTTTTCTTCTTTTTCAAATAAATCATGTGGGAGAGTAAATGAAAGATAGAAGGTGATGTTTTCATAAAATGCAGTAGTAGTTCTGCAGTTTACAAGCCACGCAATGCTTTACAAAATATCAGAGCTTTAAACAGAAGGTATGTCCTGCTGTAGCCTTCCAGATTTGCCAAGATTTCCTGACCAGCCTAGTACAGTTCTGTGCTTCCTTAAGAAAGGTCAACAGTTTCTTTCGTACACCATAACATTAGGCAAAATCTGGACAGGTGTGGCTCATATTAATAAGTTCTTCTGCAAAATGGGAACCTTGGCTTTAACACATCTGCTAACACTACAGAAATTCTAGCTCCTCTTTTGTGGGCAATTGCCATTCCCAATTAAAACCTTGTATTTCTGAGCTCTAGCCCACACAGTTCATCCTCTCAGAAGAAAATAAAATTTTATTGGATTTTGTTTTTCATTTGCTGACTGATGTTTAGTACTATTTGCATATCTGACTATCCTGTCTGTAGAATCTGGGCATTTCACCCTTTCTTTGCATTCTCACAGCACTCCTGTGGATCAGGAAAGGTGTATTTCATAAATTCCATTTCATAAATAGATAAGTATTTTAAAACTTCAGTAAAATCCTCTCTCTTTTTTTTAGTAAATAGGAGAAAATTATCTGCTCATGATCACACAAATCAGAGGTTGAAGAGCTAAAAAAGCAAACAAATCACCACTTTCGGGACTATCTCATGTCTAAAAATTATTTTCTTAAATATTTAGAGCAAAGTTCTTATTGTTAGAAGCCCAGGGGAGTTATATCATTGCAGGAATAAGCGATATAACATAAGGAAACTTTTATGTAGAGTTCCAGTTTAATTCCCCACATTATCTTTCTTGAATCAAGGCTCGATCACCACTACAGTGTCTCATTTGCCTCTCCTGTGAACCTTCTGGCTTCACAGTGAAAGAACTTTAATTTAATTCAGGATATGCATATAAAAGCAGATGGTTGGTAATAAAATAATACTTCTTAATTTACATGCTCGTGTATCCTCGGTACCCAAAGTTTAAAATACTATCTTAAGGAACTATCTTTGAACCTTTGTTTTGCAATAATTTTAGGATAGCTTTTCGGATGGGGTAATTTGAAGAGCATAAAAATAATCTAGCCACTCTGAGAATATTTTTTTTTAAATATTGCCTTTTTGTAGCTATATAAAAAAATAATTTGCCCACAAAATAATTTTAAATACATTTTGAAAACTTCCCTGAATTCTGCATTTAGTGCTGGGTGTTCTTCTGACCGAAATCCACAGGAAGAGATTCCTTCTTCAAAAAGTGACAACCATCAGGAAATAACCTGAACACTATTCAATGCCATAGAAATACTGACCTTGTCATGACAGCATCATTTTAGAAACACTTCATGGATTCTCACTCCTACCATTCACCTGTACGGAATTTTAAAGTTACATCCTGCTTTATACTGTCCCTGTGATGCTTAGAAATAAAGAGAAGAAAAGCAACATCTACCACTCTCTCTGACTCTCTACTCAACTAGTAACTCTTTTTTGGCAGTTACAGTCATAATATTATGCTATATTGGAGTAGATAATTTCATTATTTAATTTCTTATGTTCAATCTACCTTAATGGATAGGATAAGTCTTGACTATAATACTGCAGTCTTTCTTTTTCAATGAAGATATTTTATTGAAGACATCAGTAACAGCAAATTTTATCCAAAACAGAAACATTTCTGGCTTTTTATAAAAGAGGCCATTAAAGCAGGAGAATTTAACATATTTTTTTTAAAACTGTGGATTTAGCTAATCTCTTTTCATGTCTGTGACCATTCTCACAACAAGCCACATTATTCTTCTGCATGTAAATACTCAAATCACTGAATGCAAGTCCATAATATTTACCAACGTCACAAGTCTTTTTCAACGTTGTTGGTTACTTTAAACTCATATTACTTTCAAAAGACATGTTGGCACATAAGATGAAAATCATCAGAAGGAAACATCCCCAAGCACAGCTTTTCATAATGCAAGGTTTAACCAAGTCAGATGCTCTTTCTTTCTGAGAGAGTGAGCCTCATGTATTGAGTCTCAGACAGCAAGAGACACAATTCTCCTAAGCTCATCTTAATTTTTTGCTCTCCAAGAGAACAACAATGAAGACTACTGTGATTCCTCCAGTGTAACATTTCAGGTGGATGGTAGAGCTGGATAGTTTATGGACTTGGCTTATTTAAACAAAAAACATGCTTACTGAAAGTTTTGACCATCCTGAACCATCACCATTCCAGGCTTTTCCCTGGGGAAAAATGTGTTAACATTTGCAAAATCACAGTGATGTTGGCTTACATTCAGTGTTGAACACCCTTCCCACCTTCAGACACATCATTTCAGATGTCTTCTTGTAGACATGTCCTACTCCCAGTACTGTCAATGAAGATGTAGTCTATCGAGTGAGATATCCAGAGTGCAGGGCACTGGTCAGATCACCTTAAAATAGATGTCTGCATTATTGACTAGACTCCTGTTGACTGTACTGGGAATTTGGACACACGGTTCAGCAGCAGGCATCGACATGTGGTCACATAAATGTATCTAAGTCTGTCAGATGAATTCCATTCCCAGTGTAGGGAAGAGACGATTTTATGAAGAGGATTTTAATTGTCCCTCACTAGCAAGGAGAATTTGCTTATCACCAGGTGTCTAATCTTGCCTGTAAAACCTCTCCATGCTGTGTACATAATTGGATAACATTAACTGGACCAAAACTAGGACTCAAAGTGCCCTGCCACGTATTGGACATCCCACCAGCACGACTGCATCTCCTCTCTCCTGCAGTAGTAGGACTTGCATCCTGGCACTGAGGCACCCTTTTCCTCTGGGAGACTCAGAGCCACACTGGTGACCCACATCCAGCAGAGCAGCAATTTAAATACTGTGCATCCCACAGAATGCTGAGCTGCTGGTGGATAAGAGCTTCTCACCCTCACTCTTGATTGCTTTCAGCACTTCAGTAAATTTTGGCTTTGTCTTGTTCCACGGATGAACTTTTAAGGGCTCTTGGAAAGGGAGAGACTATTCCCTGTTGGATTCTGGTGAAGGCTATGATAGGTTATTCTGGGATCTTTGGCTGGAAAAGACACAATAATAATTTTCTTGATTAAAAAAGACATAAATCTCCAAGTTCTCAGGAGAAATAGCTGGGTTCCTAGCTTATTCATTTTTATCAGGTTTATAGCTAGGGCAACATTGCAGAATGTTGTATTCCATGACATTACAGTACAAATGCCTTGGAGGTGCAAAAGTGATAAATGTTCAAATTGTGTCTTCTTACTGGTTATAGGATAGCATCCAATATAAACAGCAAAAAAATTCCAATGCTTTTACAGTGATACTGGCTGAAAGCTCCTCCTGACTGCTCTCTTAGACATATGGTAAAAATTTACTTGCAATTCCTTAAAAGCTTTTCTGAATGACGTTAAAAAGGGAAACACACAGTGCATATTGACTTCAATAATATTTGGTAATGGGTAGTACAGCTGGGATCTTCTAATTATTTCCATAAGTATCAGTTCATTAGAATAGTACAACTGGGTCACGGTGAACGACACAGATTGTTATAAGGAGGAACAGGAAAAAAAGTCTGGGGTTTTTGTTTACCTAAACAAATTTGTATCCCTTAATTAATCAAACCAATATTTGAGTAGCAACCATTTTAAAATTGAATTTCATCTTGTTCTTTGAGTTTACTTTCAGTGACACTGATCCCAAATAGTTACTTTTTAGAATGTCTATTTTACTATCATTCTGCAATGCAACTAAAATCCCTTTAAATGAAGTATTACTTCTCTGAAGGTAGTTATTTTATGAGCCAGGTAATTAAGTGATGCACTACCTGAATTTATTCCCGTACTAAGTCATTCATTAGGCAATTGTGAGACCATTCAAGATCTTCAAATAGCTTTTGGTAGTATAGCTGAGATAATTTGACATCTTTTTGAAAATAATAAAGAGGAATTAAAAATAGTTACAATTATTTTCAGTGTTCCTATCCTTTCTTTATATCAGTATATTTCAAAAACTAGTCTCTGGCAACCTAATCTTTTTTGGCATGCTGCTGCTAATTTGAAAAGGTTAACCATCTCCCAAATCTTTAAGAGCTATTCAGGCATGTTCTTGTGCATACCTTGGAAGCATCAAATTCTACTTAAAAGGAAATATCTTTCATCAGACCTTTTTGTCAGCCATGTTAATTTCGGTCCAACCAGAAGTTCTTTAGAGTTATTGTAGTCTGTTTAGAAAGTGGTACAACAGAAGGACGGTTTGGTGAAAGCCCAGGCATGATTGTGCAGTGATGCGTACAGAAATGTACACTTACATAACTAGTTTAATATTGCAAACACAGAGCTAAAAATTCGGCCCTGCATGAAAACAGTACAGAGAGTCCTGATCTAGAGTTTACATCATAACAAAACCCAGGATCTATATCTCACTAGCCGCTTTAGTTGCCTGAGGACTCCTCAGTCCATGCGAAGGGCTTCCTTCACTGTTGGAAGTGTAAACTGTTAAAGATTACACTGGACAAAACATGATCCTAAACTCTGTTCACCTGTCAGCTGAAGGACTGGGTCGGGAACTTACAGGAAAAAGATGTAGTTTTAGATCCCAGTCTGCAGAGTATGCAGGTCAGCGAATACTGCTGCTTCTCAAAGTGGAAGGGAGAAGAAGTAAGAAAGAGAGATTGTAGTGATACCCTCTCAAAAGGAAAGGAAATTTAGGAGATCCTTTTAATCTTCCTTTTAAGCACCGGAGTTTGACTGTTGGCTTTGGGACATGGAGTTCTCACTCTGCCTCTCACAACAAGTTATCTACCTACGCAACAGACAGGTGTGCTACTTTGTTCCTCCCCTCAGCCCCTCCAGTCTTGTTACCTCTGAACCAGAACTCAGTGCCATGGTAGCCAGCATCAAGACTAGCCACCAGACACTGCAGTCTGAAATGCAGGAACCACCAGCAGGCAGAAATCCTACTGCTTTTGTCTGAAATGCCAAAATATTTTTCCTCGGAAGAGAATACAGCCAAGTACGTGGGAAAGGTCTGTCATGGAAAAAACCTAAGTGCCCCAAGGCAAAACAATATTGTGACCACACAACACAACTTTATGAGCAGAAGCAACAGCTTCTCTAATCTGAGAGATTTAAGACGAGTCTATATGTAGTGTAAGTTATTTTGGTGATCAATTGTAATTTGCATGCAAGTAGTACAAGGCAACTGACTTCAGAAATTTTCCTCATCTCCTCTGTTCTGAGACAATTTCTTATTAATCCTAAGATGCCTTTTCCTAGGACTCAAGCCCTCAGGGACCATATACCTTGGAGATGGCTATTAGCTGTGGTGCTAGGGTGCTAGGGGATAGCTAAGATTTTTAACACCTAAGGCATGCCAAAAGAAATGAGGACTTTTAAACAAAGGAAAAATGTGGGTTTGAAATGAGAGAAGTGGTGATACCAGCTGCACAGGCAGGTGCAGTGTCTCTCAGAAGAGAGGAGAGTTATGGTGTGGAGCTGGGTGGGGAAGCAGATAGGAAAAACTATGATTTAGGAGAAACTATGATTTAGGCCAAACTATGCTCCTGAACATCAACATCAGCTCAATCCAGAGACAGCCACTGTCCGTTATTCGGGACTCATCCATATACCTTATTTAAATATGAAACCCACAGTTATTTGTCTTAAGAGTTTTATTTTAGGTAGGGTTAAATGCTTTAAATGTGTCTTCATGACTTTTTTTCTGCCTCTGCATTTTAACTTTCTTTTTCTTAGATTAAATAGTATCAGTGGAAGGTTGCTGTCTGCATACATCTTTAAAAACTTTTCAAAACCTTAATTTTTATCATGGGCTGTCCTGACAAGGGAAAAATTCAGTGATATGCTCATGAGTCATGAAGTGCATTCTCAGGGATATGTTTACACTGATTGCTTTATATGAAAATTACCACATTCACTGACCTTTGGGAGCATATAAACATTTAATCAGAACATCTTCCAGTAGTAAACACATGCTACGGGTATGAATAACACCCATTTGATTCAGTTATGTTATTTAATATACATATATGTACAAAATGCTATATTATCGGAGGATGAGACAGTAAAGTAAAAGAGAGAGGTCCTTGCCCTCAAGATTTGGCATTGTGTTGAAAAATTCAAATACTTAAAAGAAAGTAATTGTCAGTTGGTAATTCCCTTTGAGAGTCTGAGACTAAAAAGTGAACTGAAATTCTCTGTGCTGCTCACATCCTGTCCAGCACTATGTAGCACATTCAAAATGTTGTTCAGTTCAAAGATGGGAGCTTGACTGGTGCTATCCTTGTAGGAAAGACATCTGATATTTTCTCCACATTTTTGTATTGTGAACTGTCAATAATTCACTACCACCTAACTTTTTGATGTGAGATGGGATGGGGTGCTTGAATAAGACCTTTCAGACACAGAAAGGTTTCATTTCACACGGCTTTGTTTATCCCAGGGTTATATTCATGAGACACTATGAAATTGTACCAACGAAAAAATTGTATAAGGAGTTATGTCTACACTGCTAAAAATATACCCATTACCTCAAGAAGAGGTCCATGGACTTGATGGTTTTAACAGCTTTTATCCATTTTGCTAAGAAATAGCCCCTCTGGGTGGCCACATTTCTACGGAATATCGCTTAGCCTGAGTTTCCTTGGCATCTCACAGTGGCACACCCGAAACCTGAAGACATGCTGTTTGCTTCCTTTAACTGTCCAGTTGTGCTGAGTGAGTGCTGAGCTGTGTCACAGTGATGTTATACGGAAAGAAAAAACACAGAGAAATATTTTTGTAGGCCAAAGTTAAGGACATGCACTGCATGCTCCAGGATATATTGTGTCAGTGCAGAAATGAAGCCACAAGGACAATGTTCCCAGACTGCAAAAGATGGAAAGAACCAGAAGTGTTCTGTAGAAATAAGCTCTTGGGAGTAAAACCATAAATAAACTATTCCCAAAACCAAACCCTACTTTCATCTGAAAGTGAAATAACTGATGCACTTCAAAAAGAAGCCTGAAAATTAATAAAAATACCATGTCAGTGACCCACCCCTGAGTACAGACTAGGTTGTGAAGTCACTGCCATTTGTCCACTTTCCCATTTTTCACCAGCAGAAACCTTTACCAAAACCGTTGCCGGCTGTGCCGCAGACTCAGTTTATTGCTTAGCTCATGTCTTTTATCACAATACAAGTTGTTTGTGATTAAACCACTTTCATTTTGTTTTACCCTTCATTATATTTATCAGCACAACAGAGAAAATAAAGCTGATGAAGATCTCAGAAGACAATTTCAACTTTCCCTAATCTTCAAGGCAAAATCACCTGTACCAATTTTTTCCTTATAGACAAAATTGCTTGACTTTAAAAGAAAAAAACAAAAATAAATAAATTGAAAGTCTAGACACTAAGAGTTTCATCATTTATCTGTCCCAGCTAAAAGCATTCTGGGTTTTTTTCTTTCTTATTGTAATTCAGTTCCACAGTAGATATGGAAGACACTGGATTCTACTGGTTTTGCAACGGTGTCTCTGATCTTTCTAGAATCAATTGCATATTTTTCACTCTACCAAACCCAATTCCATCTGTCTTTCCTCGAGGGTCGTATCTTTTATATGCCTTCAGTTTACACTTTTTTCCTTAGTTACTATCACCCACATCTCTCTTGCAACAACCAAAATTAGACACAGCATTCCAGCTGAGGATTTGACAGTGCTACGCAGAGAAAATACTACTCCCTATGCTTCACATGTGACTCTTGTGTGCTTTTGCGAATTTTGCTTTTTTTTATCCCAGTTTGACAGTGTTGGCTTCTGTTCAGTTTTCCTTCCAGTACATCTCTTAGATGCTATTTAGCAGAAAAGCTGCCTGTAAAGTCCTTCCCAGCTTCTACTTATTGATAGATTATTCCTACACAAGAATCTTGTGCTTCTGCATGAACTGTTCTCTTATTTGAGTTTCAAGTTCATAACAAGTTTCTATTAATTACCAACACTTTTTATCCCTTTTGTCCTTAGACTGCCTTTTCGTGAGTAACAATAATCCTATTGAGTAAAAATAACACTATATTCAAATTTTTCTTTATTCTGTTATCATTCCTCTCTTTTTCTCTAAAGAATCATGAACTACAGAATATCACCGTCTCTTTCATGCAAATCTCCTTCTTTGATCTCATTCCATTTCTCAGGATGAAATGTAGAAAAGCCCATGTCCAGTTACTTCTTTTGACTCTTGAAAGAAAATTCTGTTCCTGGTATTTTCCAAGAATTTAAGAGGCATTTTTTACCTCTTGTCTCTGTTGCCCACTTAATACTCCTGAACTGACAGCCGAAAACTCATTGTTCTGTCTCCTGATACAGGACAGAAGGCCCTAGAACTAATAACTTGCTTACACAAGGCAGCTCCTCCTCCCTTCCCCTTTCTTTTCCTCCTGTCTTTCTAAAATATGTGTATAACAACATCCAGTCCCCTGAACTACATGGATCTTTACCATCTTAAGTCACCATTTTCGTAATGTATGCAATTTTCTTGTTCAAGGCATACAAAGTTTTCAGCAGAATGACTGCCTTCTTTGCTTGATATGATCTTACTACTTATCTTACTCTATTACTTAGAAGGAAAAAAGAAGAAAAAATCTCTATTTTATAAAAAGCAATGAACCACATTGGCTTGACTTTTTTTTAAGGCAAGAAGAATTATAGTAATTCTGCCAAATTCTTCACAATTATCACTTAAGTGTCTCCTAAACCAGATCTGCAAACTTCATAGGCAAGAATAAAATACATTTCTTTGTTTTTATTCTTTGAGAAAATGTGTGCCATAGAGAACTTGTAAAACTATTTCAGTGTTAATGAATTCTTGCAAGTTGTTCTGTTTAAAAACTGTTATAAATAAAAAGCTATCTTTGATGTTACTGTTTAGTTAAAAGGATCAGATGTGTTCCTGCTCCCCAGTTGCTGGGAAACCATGAATAATGGGTTTGTTTGGTTACAGCATTAGGACTTTTGGACAACATAGTTCAGTCTTTCTCAGAAAGTTGAAGTGTTGGGATGAATTTCTTTATCTGATTTTTAATTCTTCCAAAACTCACCTCTACCCAGACCTTCTCCCTTCACTGCACCAGATCTCCAATAGCTCTGCAGTTGTCAGTATTATAGCAGAATACCTGTAATATTGTTTCAGTTTGGAGAATTGCAGCTATTACAACAATTTAGTTGTCTGCTTCCTTTATTAAGCCACTCCATTTATGCCCACCAAAATCCAGTCTCCTAACTCCAAGTACTGTGCCATGACTACAGCTATCCCAGTGATTATTAATAGTATTACTGTTGAGCTTCAGTACAGTACATATGTCACTGTACTGCTGTGGATATCTGGGAGTGGATTATAACTAATGGCCCCCAAACCCTACAATAGCAATTACATTTTTAAACTCATCGCCAACAAATGAATGAGAAACCAGGACTTATCTTAAAGTGGTTGTCAAGTCCTTTCTGGCTGAATCTCAGGTCGCATAAGCAGAAGTCGCAAAGCAACAAAAACCAAAGTGCAATACAGCGTTTTATAGCTCCACCCTGTGAATTACAACCCAGCATGAAATATGAAGGAGATCAGCTGTAATTAAGGTAGTGGGTCAGATACTAGCCCTGACTTCCCACATGTGGTTTCTGAGTGCAGAGAGGTGTCTTGTTAGTGTTCTTCTGGTCTGTTGGAGAAATCAAAAAGTGGTAAGGAGCCTGTAAAATACCTGTAAAATATGGTACACCTTCTTCATATTTGACTGTCATTTTGAGGAAATGTTCCAGTAAAGCTGGGTGTCTCCTGGTTTTGCACACCATGAGTTGCATTGTTTTCAGGGTCAATGGTTTTCTTGGGGAAACAAGTTCTCATTTTCAGCTTGTGTTACAGGGTGTTTCTGGGAGGGTGTTTTGTTTCCTAGTTTTTAATAATGCACTTATGGATAATAGTTTTTAAAGTAGATACATTTTCAAGTCCATTATGACTGGTGTTAGTGATACTTGACTGTGTTTAATGTTGCTTTTCCCATCGGTGACAACATTTGGATGGATGAACCAAACACATGGAGGCATGGGTGTATATTGGCTGTTTGGAATAGAATAGTTTTCAGATGCATCTAGTATTTTCCAAAGATGGAAGATATTTCTGGCTAAAGGAAGAAATAGAATTTCTTCTCCAAATTGCATTATGATACTTTTATCTTAATGTGTTCACCCCAAAATTACAAGGGCATAATTGTACAATTTTTTGTGTTGCTCCTCTCCCTTCTATTGACAGGAGTCTTCTCTGTTTCACATGTATATTTTAGTCCAGAATTTTTGCTTCTGCAAAAATATCAGAATATACTGATTTATTTTTTACTTAAGCAAAGAGTGCTTAGCTGTAATTAGACTATGAGCCCATGTTTCTCAATAGGTTTGATGGGGAATATTTTTCCAGGGGACCATTTCTTATTCCTTCTTTTGTTCATTTTCTATTTAATCTCTTTGTTTATAGCTTGGGTGGGGTTTTTCCCCCTTTGAAGATGCTCATTAACTTGCATAGAGCAGAGCATCCCTTCCAAAGGAAGAAATGGGGAGAGAAGAGAGAGGGAAGGAAACAAATTCCTGCTCAACACCCTGTGATTCTTTTCTCTGCATGATCAGTTCTTTGCCCTGCTCTTCTCTCACACCCTTTTTGGACCAACTCTTCTGTGCAGGGGAACTCTGGGTCTCTTTCTTTCCAGGCCTGTGGTGTGTAGAGCAACGGATCTGAATTGTGATCAACACTTCATTGTTACTGTGTGTGAATGACTGAAAACGAAGCTTTGAAATGTGAACGTCTGTGTTTTGGAGATATTAAACACTCCCCAGCTGCCAGTGATGCTGAGTACAATGTGTGAGCATTTCGTAGCTCTGAAATCTAGTCCTAGTGATTTTTTTGGTTTCATGCTACCTCCATTCTTGTACTTTGCTATCTATGTGCTCTCAATCCCACACCAGGAGTTTGCTTTCCAGGTGGGATGTCCCTCTGTCTAAAATTTTATATGTAAAGATAGTTTCTTCTAAAAATAACAGTTTATGACAGGTTTAAACAAAAAACTGAGATGTGGTAAGATGTTCTCACATCTCGTTGAGATGACTGAGAAGAAAACGTTACCTTTGGTGAAGGAAATACTGCATAAAATTGTGACGCCAGAGGCTGTGACAGTGAAGTAATTTTATCTTGCTGTTCTGTCTCTTCCAAAATTCTGTAAATTCATATTCTTCATGGCAGCAGAAGCCAAAGCCCTTCTTAATTTCTTGAAACAGAGAACAGATGTGTATGTGCATAATGCAGTCTTAACACTGAGCTGTAGAATCATAGAACCATTTAGGTTTGAAAAGACCTCTAAGGTCATTGATTCAGACTATTAACCCAGCACTGTCAAGTCCTCCACTGAACCATGTCCCTAAGTGCCACAGCTGCACACCTCTTAAATGCCTTCAGGGATGGTGACAAAACAACTTCCCCAGGAAACCTATTCCAATGCTTGACAACATTGGTGAAGACGTTTTTTCATAATAACCAAACTAAACCTCCTCTAGCACAACTGAAGGCCACTTCCTCATCCTGTCACTTGTTATTTGGGAGAAGACGCGGAGACACACCTTGCCACAACCTCCTTTTAGGTAGTTTTAGAGAAAGATAAGGCTCCCCTGAGCTTCCTTTTCTCCAGGCTAATATAAATTGTATATATACATAGAAGTAATATAAAATATAGGTAAGTAATATAACTCCTAGGTAATGCTAATGAGATAAGAAAGTACTAAAAAAGTCATAGGTCTGACATGCAGGAGTTTGACTCTACCTGAACACACAGGATTCCACTGGGCAGGAGACAATAATACCCAATAATGCCTTTTCTTCTGAGGTTCTTTCAGAGTGTCGTGACCAACGTGTGTAATGTAAACATAATCTGAATACTGAGTGGAAGGCGGGAAAGGAAATCTTAAATCAGGCCGAGTCCTGAACTTGTTACTCAAGAAAAACTTCAGCTGAGTAACTAGTTTAAATATCTGGGACTCTTCTTTGGGATACTGGCATTTGAGTGGATGGAAGAACATCTAGGAGTTTATATATCATAACACTAGAGGCATTACTGAAAACAAATTATATAGATTATAATATGTACCAGTGGGGGAGCTGAAGAACTGTTAGTTTTAAGCTTGTGCAGAAAACCTGATTTGTTTACCTGATTTCTTCAGACGGGGAGAAAAACCACATCAACAAAACCAACCACCACCCTCTGAACTAACCCGAAACAAGAAACAGTCTTATTTCTAAAAAAAGCCAAAATCCCACACAAATTGTGGGGAAGAGGTGGGAACCAAATGAGCAAAACATTTTGCTTAGCTTCTCTAAAAACAATTTTGAATTTAGCTGGCTTCAATTGTCACGTCATTTAGAAGTAGAACACAAAAACCTTTATTTAATAACATTTCTCAGTTGAAATTCACCAGCATGTCTTTACTCTTAGTTGAAATTCTCCAAGCACAGTGATGCAACTTCACAAATGTGGCAGGACCTTGCAGATAGCTTTCCCAAGCCTGAATGTTTCCCTGGACAAGCGACTCTTCAAATACCCTCTCATCTCTGCTTAGCAGCTGAGTTTTCTATATTTAAATCTGTCTAGTTTTAGCAATGGTGAGATTCTGTGTCCAGTTCTGGGCTTCTCAGTATAAGAGAGACATGGAGCTTCTGGAGCAGGTCCAGCATAAGGCTATGAGGATGATGAGGGTACTGAAGTATCTCTCTTATGAGGAAAGGCTGAGGGAGCTGGTCCTGTTTAGCCTGAGAGGGATCTTATTAACGCCTGTGAGTATCTGGCGCCAAGAGGACAGAATATCTCTTCTCAGTGATGCCAGGCAATAGGACAAGGGGCAACAAGCAGAAACTGGAACATGGAAAGTTCCGTTTGAACATGTGGAAGAACTTCTTTGTTGTGCAGGTGACCAAGCACTCTAACAGGTTTCCCAGAGAGGCTGTGGAGTCCTCCTTCGCTGGAAATATTCAAAATCTGTCTGTACCGATCAATCCTAAGTAATGCGCTTTAGATGGCTCGGCTGGAGCAGGGAGGCTGGGCCCGATGACATCCAGTGGTTCCCTTCTAACATTAACCCTTCTGTGAGACTCGGGATGGAAGCGATGTTCCGGCAAGGGGCTGATAGGCTCTCCGTGCGCGTTTTGCAGGCTCGGAGACCTTCGGGCAGCTTCCGAGGGGCCGCAGAGGGCAGGAGCTGGCCGGCATCCCTCTGCGGGCCCCTTATCCTGGGCGGCTCTGCCCGGCTGCGGCACCGACCTTCACCTGCAACCCGAGCAGAGGGCGGGCGGAGGGCGGGAGGGCGGTGCCTCCGCTATAAAGCCCAGGGCGGGCGCTGGGGATCCGCCCTGTAGGGTCCGGGCCGGGGGCAGTGCGCTGCTGGGGCCGCGGCCACCCACCAGCACGGGCTGTGAAGGTGAGCTGAAATACCGGGAGGGGAACAGCACAGACAGATATCGAACAAAGAGGGTGTTCTTTCTTTTTATTCTTTTTTTTTTTTCCCCTTTTATCTGAGGTTAATTAGGCATTTTCTTGTCAATGTTATTTTGGGCTTCGTCAGATTCATGTGTGGCTTTTTCCTTGGGGTTTTGCTGTTGTTGTTGCTTGGTTTTTTTAACCAGTATATTTGGTAGATGAAGAGGAAAAGCCTCAGGATACTTAGAGCATCAGTCATTTACTGCCTCTAAATGCATCCTAGTACCATACAGCATAACAAGTGCATGTCTTTTTCATTGTACTCATGACCATGTTATGACTGTTCAATTAGTTCTAATCAAACATAAGGTAATGAGGGAAATTATGTATTATGTAATAAATCATTCACAATAATTTTTATATGAATAATATAAGGATTTAGCATAAAAGACTACTAAAATGGGCTACTGACTTCAGTACCCTTGTAATAGTGTGCACTGTTCTTAATATCTCATTAATAGTAGTTCTTTTTTCACGCTGTTACCTATTTTTTTCTTTTTAGTCTTTCCATTTAAATAGAATAATGTTGAGACCAAAATGTAAGGAGTCACGGAAAAACCCACACATGTGAACTCTTTAAATATTTACTAAATCAAAGTGTTTTGTTGGGGGGGGATTATTGCAGGTTCTGATTAATGTGACTTTCTCATGAGTATACAACAAAAAAGAACAATGAAGGACTATTCTGCAAATTCCACGGAACAGGACCTCTCCAATTCTGGTAAGAAGGAACACCACATGTGTGTTTGAAGAATATTTTCGACAGACTTGAATCTAAAGAACACTTTAAAACTCTCTTGATTGCTGCAGTGGTTTTGTAGAAGGTAACATGATGAGTTTCCTATGAATGAGTGAATCAAAGCCACACCTATAAAATGTTTTCTCCTTGAATCATTCCATCAAGTTCAACAAAATTCTTTTACATTGGTAAAACTGTTCAGGAGGGTCCTGGCCTGGGCATGAAAATTTTCCTGAGGTAAGCTGGAAGCACATTATTGCTTTCAAATGGTTGTCTAAAACCATTGTTATAGGCTGACTAACATTAAAACAGTATGTATAAAATTCTATTGATAGTGAGTCAGCAGCTAAAGCTAAGGTAAATGTAAATTGGGAGTGGCTGGTGCAGGGAGCACCTTTTCTCCTCTTATTTTACAGCTGGCTCCCCACTGTGGTTACTCCTCAGTTTCTTTCTGTATTTATTACATTTTATTTTATGCATTTAGAGCTATAAGCTTCCTGGGTAGGATTACTCTTTCATATACCTTTCTGAAGCCCCTAGCACGAAGGAAGTGGGACATGTAGAAACTACTGCAAGAGAATAATGAAGATGGTTATTAGTGGCAAGGACATGATCGTCTAGTTAATTGCCATCTATTCTGTGTTACCCACAGCAATTATAACCTTCACTATAAGCGATTCCACTCGTTTTGTTAGGACTTCTCCTAACTTGCATTCAGTTGTGCAGGTGTTTGAAGGAGGAATTAACTCTTTCTTTTTCTTTTAGTCTTTGATAATCCTTCTGTATAAATGTATTTTGATTATAAAAATGAAGTCGTTTCCATCTCAGAAATGGACATGGAAGCTTTTTGCTGGAATAGAGATGAACTGAAGAGAAAGAGCCTGGTGAATTTTTCTTGAAACCTCCTGCCAAGAACATGAGGAAAAATTAGTCTTGAAATGCAAAAGAATCAGCAGTTAAAGACCCAAGAAAGTGGTACAATAGATGGATTATTATGCTAAAAAAGTCTTCTTTTTATTTCACAGAATCTGAAAGCAAGGGGTGTGATAACCCTTCTTTCCAGCATGAAGGATATGTAGAACAAAGTGACCAGTTAAAGCCCAAGAAGAAAAAGTAGGTATTTTTTTAACTTAAAGTAGTGACCGGTGGTGTAACTGGGTGTATGGGGAAGTGAGAGGGGCAGGGGAAGGAGGAGAAGAGCTTAATACAGCTTTTCTAACAAAACCCTCATCTTAATTAGTCTTTTGTATTTTACTCTAGGAAGGAAGATAAGAAGTCAGGGAAACGAATGGTTGGCATTCTTGAACTGGTTAGTGTCCTGTTTGATGATCTGCTTTATACTTTCTTTTCTTTATTTGGCATTGTGAGTTGTTTACAAATTGCAATTAATAGGCAATCAAAAACCTGAGAAGAAGCCTGAGGCCTACTGATTCTAGACCTCTTAAAGTTTTGCCCCATTAAGTCACATTCCCCCCTTGATAGATTGTGAGTAGTTACAGCAGTTTAACCTTAGTGCTGTTGGAAGATGAGGCTGTTTTAGGACATATATATTACACAGGCCCTTGCCTTGGGTCTATTCATAAAGGGCTTATCCTGTGTTTGACACCTGAGGGACCTGCTCTCTGAGAACCAGTGATACAGTTTTGTGTCAGTTTTCTATAGGACAGCTATTCCCAAACCAAAATAGCTCTTACATGTGGACTTGCTTACTCTGAAACAATAAAAGTTCTCTGGTTTATTCCATGTGTATTTACACTTTATTAGATGATTAGGACAGTCAGGAATAAAATGCTCCAATTTCAGATTAACCACATGCCAGGGTATCTACAGCAGTTTAAATTCACATCCTTCTTTAAAACAAACAAAGCTTCAGGGGTAGACAAGTCTTAAGATACAATCTATCTCTGCTGAAAACATTTTCTACTGGTAGATATGAGACAGGTGCTGGTCAATAACTCACTCTTGTTTACACTGTAGAGGCATTATCTTAGTAAATATGTAACTTGATGGAACACAAAATACAATATATTCTTCAAAGGTTATCATCACTTGCAAACATGTAGTTTTTTTCCAAATTGAGAATCTGTGTCCTGCCAGTATTCTCTTAGCAGCCTGACTACTGATTTAAAGATGTGTTGGACTACTACAAAATCCTTATGTACTGAGTTTACCTCCATTTGGAGCATTGCTACTTAGAATTATGTGGATGAAGCATGTTCTGCAAGTCTGCTGTACTGCAGCAAATGCATGAACTGCCAGCTGTAATGTCACTTTTTTTTTCTTTTTTTTAATGCTTACATAGTTTCGCTATGCTGACGGGGTGGATGTCCTGTTGATGGTAGTTGGTTTGGTCGCAGCCGCTGCAAATGGTACTGGGATGCCACTTATGATCATTATCTTTGGAGAGATGACAAACAGCTTCGTGCTAAGTGGCATGGAATCCAATGGTAAAAAGTTAAAATTAGACTTCTTTGCATATTGGTTGTGCTTTGCTACTGAGGCTAAGATTCCATTCCCCTGCTGACTATGCGCTGGTAGATATCTAAGGTACATATCTAAGTATATCATGAGCAATGCTCATCCCGCTGGAAATAACCCAGTCATTTCAATCAATCTTTAATGACTGGACCAGGGCAAAACCAAAGCATTGGATGCGCACTTTATGAATGAACTTTGACTTTGGTCATGCTCCCTACTATTTCAACAATCTCAGTTATCAGGCACTAATTCCTTAAAAATGAATGTGTGTTTGCCAAATCGTTTTGTATTTAAATTTGTATTGCAAGACCCCCCCTCGCAAAATACAAAGCATTCCCAAATGGATGACCCCATATTGCCATAAATCAACTTCTCTATATAATACTTTCACAAATATTCCTACTTTTTATTTCCCCTTCACAGGTACTTCATTAAACAGTTCCAGCTGCCCATCAGACCCAGGTGTAGATATAGAAGGTGAAATGACAAAGTAAGAGTCTGTTGTTATCCTGTTAATAAAGTATTGGAGGATTTTCTTTTACTGTGTTACCTGTTTGAGCAGAAGCCAAATGTTTGCCTTCTCAAAAAGGCTTCCCAATAATGCATCACAGGCTTCAGTACTTTGGTGTGATTAATGAAGACTAGTTGCTGCTCTGTGTGCCTAACTTCTCTCGCAATATACAGTGAGATCACATGGGCTTCTGTTCCCTTATCGCAGGTTTGCTTACTACTACGTGGGAATTGGCTTTGCTGTGTTGATCCTGAGCATCATCCAAGTGTGGACATTTTTGGTTACTGCTACAAGGCAAACAGCAAGGATCCGGCAGAAGTTCTTTTTTGCAGTGCTCCATCAGGAGATGGCTTGGTTTGATACTACCCAGATAGGAACACTGAACACCAGACTGACAGAGTGAGGGCTCTGCTCTTTTTTTACACACATACACACAAACCCCCAGAGCTACGGCATTTAAAAGAAAACTGCCATTTATCTCAGCACAATAGCCTATAGAGAGTTAAAAAAACAAAACACAAAAAATTGCACCAAACCTAAAGTGTGAAATATTTCTCAAAGTGAGAAATTCATTACGCTTTTCAGCTTCATTTGTGCAGTTTGTGATATGTGCATTGGAAGGGTTTTTTCCATGAAATGCCTGACACTGGCTTTCTAAAGTCTGTGAAGTACATGTCAGCCAGTGCTAAACAAACAGCTCTGCTGTCTCCACCTAGTTTACAAACACCGAAAGCTGACTCTTAATTAAATGGAAATGGGCTTGTGCTTGCATCCAGTTAGATGGCAGGCAGTATTCTATCTAGCCAGTTAAAGTCTTTGGAGTTTTTCCATAAACTTAAATAGATTTAGGGATGAGGGCTGTAATGCCCATGTCCTATGGGATCATATATGTGAACCCTATATTTTTTAAAATATTTTTTTAAATATTTTTTCTGGATTTTATAGTAGCTTTGGACACAGCTCTGTCCTGAAAAGTGTACAAGAAGCTTAAATGAAACCACTCTCAACTCTAATATCTGTATGTTCTGGGAAGAGAAGATAGGGAAGAAAATTTGGATGAAAAATGGAGGTTATTCTGAATAATGGAATGATGGAATGGAGGTAGATTTTCATCTGAGTCAGTAGCCAAAATTAAGAACATAAAATACACCAGAGAGCTGAACAGAAGAAATCATTTAGAGATGGTCATGTCGGGTGAAGAGACTGCTTGATTGTTTACTTATATTGCTCCATTTGGATGCCAGATGAGGAAACTAGGTCATTTGTGGCCTAGTGACATGGCATAGAAACAGCAGAGAATGTTGAGAATACAGAAAATGAGTTCTTAAAAATAGGAGCTTTTTGCTGTGTTTTGGCCACAGAAGAGCCTAATGGTACAGTTCAGTAGCTGTGGTTAGAAATTTCCCTGTGCCAGTTAGGAAATGGCGAAGCTTCTGACATGAGACCACACAGCACGAAAAGAAGAGGGTGGGAGTCACAAGGAGAGGCATTCTAAGCTAACAAATCTTTTTTTATTGTTGTTATTTAAAGTGACATCAACACCATCCGCGAAGGCATCGGAGACAAGATCAGTATATTTCTGCAGTTTTTTTCCACGTTTGTGTCAGGGATTATTATAGGATTCATCTATGGGTGGAAGCTGACACTGGTGGTTATGTCAGTCAGCCCTCTTCTTGCTGCATCAGCAGCAGTTTGGTCAACTGTAAGTGTGTGGGGATTCATAAACAAAGAAACCAGAAAAACCTTACAACTCTTACGCACAGGAAAGGGGGAGAGAATGGGAGAAACCTACTGTGGTTTCTAAGCTGGGAGGTTGGCCCCATGCTTCTTTTGATATCAGCTTCTCCTGTAGCCTTTCTCTGGGTTCCTAAGCACACACTTGTGAGTCGTGTTCCTTCTGTCTGCATATCCTGTCCTCATGCCGTGTGACAGGAGGGTAATCTGCATCAGAACATCTTTCTGGCACAGCAATTTCCTCATGGAAAGCACTGGGGAAGCACTTGCTTTTCCCTCCTAGCACGAAAACCTTTCAACCTCTTTCCATCTGCACATGCATGTACCACATCTCTTGCAAATAATCTACCAAGTCTCATGCTGTGTACAGAGTAGATCTATACATCTATACAGATACATACAGATGCTGAAAACCAAAGTGATATAAATCAGTGAAACGTCTGGAGAGGATAGGATAGTTTTCAGATAGGAAAACTTTTTGCCCTTGTGCACTGCTTAGCTACATTAATATGTATGGCTCGTACTCCTGAGTGGCTATTTATACATGATTCTGTGGGTTTTTTCCTATCTGAAGCATTATAAATAAGCTAAGAAAAAGAATGTTATAGGCTATCATGTGACTGACTTTCTTACTTCAGTATCTGCTGGTGCTCTACTGTCTGAACACTTCAGGCACTCTGCAGAGCAGCTATGGCACACCTCCGTCCGCTCTTCCTAGTGTAGCTTGCAGACTGTCCTCAGCTTGGGAGGGAAGTGGATTGGTCAGGAAGCTCACCTGATGTTTGTGTAGCCTTTGACTGTAATGAGGAGACAATGATAAATTGAAATCTATTTCAGGGAAATTCAGGGTATGGGGAAGAGTGGACCCCCACTTTGCTGAAGTCTGGTCTTGTGCACCTTGTGTGGTTGCTCTTATTCACTAAGATAGTGTGTGTATTCTTTCAGTAGGCTGCAGTAACAGCTGCTTTTCAACTTTTCAGCTCCTGGCGTCCCTTACTGCTAAAGAGCTGTCTGCTTATGCCAAAGCAGGAGCTGTGGCAGAAGAAATTTTGACAGCAATCAGGACTGTTGTGGCTTTCAATGGACAGCAAAAAGCATTAGAAAAGTAAGTTTTTTAGTAAATAATTGTATTTAAAATATGGAAAGGGAATTTAGTTGTGGATTTGGTTTGTGGGGATATTTTTTATTTTGGAGGTGCAGAGGTACGAGATTCTCCTTAGTGTCATTTTATCTTTCCATAAGTGGACAAATCACCTGAAAACAAAGGTATGCAAATAGACTTAATCTTTGAATACAGGCTACTTTGTGTTGTCGCTGCAGCATAGACGAAAATTTCTCCTTTGACTGAAATCTGGAGTTGAACTAAATGAGAAAGTGGTGGGAAGGTTATCTTCACCTATGAGTCAGATGCAACAAAGCATGCAATCAGTTGATTATCTTCTAGAGCATTTGTGCTACTGCTGTGACCTTTGATTACTGAGCTTATTTTTAAACTGCACTAGATAACAGCCTTGGGTAAAATTGCATTACTGGCTTTTGCAATGATTTGCATCTTTCACTATTCGCAAATAACATGTATAGTTGCCCAGTGTTGGCCCTAGTCACACATACAATGTGAAAGGATTGTGGCTGACCACAAACTTATTGACATGCATGTCAGATAACTCAACAAGCATAAACAATAAATTTTTTTATACAAATACAAGAAATCACTGAATCCATGCAGTTGGGAAAGGCAAACCAGATGACCTGATCCATATGCTCCATGAAACTCTTGTCTTTTTCAACTCATGTTTGCCTTGGCCTTGTGCAAAATTTTTAAGGTAGTATCAGCCCTAGCTTAGGGTCCTACAGACTGTTCCTGCATTTGGTGCCAGGAACTGAGCTCTGACTATCTTATATCCTTGTCTTCTGCTTACTGGGATTTGTTTTCAAGATGCAACCATATTAAGACCATTCCTGCTTACACAATAAAGGCAAAAAAAGCCCTAAGATGACCTAGATCAGTTGTACCCCCTCCTCCCCATCTTCTACAACTACCAGTGTCTGAAAATTAAATGACAGGAGCTGTTTCAAACTACTTTGTCTAAAACAAAATAACTGATACCTGAGTCGAGTAAGGCCTTTCCTTTTTAGGATTGACCAGTCAGCTTCTTCCACAGCTCTACCTCCATTTCATGTAAAAAAACCCCAAACAAACATAGTGGCTCTCCTAGGAACATCTTCTACTAGGGACAAACTCCTACCAGGGAGTGCATTTTTCAGACAGTGGATTGTGACTCCTACACAGTTCTTGAATGCTGACCTCAGGATAAGGAAAAGCATCCTTTCGCTGCACAGTGCCTCCACTGACTGCAAAAGTTGACTCTTGCAAGGGATCTTCAGTCGCCTTTAGTTTCTGGAAGCAGCTTGGCTTTTCCTCTATATTTGAGTGATCGCGTGTATTCATCACACTGCTTAAATCCAGTACCCCCCTTCCCTGGAAGACCTGTGATGCTGCTGACTCAAAGATAGGGCTTGGTTTTAAGAGCACAATCAAGTCAAAATATTTCAATATGTTTGACTAACAAATACAGCATTTGTGGCATCTTAGAAATTGACGTGAACAAAGTCAGTGCAGTTTTTTAAGGTTGCTTGCCAGCTGAATGAATTGCATGTCTTCCTACGATGCGGTTGTATTTTATAGAAAACACATACTGAGAAAAGAGTGCAAGCTGCTGACCATGTTGCTTCCAAGTAGAAAGTTACACTATTCCTAGGCTACACTTTGCATAATAAGCTTGAGTAAACGAAAGCTATTTGCTGAAAACTATAGGTGAATGAATTAATTTGAGCCATCCTTAGAAGAAATAATTCTCTCATTAAACTTGTCAGTCTATCTTCTGCGTCCACTGGTTTCCTATATGTTAATAAGTAAATTGACCTAAGGGAAAGAGATTTGACATCCCAGAATGGACAGTAAGAGAACAACTCTGCAGTCAGAGGGAGCTCTCATTTATCTCCTTCCCTAGTGCCTGGGGTTGTTGGAGGTTTTTATTTTATTTTTCTTTTTTTTAAGTGTGGAAGACTAAATTTTACCTCTGGTAGACAACATTGCTAAAACCTTTTCCAGGTTTCCTTTCACGATTAATGGAAAGGAAAGCCATTGGGTTCAAGAGTGCTATTGTGTCTTCCATTTTAATAACAAAGTCGTGATGCTTAATCGTTTTCTGAATGTCTTCCATAACAGTATGCTAATATTGTCAGATTTATTCAAATTAATTACATCCCTGATAGTACTCTGTAATAAAAAAAAAAATTAAAAAAAAAATCTGTATTTTCTTTCAGATTTTAATTGGGTTTTTTTAACATAAATCCTGTTAATTAAGAAAAGGGCACTGGGAAATAACCAGAATGGCATGCGGTACCTGTCAAATTAATGGTTTCCTTACCTTCTTTCAGATATGATGCTAACTTAGAGATGGCTAAACGTGTTGGAATGAAAAAATCCATTACCACTAACACGTGTCTAGGTCTTTCGCAATTTTTTATCTTTGGCTCCTATGCCCTTGCATTTTGGTATGGGACCAAGCTCACTGCTGAGGATCCACATTATGACATCGGCCGTGTGTTAATTGTAAGTACAGCAATGCAGCTTTGAAAAATGTTCTGTACCTTCAGGGAAAGTTATGCAAGTGGTGTATCCGTTTTCTGCCATGTGCTTGCTAAAGTAGCTGTTAGAGACTCATTTAATATAAAACAACTGAAAGGTATTCATCTTGCCTAGCTCTTGATATAACAAGTTTGATTGTCTTGGGCTCTATTTGTAAGGTGGGATGAATAACCTAGAGCTGGTGGTGAAATCTTTCTAGCGCACATGTGGGCACTGGCAGCTCTGTAATCATTAATTGCAATGCTCCTCTCCATCTCCCACAGGTGTTCTTCTCTGTGCTTGTTGGAGCTTTCTCCCTGGGCCAGGCAGCTCCCAACCTGGAGAGTGTTGCTAATGCACGTGGGGCTGCCTATGAAGTATATAAGATTATCAATAAGGTAAACATCTAAGTACATAGAATAGAAGCCTTTCAACCAACTAAACTGCCACTCTCTCTCCTTTTTTTAATATTTTTTCTCTTGAGAAATGTAGCAAAAGCCCTCTAAAGCTGCGAATAATTAACTCTATAGATGTTTACCACAGAAACCCGTAATATTTTCATTCATCCAAAAAAACCCAGCCTCTTTATTTGCTACAGTGAAAGTTAGAAAAGCTGGCATGTGTGTCTGAGATATATGGTTGAGGTTTTTCTCTAATACTAGACTTTCAGCTCCAGAGAGAAAGTAGTAAAGCACTATACTAATTTTTAAAAATGCATGTATGCACAAATTCAGCTGAGATGGGGTTTATTGGGGAGGTGGAGTTAGTGAAGAGGGGATTAATATCACAATTGAAAGTTATAATAATAATAATCTGTAGTGCTGATGTTGCTATAAAAAAGGTTTTCCACATTATTATCTTGGTCTTGTTGTGCTATGCAGCAATTGCCTATCTGTGTATATAAAATATTTTAAAGTAGGACTAAAAAGTTCGTGGAGAAATGGCTACATCATTCTTCTTGATGTGAGTATAAAGACCTCCTATACAGATTACTGAGGGCCATGTTTTGGCTCCAAGAGAGTGCAGTTAAGTTCTGCAATTACAGATTTTCTGCTATGGATTTTGTTGCATTTGAAAATGTACTGCATTTGTCAAAGTAGAATTCACAGTTTGATGTTCCCCTGTATTCACCATCCTGCAAGTAAAACGCAGTAGTTCTTCAATGATGTAATGCAGTGTAAACCAGGAGCTGAGAAAGTAAAAAACAATGTAAGTAGCAGAAATAATGGTTCCAAAAGTGAAATAACCACCAACTTATTTTACGAACCTCTTTCCAGAAACGTCTCATAGATAGCAGTTCTAAGGAAGGTTACAAGCCAGACAAACTCATAGGAGAAATTGAATTCAGAAACATCCATTTCAGTTACCCTTCCAGACCTGATCTTAAAGTAAGTGTTCTGTTTAGATTACCGTACTGAAATTCCTCAGCCTATGTCCATATTGTTTATCTAATCTTGCTGTTCTTGAATGCAAAATGCATTCCTGTTTTGGGGGATTGGGCATAATTTTTCCCCCAGTAGTGCACAAAGACAAAGCTCTAGATCTACTGTCACTGTGTATCTCATTTTCTTCTGCAGGACAAATCTAATATGTGTTGCTCCTGTCTAAATTTCTGTGAACAAGAGCTTTGATAAATCAAATACAATTTTTCAAAATCTTTCATTAAGGCTTCCAGACATTAAGCAGTTAAACCAGAAAGTTATGTTTTTCCAGTTTCTTGCCTCTTTAGAGTCATGATATCCTGTGTGAAAAATTATCAGAGATAGACTTTACACCAGTATGCTATCAAGTGTACTGAAACTTATCATCCTAAACGTACATTTGGAAGCCAAACATTGCTTTGGGCATATGTTGAAATCACTGTTCAATAAACTGTTGTCCATGTTTTTTGCTATTTTAGTTTCCATTAGTGACCTGTGCACATCATGTCATGGTGATTACTTTTGTGGTTATACAGTTGATTTGACCTCTTTGCTGTATTCGTTTATAATCTTTTGAACACCTTGATATAGGTGAAAGGAAAAGGAATTTGCTGCTGTTGTTTCTTACTTGATGAAGAAAAAGGTAGAAATAGAGATTTCAATTGTCAACAATTAAAAGCTTGACGTGCTCATTTAGTGGTGAGAATGGGAAGGTTTATTCCTCTGTGGCTGTTTCATCAGGTGGCTTTTTCCAACTCAGTCATCTGAGGTCTGTCCCATTGTGCACCAAATCTGTTTCAAGGACACTGGGCAGACTCAGAGCTGGGCTTTCTCCTTAACTGAATTTTTTACAATGCATCTTCTATCCCTCTTGGCTCAGAAATCTGAAGGGACAGGGAAGAGTCTTCATCCTTCTTCCTAAAAGTGCTTTTCAGGCTGATGAGTTATGTTGTGGGCCAGCATAACAAATGGGAGGGAAATAAGACAAATTTCTCATCCTTCCCAAATCTGAGTCAGCAGCTCTCCTTACTAAGAGCATCAATGTTATTTAATAGAGCCAAAAGAAATCAGCAAAGCTGTGTAGAAGTTACCCAGAATCTCTCAAGCAATTGGTGCAACATAGCATAATCTTCCCTGTCCAAGTTAAACCAAATCAAAGAGATCTAAGGACTATAGTTATTGTTAGCTTTAATCTTTAGTTTTAATACCTCGCCTCATGAAAGAGAGTTAGAAATAGCCTAGTATGTGGTAGTGATTATTTGCATCTGGAGATATTATGATATCTAGAATATAGTTCATTCTTGATAATGCAGGCACCGGAATATCAGCTTACTGGAGATATAAAACTGGGTGGATGTAATACAGGGAGAGGAGAGGAATATTGCAACTATTTTAATCTCTCATTGCAAAAACATTTGTAGGCAAACTTATAAATCAGCCTAGTATAAACAAGGAGAGTTGCCATAGCAGCCAAATATTTTGGCAACTACACAGCATTACTTGTAACGGCATGGACATCTTTTGAGGTAAAATGTTCTCTAAATGTGAAAATAGCAACAAAGATATCATTAATCTATAACTACTCCCCAGGCTGCTGAGGCTGTTAACAACAAGGAATGGGGTTTATCAAGGGCTTTCCAGCAGTTACCTTGTCAAAACAGCTATTTATATTTTAAAAATAGAAGAAGGCAGGCTTGTTTCTCAGTGATATTCTTTAGCACCTGAAAAATAATTTTCTGTGAAATTCATAATTAAGTGTTACGCCGTGGAAAATGGAGGACAGCAGGAGAATGTAAGACCCCAAGTCTGCTACCAGATCACACAAACTGGAGAAAATGAGCTATCAAGTTTAGGGTACTGTGGTTGTGTCTCTATTAGTTTGAGTGTGCTGGAGAATTTTCCCAGACACTGGAATGCAATGGTCTATGCAAGGGAACTCTTAAAATGTTTCTTGGCATGAACTTGGCCTGTTCCAGTTATCAATCTTCTCAAAAAATTCCCAGGCTTGGTTTGGTAGGCAGAAGGATCCAACAACCATTTCCAAAAGGCAGGTTGCATGCAGCCATCCTGTTTCGAAGGCTAATACATTTCACAAGCATAGGTGCAGCCTTTTCCCTGTCAGTGCTCCAGGATATTCCCAGGTACAATTAATTTATTGATGTTTCCACACCTTCAGTCTGTGGCCCTCACTACTGACTTCGTAGCAATAGCTACAGTTACCTCAACAGGCTGTTCTCTAATCAAACTTGTTAAACTAAGTTTTTTTTGGTTTTTTTTTTTCTTTTTTTTTCACCAGATCCTCAAAGGTCTAAACTTGAAAGTTCAAACTGGGAAGACCATTGCTTTAGTTGGTGCCAGTGGCTGTGGAAAAAGCACTACTGTTCAGTTGCTGCAGAGATTCTATGATCCTGACCAGGGAGAAGTGAGTGTCTGCAGAAGAGCTGTAAACACTCAGAGCTATTAGACCATGCATGAGTTTTCCATATTGACTGAGCCTTGTTTTTTATTTTGACTGAATTTGAGTATATATCTGCATAGTTTATATTTCCACAATTTAAATTTCAAATTAACTATCCTCTCTCGTTGGCTTGACTTCATTATTCTGCTCCTTCTTACAGTACTATGTCACAAATAGAAAATGCAACAAGTCTTTGAATAGACTTGCAAGTTCTGAATTTAAAATAATTGTTATCAATAGTTCACTTTAAAAATTCTATAAAATTTTTAAGCAAAGCATAATCCAACAATGTTCTGCTGTATTTTGCTTCCTTTTCATTGAATGTAAGCTAAAACCTGGAGAGAGTTTCCCTATTTTAAATGGTTGTTTTCTTGGCTTGTTTTTCACTATCTGCTAACCCACAGCAAAAGTTTCCATCATTACATATTGTGTGTGTTTTACCACTGAACACTAAATCCAGTTAGTAAATGGTAAATACTTCCCACAAGAAATTTCCAAAGGAAAAAAAAAAATGAGTGAAGAGAAACAATGTGTTTTTAAGAAAATGTGCTTTTTATTCTTGATGTTTGAAAAATGCTTCTTAATAGTTGCTACTGCTAGTTGAAAGTAGGTAAACTTTTCAAATACTAAAAATTGAACTCTTCAGTATAAAAGGTATCAAAGCAGCTGTTATCAACACAGTTTCTTAAACTTAGTGTTTCTGTGGCTGTTCATTCCTGCCCCCATGCCTCGTTTTGCTGTGTCAGTGCCAATGTTCATATGACCACACTGCAAATTATCTAGGTTAAAAATAACTTTCCCTTTCCTTTTAGTCAACTTGAACTCTCTTTGATCTGGTGTAAAGCACAGCCACAGAGACAATTGTGTAGCCACAACTGTGAAGACAGCAAACTGGCATCAGGACATGAGAATCATGTAAAAAGTGTGCAAGGAAGCTGGAAAATTCTTAAGCCAGCTCAGACAAGATGGTTATTGGGGGAAAACAGGGAAAAAAAAGCCCCTGGTGTCTTCTCTGTATATGCTGCTCCTCATAATTTTCCAGCTTGTGCAGTGGATGGAAAAACTGCAGTTGTAGCTTCTTCCCCCACATAGTTTTCTATTAAAGATGATATTTATTTTTTTCTTGACCTTCTAGCTGATACTTCAGTCAAGTAATAGTAATTAATTGCTTTATTACGAACAGAGTACATTTCCTCGACTTCTTTGACACACTCTTTTTCTTTCAGATTACCTTAGATGGTCGGGATATTCGGACCCTTAATACAAAGTGGCTAAGAGAAAATATTGGCATTGTGAGCCAAGAGCCTGTTTTGTTTGCAACCACAATAGCTGAGAATATTCGCTACGGCAGAGAAGACATCTCTGATGCTGAAATTGAGCAAGCAGCCAAGGAAGCCAATGCTTTTGACTTTATATCTAGACTCCCTGATGTAAGTTCATGAACTTATTTTGAGTGTAAGAATGAAAGGTCCATTTAGACTGGTGTCCTGTTTCGGAGAGGCAGAGCATGGGAATCCAAGTTATACTACAACTTCTCAAAATATACATATTGCCTTCAGCAGCTTTCAGTTTAGAGAGTTTTTCAACTAAATATTGTGCCTTTGGTTGCTCTCAAAAGACTTGTGCTGAAGTCTGGGAAAAAATGTCAATGCCTCAACTCAGGAGAAAGGAAGCTTCACAGCTGTATTGCCATCCCTACCCATCTCATGAGGCAGGGAAGAGTTGTGCTTTTAAAAAGAAGAACAAGAAATCCAAAACCCTTTGTCAGGAGCTGTCTGTACATTCACAGGAGGGGGGGGACTGGGTGGAAGTAAATAGGTATGCCCTGAGCCAAGCCCCATTTTAGCAGCTACAAGCTTGAGCCCTCTGTCTGCCTGAGATTCCCAGCTTTGAGCCCTCTCCCAGCAGTAAAGTGCCTTACTCCTTTCAGGATGGGGGTTGGAAGCAAGGTCAGTCATTCTAAACACATCCTCACAAATGGGTAATATGTCCTTCCCTTTGCTCCTGAAGTTAAAAAATGTGGGAGAAGTGCGCACTTGAGATCTGATTTCAAATCCTTTTACTACTTTAGGGAGCTTGGTCCCCGTCTCTCAAACATGTGCCATTTCTAGCATGTCAGTCTGTTCCAAGGTTCCTTCTTCTCAGGAAGAGTTATTTGATCATATTTGCTCTTAAACAGCTATATAATAAAAAACTACAGTTGACTTTGAGACTTGCCACTTCGCAGTAAGTGATACAGTCAGTAGGAACCAAACCCTGGCTTCAAGAGGGGTGTCTCAGGTACAGAAGAGGTACACTCCTGGTGTGTCCATATCATTCCAACCCTTTTGGAAAGGTAGGCAATACTTAGAAATTATAGAGATGCCTTTTACAGGCTTGTCTTGAGAAACCCCAGGGTTTGGAGCACCGAGTGAGCAGTAAAGATCAAGTCTTTAAAGAACCATACATTCAAAGTTAGGCAGGTACAACATGTGGTGGTGGTGGGAGGGTTTGGCTAAGGGGCCAGTTGGATGGATGTATTCCCATGTTTGCTCTGCATGTTCTCAAGTGAGCTGGAAGAAGCTACATCTTCTTAGAAGGTGAGTACTTAGCGTTGCACTGAGAAGTGAGGATTTGAGATGCCTCAACTTCTGTTCTGTTCTCTCCTTTCTCAGAAATTTAACACCATGGTGGGTGAAAGAGGGGCTCAGCTGAGTGGAGGACAGAAGCAGCGAATAGCTATTGCCCGTGCCCTTGCAAGAAATCCCAAGATCCTTCTTCTGGATGAAGCTACATCTGCATTAGATACTCAGAGTGAATCCATAGTGCAAGCAGCTCTTGATAAGGTAGGACTCATGTTAATGAAGCTAGCAGCTGCCATTAAAAGGTGAAACAGCGCTTAAGAAAAATTAATGTACAATTTTCAGTGCAGGTTTCCATCAGAATCAAGGACATAAGAAAATAAAATTTGGATGGATGCTCAATTTCAGTGTTTTAACAGGGAGTTTGGATATCAAAAATTTAATTGAAAATCCTATTTATTTGTTTATGGGTTTTGGTTTTGCATTATTACTTATTACGAAGACACTTAGGCATGTGGAATGGAAACTTAGGTCTCCTGCACTCCCTTTCTCAAATCATAATTGCTCATTTGCTGGTCAAATATTGATGGCATCTTATCAAGGCAAGGTATGAGGATAGAACGGCCTTTTTCAGGTGGATTAATAGAAAAGTTATATATATGTTACTGATATTCCTAGTATTTGTTCTTTATTGAATAGTTGTTTCATAATTTTCAGAAAGCTTTAGCCATTATCATACTTTTTCTGCTTTTAGCAGCCCCACAGCCCTAGGGTGGTGCTGCTGCAGAGCAGAGCTGTCAGAACTTGTATCCATGTCTCTGATCAGTACACAATACCTTCCTCACAGCCCACCTTCATCAGCAATTTCCATCAACATATAGTGGAACCCACAGGCTTTGATTGAAAAAGAACTTCATGGTTGGGCTTGAATGTTTTTTCTTTTGTCTAATATTTATTTTAATGTATTTTTTAGAATGAAGTGAAAAATTCTGCCTTTCATTTCAGTAGTTATGCAGAGAGATATGAATTACTAGTATGGCTCAAGGGAAATACAGATTTTTGTCATCTTCACTTGCTATTCAGTTTAAATCTGAGGTAAAGTGCGGTTGTTTGTTATATTCATGTCATTCTAGTGATATTAGTGTTGAGGTAACATGTAGATGCAAAAATAATATTGATATAATCTAATTTGTATATCAATCATATAATTGATGCAGAATTAAACACTAAAAGATTGCTGCTTCAGACGTAATTTAGCTTTCTTTTGTGTGTTTGGTTTGTTTTAATTTTATAATCAAGTACTTAGCTTTTCCGGAAGGTTGTTGCTTCATTTAGTGCATAACAGAGGGAGGTCACTCAATTAAGTGGACTCTTTCTCATCCTTCTTCATGTTCTCAGAACACACCAAAATGAGCCCTGAATCATAAGTTAGTCATCTTTTCACAGCTTTTTGATGTCCATCAGTGTAGTCCCCTAATGGGATTTCCAAATTGCTTTTCAGCATCCCTGAGTGGAAAAAGTGGTGCTAATATTGTTCATTATTTTTACAGCTGAGGAGCAGAGATATTAACCTCATGAATGCTCACTGTTCCTGGGCACTCGTGCAGCTGCTTGTAGCCAGCTGTTTTGCAGATAACTTTGCATCTTTTAAAGCATTTTGCTGGTTCTGGTCACAGCTCCCTGTTGCAGTGGTGAAAGCTTGGTGCATTAGGAAATGAGCATAAAAACCACACTATGGCAGACTTCCTGTGGTAGGCTGTGAGTGACTTGCATCAGGTCCATGAGAACTGGATGGTAGGTGCAGGGGAAGAATTCAAATCTCCATGGAAGCAGTCCTCTACTGCAGATGCCCTCATCTTCTTCATGCCCCTTTTCCTGTGCCCATATAACACACAGCTTCTGTAGAAAGAAACTTCCAGCAGGTTCCAGGACCACAGAACATACTCGCATGAGGTCCCCTTGGATCTCTCGTCCTGCCTTCAAGCCACCATCTGCTCCAGGCATCAGGCAGGAGGGAAGCCAACCTCCCCAGCAGTCACAAGCTGGCCTGTGCTCATTTGCTGTGTGAGGGCTGTGGGTGCCACTGGTCTGCATGAGGGAGCTGGAGAGGGGTGGAACACATAACCTGCCGGCTGAGACTTCAGCAGCTCTTCCTGCCAAATCCCAGCAGGATTATTGTCAAACAGGCTTGTTTCAAAACGGAGTGGCTTAAACCCATTTTTGATGCCAGTTTGCTCCTCTGTGCTTGCCTGACCAGTCTTGTCAGAAATTATGCTAATGTTGTACTTCCAAAAAGTACAGTGTATAAAGAAAATATCTGCTCTTTATATATTTGCTATCCTAGCTTTGTTTTCAGAAAGATCTAACTATTCTCACAGCACTTCCCCCTCATGCTTGCATGCACATGGAAACAGTTTGTTGGCAACTTTAGCTAAAACAGTTCAAGTTTAATAAAAAGTCAAATAATAAACTTTAATTATGGTCTTTAATACCTGTTGCCTGTCTAAAAAGATTAATGTGGCTTTCCCTACCTAAATTAGTCAAATGAAACTGTCCTTGGACTGCTAAACAAGGACATGAAACCAGGTAAAAAGGTCATCTTTGCTTTTAGAAGATAATTATTTTTGAAATTTTGATTTACTTTATATTACAAATGACTAAAATAACTTTATTTTATTTCTGTGCTATTTTCTCGCACGTTATAATTGTAACTGGGTTTTGTGTGTTTCTGTAAGGCTCGGGCTGGACGTACCACCATTGTGATTGCTCACAGACTGTCTACCATCAGGACTGCTGACACTATTGCTGGATTTGAGAAAGGCATCGTGGTTGAACAAGGGACACACAGTGAACTGATGTTGCAGAAAGGAGTCTACTATTCCCTTGTAATGCAGCAGGTAAGGGCAAATTTGTTTACTTTCTTTCTCCATTTCACAAAGTTCTCGAAAGATGGTGGGTGGAGCCATTTTCTCTCTCTGGTTCCTGCATATTGTCCAGCTGGCAGCTGCTCAGTTATTCTAGTCTGGGCACAGATACAGGCTTGGAATTCTTGGAGGTTTTACCTTTAATATTTACACCATCCAATATGTCAAAAACATAAGTGAGTTTAAGGTACAGACTGCATAATTATGGCATAACCACAGAGGTGTTAGATTCCAGGTAGATTCCACAGACTGCTTTAAAGAAAAAGAGGGAGCAAAAATCACAGTCAAATAGTCTACTGCTCTGCCATTGCAGACTGAAATATATGTGGCCTACAGGCAACTGTAGTTACACAACTGAAACAGCAGTATTCATAAGAAAACAAATTACTTTTCCTTCTTTCTGCTCAAAATGCCTTATAAGTGTATATCCTGAATTCTCACTAGGGTGGTAGCAGTGATGTTCAAGATTATGGCACATCAGAAGATAGTGAAGGCACAGAAGCTGAGGAATATGAGGAAAACATAAATACTGTGGAAGAGCTGACTCTTCAAAATCATTTTGAAGAATCTGTAATCTTAGGAAGAGGCAGCATTCGAAGACGATCCAGCAGACATAAGAGCAAGAGGAGTTCATCTAAAAAGCCCTTTGGAAAAAAGAAGAAAAAAATGGAGGTGGAGGTTGGTATTAGAATTTTAGTTTAGAATTTTAATGATAAGATATAAGCAGAAACAAAAAGCACATATCTTGGATTGCTTTTAGATAGCTGGCTGCCATGTAAACTTTACTCTGGTGTTGTTGCAGTCAGTACTCACCAGACTGAGTATCTGGGGACAATCATTTGTCTTAACAAAGACCTTCATTTTAACACTACTGAGTCGGTGTGGAACTGGAAAAAGCTTTTGCTATTGATCTGTCATGCAGGGATACAGTAATCTGACTCTTTAAAATATTTATGAAAGCCTTAATATAATTTTTATCTGCGGATATTCCTCCTCACTAAAGTATATCTTCCAGCTAATGAATGTTTCAAATAGCACAAAGGAATTGAATCCATCCCCATTATCATATAAAAAGTCATGTAACTTCAAAAGATACTTTTTGGCTGTATATCAATACTGCTTAAGACCTTAGAGGAAGTAGTGGGTGTTCATGCCCAAGAATACAATATTCATCTCATTCAGAAAAAAAGAAGTCGTCGAACATCCAGCGGTTGCAATTATTTCAGAGAAATCAGCCCACTTCTACAGTTGAGGCTTAGCCACCCTCATTAGCATCTGAAACACAGGACAAAATAACCAGGAAGCAAGAGAAACTTGCTTGTAATCCTGACTAATATTTTGTCTCATTTCTAATATTTTCATTATTTGCTTTCCCAGAAATATCCTTTTGGAGGCATAGGCACTTAAATAAAGTGGTAAAGCAGGACAGAACATTTTTTGTGCTTTCAAAGCAGAAACAGGCTAACTGACTCTAACACATGCCTCTTTCCTGGCTTTGGTAATGATTCATTGGATACAGTTTGCCAAGGAGAAAAATGATCTCTCAATCCAATTGTACAGCCAGCCCACTGGCATTTAGCTGAACTGGAGGGATCTCTTCTGTGCTCTGAACAGTGAGAGTTTTAGTTCTTCATAATGATTGAAATGTTAGTTGCCATTCATGGTGACCAGTCCTATCTGACTTTCAGTGAACTGTCGTGGCCCTTGTCCCCTCATGACTTAGCCTTCTCTTAAGCTTTTTGCCTCCAAATTTTTACAATGCAGTTGATGTTCTAGCATGTGAAAAAGCAAATCTGCAGCGTGTTTGCTTCATCTGAGTGCACAGAGAGGGCTTTCAGCACTTTACCAAGACAGTTCACTGCTCAAAGCCTAATGAACACCCACTGTTCTGGGGAATTTCATGTTCTGCAACTTTCCAAGGAAAACTTGCAACTTTTTCCTGTAGGAAGAAAATCTCCCTGCTGTGCCTTACTTAAAAATCCTGGCTCTGAACAAACCTGAGTGGTTCTATGTACTGCTGGGAGTCATTGCTGCCGCTGTCATAGGTGCGGTCCATCCTGCATTCGCTGTTATATTTGGAAAAATCATTGGGGTAAGTTTTTTGGAATTTTTTTCTATTTTTGAGGGGATGTGTTGGGGGTGGGTTTTTATGGTTTTTGTTTTGCTTGTGGGTTTTGTTTGTTTGGGGGTTTTTGCCGGGGGGAGTGGGGTTTGATGGTTTTTGGGTTTTTGTGTTTTGTTTGGTTTGGTTTTTTTTTTTTTTGCAGCTGGAGGTTGCAGTCCTGAGCTTTCTTCATGCTCAGCCACTCAGTCAGTTCTTTCTATGTAAGCCTCTGAGTAGGATTAATTTGTATAAATACATCCACTGAAAAATGTTGAAGGGACTCTCTGGAAGCAGAGCATGGTGGAACTACCTCTGACTACCAGAGGAAAGGAGGAACATTGATGTGTCTGGGAGAAAAAATTAATGCAATGCAGGTTAAATGGAAAGCTGGACTTTCTACTGGGTCCTCAACAGAAAGTTGACTGCAGACTGATTTTAGGATCCAAGACGATTGCTAAAAGAAATTAAAGTAGACAAGCTTCCTGAGATGAAGGCTGGTTTATATAACGGATGCTTGTCTATGTACTCATTTTTGTGGGTTTTTTTTTTCTTTTTATAGGCTTTTCAAGAAAGAGATCCAGAGAAAAGGAGTAAAAACACTGTGCTGCTTTCTTCATTATTTCTTTTACTTGGAGTGATTATCTTAGCAGCATACATAATCCAAGTAAGTGTCACTACACTGAAATTTTAAAAGCCCTGAACTCTCCAGCAGGCTGCATGTATAACTCGCATCAACACAATCTGAGAAGTGGAACACCAATCAGAGCATACAAAAATATGCAGAAGTGCCAGGGTCTTCCTGAGATATGTACGTTTAATGTTAATGTTTGCCTAAAGACGTATGTCTACATTTGCTCTTGGTTTAAATAATCCACTGAAGGCAATGTTAATTCAGCATGATTGAAATCAAAGTTGAGGGTCTGGCCTCAAAGTTAAAATTAAAGACATTTCTCTCTGACTATAAGAGTCTACAGGTTCTTGCCAAAGTAAATATAAATCAGACTCTCTCTTTCTATTGCAGATGGTGCTTTTCATACCATCAAGTAAATTCCATCATTTGCTGTCCTCTTATGACTGCTTTAAAGCTTGCAGGAAATACTTGGTGCCCATTGATGTCCATATCATAAAACCTAACTGTATGGCTGCTGTGAGTGAATGTCTCTGGTCGCAGTCAGGGTAGGGAGGCCAATCGCTAGACAGGTTGATTTATCTTGTAGTGCTGCTGTCTGTGTGTGCAAGGTTGACCAGAAAGGTTTAATATCCTTTTGGCTGGGTGATTATGATACAAGTATGTAATACACAGATGCCTTCTTTGCCACGTTGCTTCCTTTCTGTGAGAAAATCGAGTTTCAGGTTCAGGAATGTGAATGATGCTTTTCCCAGGACGTACATATTCACAGGAGGTTGTAGGTGTCATTGCTTTTGTTGTGCCTCTTGGTATGACTGCTTCTGTTGTGTAGATTTCTGTTGTGTAGAGTTACAGCATCAGATGAGAAAATGTGACTTTTTCCTCCCCCAGGGATTCATGTTTGGGAAGTCTGGGGAAACGCTAACAATGAGACTGCGCTCTTTGTCCTTCAGAGCATTACTTCAGCAGGTATGAATTAGGCAGTTAGGATATCAAGACAGAAATGAGTGTGGACAAGAACCTGTGTGTTCATAGAAACATCTGAAAGGGACCAGAAGACAGTAAATTGGTGACTGGAAGTAAAAAACGGTACCATAGCCTTTGCAAATAAAAAGGTTTCCTTTCCTTTCCGTATATACAAATCCTTGTGGGTCCCTTCCAACTCAAGATATTCTATGATTCTATAGCTGATGGAATAGATAATTTGTAAGAGAATAGTTAATCTCTTCAGGCCTGATGAGTGTCTAAGTAAATGGGAGTTATAATAAAGGTTTTTTAAGCTTTTTCTTTTAGTTTACTTGGAAATGCTGACTACAGAGAGAGAATATTCAGTTAGCCATCCTGTTTTGTACTTTTATGTAATTTTTTGAAACAAAAATCGATATCTTTTCTTGCAGGAGATTGGATGGTACGATGACCAGAAAAATGCTGTTGGTGTTCTGCTAACTCGTCTTGCTACAGACGCTTCCCAAGTTAAAGGGGTATGTTGATTCTTTTATGTGTTTTTTAAATATCTTTTTCCTTAAAAGTATTAATTGCAACTGGCAAGGAACTCCAAGATTATTTCAGAAAACAAAGTAGGAAATCTACCCCACAGACTGGCAGATGCATTTACACAGCATGCTACAGACACATCAGAAATGGTTTCCCAGCTGATAATTTACAACTATCAAAAGTCCAGCAGATGTTCACGTACCTTTCATGTCCCTCCTTGCAAGTCTTTAAGCTAAATATATAATAGCTGTAGACCATTTCACCATGCAAAGTGAAATCTGCATGTATGCTTGGACCACAGTCACTGGACCCCAAGTTTTTACACCCTGTTATGGGTGTCACCTAAATTGCACAAAGAGGTTGCATCTGCGGAGGATAAAAATCCTTGCTGACCTCAGTGAAGAGAACTCTTCTTCTCATTGCCACAAAACATATTTCACAAACAGTAAGAAATAGATGGGCATAATTAAAAACCCCCACGGAGGGCAATGGCCAGGGAGGGATCTACTCAAGAAGCTGATATGGGAGAGGTAGCCACTGGACACTGGCAAGAGAATATGGCAAATTCTGCACAGTTCCTCCAACTGCTCACCTCATCAGCAGAACCTGACAATCTGCCAAACCTTTATGTTCCTTCTTGTCTCTTTGCAGGGAAAAAAAAATCAGTGCAGGACTTGT
Source organism: Rhagologus leucostigma (assembly GCA_013397725.1). NCBI lineage: Eukaryota > Metazoa > Chordata > Aves > Passeriformes > Rhagologus > Rhagologus leucostigma. Next base: position 880,513 of record VZTD01003096.1, read on the forward strand.
GGGGAAAAGTTTACTAGTGCCTTTTTTTTCTCTTCATGTTTGTACATCACTAATCCTTTAATCCCTACATTTTTCAGTCTCCATAGGTTTTTGTTTCTCTCCAGCCCTCCTTCATTATGGGTTTGCAGGGATAAAATAGTCTTTGACAAAATTTAGTCATTTTCATCTTTCAAAGGTTGTTTGCTTCAGTGGTGATGAACTGTCAGGGCAATAAAAAGGAGGAGTGCATGCATTTCCCTAACTACCAAAAACAGCTAAGGGCATGAATGGGTCTCCAGAGCTATTGTGCTTTCTGGAGAGCCAGAGTTGTCAGTAAGTCCGTACCATGCCTCACACTGCACTGGTTGAAGTTTCCAAATCCATCTTTGTGTGCAACCCCTAGAACATATGGCAACAATTCACCTTGGCATTGGTTTAATTATTAGTATTTTAAATTTATTGAACAAGAAAAGTCTTTTCAGGGCAGGAAAGTCTTTGGCAAAAGAAAGAAGAATATTTGCTTGCCACCCAAGGATTTTTGTTTTTACCATCACGTCGAGTTCTGGAAGATGAACTATTTCCATTGGGCTGTTTGCAGAAGTTTTTTTCTGCAGATCAGAGCCCACCAGGATGCTGGAGGCTAATCAATTCTCATTTTAAAAAGTTTTTGATGAAAAGTCTATACACAGGCTGGGAGGAGGTGAGAGTTCTTCAGTCAGAGTTAATCTTTCCTACTCATTATCCCACTGAGATAAAGCATTTCTGCAGGGTGGCCAAATTCAGATTTCTTTTCTCTAAGAATCCGACCCCACGTGCAGCAGTGTGAGAACCTGAGGATGAATATTTTTCACCAGGCTTGGTGTGGTGGGTCTCAGTGGATGGCTGCTGTTAGAACCAAGCCCCTCTTGCCTGATGTTGGACATCTAACTGCCAACTTGCCCTACAGCAGTCACAATTTTCTTTACCTTGGGTAGCATGTGAAGTCCCAGATACATTTCGTTAAACAATTTTCATGTCCAGCTTTCTAGACTACTACATTAACATCTCTTGAAGGCCTGCATGCTGGCAGGTGTGAGGAATCTCTAGGAACACTTCCAGAAGTTGGTGCACCATGTCCAAACACATGATCACACATGGTTTCATTCTCCAGCCAAACCTTTGGCCTTGACTACTGAAATTGAAGTGGTAATTTAAGCAACAAAAAGAAAAATCTAATGACATATATTTGGGGGGTTTCTCGGGTTTTCTTAGGCAACTGGAAGCCGACTTGCACTGATGACTATGACTGTCTTTACCCTTGTGACTGCCATCATTATTGCATTTGTATATGGCTGGCAGCTAACGTTGCTTATCCTGGCCTGCATTCCTTTTATTGTTGGTGCAAATGCAGTGAGTGCTAGCTCTATGTCTGGTCATGCTGCAGAAGATCAAAAAGCTTTGGAAGAGGCTGGAAGAGTAAGTTCTTCAATTTCAGCTACAGAGTTCTGGTGTGAGATCACTTTTAAGGACATTGTTGTTATATTACAGCTGACTCAATTATCCAAGGTAAATGAAGGGAGTTGAGGAGAATGTTTATACATCTTCAAGGAAAGCAAAACACAGGTAACACAAACCATCTGCAAATTGGACTATAAAAATGCATTTGAAAGCCTCCATAGTGGATTTCTGGGCAGTGGTACCTGCAGCAGAAGCAGCCCTAGCACTGGTGCACCCTGTGCCTAGGGTGAGCAACGTGGCTCTGCACTGCTCTGCTGCAGCCAGAAGTGTTGCAACATTGATACTTTCTTATTCTGTCATAAAGGCAAGCCATTAATGTGCTCGAGATTTTCATGGTACTGCCTTCATTCACCTGATAGTGCTCTTCCAGAAGATGGAAGTAGTCTGTGCAAAAGAGCGAGCTGTGTCCAGAGGACTAGTGTTTGTTCCCATTTTATTTAATTGGGTTTAATTCATGAAGGCCACAACCTGTGGGTTAGGGAAGACACTGGTGATGAATAATTTAATTGCTCAGGACTTTCCTTCAACTTGATCTCTACTCTTAAGCAAGTGGTTTCTGATCTAAAATAATAAATGCTAGAAAAGAAATCAAGTGTTCAGGAGATATGTTGTAGATTGCAGTTGTAAGGGATTACCTGTTATTTGTTATTTAATCTCTTTGTTTAGATTTCAACAGAATCAGTTGAAAACATAAGAACTGTAGCTTCACTGACCAGGGAAGAAGCGTTTTATGAAAGATATATTGCTACTTTGAATCGCACATACAGGTGGGTTTTTTTGCTTTGGTAATTCTTTCTTAGTACACTTTAGTCTTTCAGATTTACTGTAAATACTTTTCTTGGACTATCCAATACCCAAAGGACTGGGAAGAATATCAATAGCTGCTCATATAGCTTTGAAATTTGTATAGTCTCTATATTTTTATATATATTATTAAGTGCAGAGTAAAAACATTTGCAGGATTTGCCTTTTATTATGCAAGCACTTTATAAACTGCATTGTCTGCATAGGTGTTACAGAACACTGTGTTCGCCTACAATAGAGGATATATATTCACTCCATTTCAGTGTATTGCACTGATACTACTTAACTTAGGAACTGACAGTTCTACCACACTCTTTATAACATAAACTGATTTTATTCCCCTCATATGACTTTGAAACCTTGAAAAGAACTTCATATGTTTCCCTTGTTTGATCTGGTACATCCCACTGACTTGTCTCTAATGAAATGCAAGATTTTTCCAGCTCCATTTTATTTAAATAAAATAGCCCAAAATCTAAATTGTTTCTAATGTAAAAGAAGGAATTGAAAATTATATATTGCACAATCTGTTCTCAGCTAAAATAGTGTTAAAATTCAATGTCTGGTGAACTGCTAAGAGCCCAGATTTGAGCAGGATGCTTGCCTGGACTGTCACAGGTCTGATTTACAGCTCAGACTAGAAAGATTTCCTCTTTCTCAGAGAGCATCCTAAACAATGAGGATAGAGAGTTCTCCAGACTCTGATTCGATGTGTGTTCAATTAGCTACACAAAATGAAACCTTTCCAGAGGGATAGACTGAGAAATAGCAGCATAGTCTGAATCCCTGTGGGGATACCCAGCGATATGTCCTTGCTCTGAGTTGGGATTAGAGGTCTCTGCTCAGATGGGATGAGCTGGTGGAAGCCCGCAGGCAGCTCTTAGGCCAGGCTGGAGCCTGCTTGTTTTCTTAATAAAATGGGTCATATGGGGTAGTCATTAACTTATTTCATTTTAACAAACTGCTCTAGTGACCTGCCCTGCTATAAAAGCAAAGAAAAGGGATTCAATTTAACATAACTGAGGATCAAGGATTTCATTGCTTTCTGTCCTAAGGGCAGTTCTGTGTCATGAAGCTAGGGGCTCTTAGGGTCTGGTGAGGGTTGTTTGTGAGTGTGTGTGTTGTGGGCTGTTTTGTTGTGTTTTTGGGGGTGAGCTGGATTCCTTGAAAATTTTATTACAGAAGTCTGGCTATCCCCCAGCCAGTGTCTGCTGTTTCTCTTTTACAAGTCATTTATGGAAAGTTTCTTCTTTTATCAGAAAATCTCTGAAAAAAGCCCCTTTCTATGGATTTACCTATGGAATAGCTCAGAGTTCAGAGTACTTTATTAATGCAGCAGTCTTCAGATTTGGGGCATGGCTCATTGCTAATTGTCTGACCAACTTTGAGAACGTATTTATGTGAGTATACTTTATAAAATGTAAAAAAGATCAAAATCAGTACACAGGATAGTGATTTCAATGCATGCAAATTATTTTATCAAATTACAGAGGCAGTGGGGCATGGGAATTCAGGAATTCAGTCTGGTTGGGAGTGTTCTTTGGGCATAAGGGCTGTTTTGGGGAAAGGTGCATATTTGGGCAAAGAAGCAGCAAGAGAGGCAGCAAGCTCAACACACCTACTGTGGAGAAGCCTTTGCCCTTTGACATCCTTTCCAGGCAGAGGGTGTTAAAAAGAGAAGCGATGTGATACCACTGTTCAGCTCTAAAGTAGCTTTGGGAACAAGTTGACCTTCCTAATACTGGATAACATCTGGGAGTGTGAGGAGCTTCAGAAATATAACCGAAAGCTGCTAGAAAACTTTATTCTGAAGGTATGTTTTACACAGCAGGAAAATAATGCATTGTTCTACCTGGAATGAATCATGCTTTGTCCTTTGCTTTTTAGAGTCTTCTCTTCTGTCATATTTGCAGCTATGAATGTTGGTCAGTCTGCTTCCCTGGCACCAGACTATGGCAAAGCTCGAATGTCAGCCCAAAGAATCTTTCAACTTTTGGAAAGAAAACCTCTAATTGACAGTTACAGTGATGAAGGTGAAAAATTGGTAAGGATTGGTGGTATTTTGGATTGGGGTTTGGGGGGATATTGGAGATTTGTTTCTTCGGGTTTTCGGTTTTGGGTGTTTTTTGGTGGTTCTGGTTTTTGTTGGTTTTTGGGGTGGTTTTTTTTTTGAATGAATGTTCTTTTTTTCCCAGAGAAAAAATGTTGTAACAAACTAAATTAGTAATGATGTACTATCTGTAATTGTATTCACGGTTTCATATTTCTTAGGGTGTCACAAAAGGTGACTGAATTATGATGACCTAATTGCAGTCTGAAGGGAGCCTACAAGAAAGATGGAGAGGGACTTGTTACAAAAGCATGTAGTGACAAGGCAAGGGGTGATGGCTTCAAACTGAGAGTAGGTTTAGATTAAATAGTAGGAAAAAATTCTTTAATGTGAGTGTGGTAAGGCACTGGAACAGGTTGCCTAGAGAAGCTGTGGTTATCCCATCCCTGGCAGTGTTCAACACCAGGTTGGATGGTGAGCAACCTGGTCTAGGGAAAGGTGTCCCTGCCCATGGCAGGGAGTTGGAACGAGATGTTCTTTAAGACTCCATCCAATCCAAACCATTCTATGGTTCTATCAAAGGACAGACACTATATATAAATAGTGGTACTGACTTATTTAGGGACCATATTATTTCTGGGTTTCAGACAAAAATGTGTGGACTTTAAGGTAGTTTTTCTGTAAATGAGTGAAAAACAATACTTTTCATTCTACTGACTCGCAGCTTAAATGGCTTCAGGAGGACACTGACAATGTCAGTTCCAATAAAAGTTGTGCTGTCTTTGTAAGGGTTTATAGGAGAAATAAAATACTAATGCATTTTTCTAATTATTTTGTAAATGAGAGAGATTAGTTCCTTTAGAGACAGAACTTTTGCCAAAAGCCATCCTATTCCATCTGTGGAAACTCTTACAATTAAAAATGTGCTCTTGTGAAGTCAAAACAAACTTAAGGAATAATTTCTCTAAAGCTGGGGGAGGAAAGACACAACAAGGAAAAAACAATAAAAAATAAAAAACCAAAAAGCACTCAAATTTCCCTAAAAGCCTTGCCTCTAAACCAAAATTGTCATTAAGGAGGCTGACCTTAGTCAAATTTCTGCATGTAATGCTTTCAATTTGCACCTTCTGGAAGGATTACACTGGCACATCCAAGTTCATCTAAATTTAAAATTAACTTCCCATGTAAGTTTAGATGGTAGCTCCTACTCAGGAAGCCATAAATCCAGTTTTTTTAACTTCAAGCTTATAGACAGGATTTTCAGCCTTTAAATTTCTGAGCACACTTGCATATTTTCTTGAACCGGGGTTCTCCGGCACAGACATTGAAAGACTTGGCAGAAGGTCTCCAGTAAAATAAAACTTAAGTGAAAACATTTCTAGCATAGACTGGATTTAACTACCAGTGATGCTTGTGACTTAGCAAAGCAAAGCTGTGAGTCCATCAAATTGGGTTATTCCCTGCTGTGAGAGCATTGTGTTTGTGGTGCTGCTGGCATGTACAGGGGGCTGGTTCATACCCCAAAGAACAGGACAGGCAATAGCCTTGGCATGTGCCACCTTTCTTCCACTTGTGCTTAAGTATCAGCCTGGCTAGAATGGCTAATTAACAGCTATCACTGCTTTTTAAAACACAGCTTGTCCTTTGTGCCCGTGAATAACCTACTGAAGAATTCAGCTCTGCTATCGTAATCTCTGATTTTGACCTTGTGTTACCTTTGTTCAAATTGTGCTACCTACAGGGTGAGATCAGGAGAGTAAATGATGCAGTTTATATCACAAGTAGAAGTGTCTCAATTAAATGTGTTAGAAATGTAAAATATGGATATTGTCTATTTTTCTTGAGGGGGTCGTGGGGCATTGGAACAGGCTCCCCAGGGAAGTGATCACAGCACCAACCTGACAGAGTTCAAGAAGTGTTTGGACAATACTCTCAAGCACATGGTGTGACTCTTGGGGTGTCCTGTGCAGGGACAGAAGCTGGACTCTGATCCCAGAGAGTCCCTTCCACCTCACCTTATTCTGCGATTCTGTGATATTCTTTTCAAAGATTAAGTGAAAAAGAGGTACAAGAGATGCAGAAAACTTCTCCAAAAGGATGTAGTGACTTACATCTGCAGATTATCCTATAATTAGTGACACTATGCTCAGTCTAATATGTCATTTAAAAGAATTTCCAAAGCACTTTTGAAAACACCCTCCCAAACTCTCTTGGATCTCTCACTTTAATAACCAAGTCTCAACAAGTGCTGTTATTGTTAAGGCTAATAAATGTTAACATGAGCATGTGAACTCTCTACCGTTTTCAGAGCCATTTTGAAGGCAACATTGAATTCAGAAACATCCATTTTGTATATCCAACAAGGCCGGACGCTCAGGTTTTGCAAGGACTCAGTGTGAAGGTTAACAAAGGACAGACTCTGGCATTAGTAGGAAGCAGCGGCTGTGGCAAAAGCACATCCATTCAGCTCCTGGAGAGATTTTATGACCCTGTGGAAGGACAAGTGGTAAAAATAGACTTGTGTGGCTATTAATAGTAATTAAAACTACAGGACTCTTTATCTGCCAAGGTTTCAGAGGCTTTTGACAAGGCTGGCAGTCCCTCTGTTGAGATGCCTTTTTTTAGAGGTGTGAGTTACTGAGGCTGTGCCTCCAGTGGATCTGTAGACAACCCCAAAACCCCTGTCATTGCCTGCCCTGTGCATTTGCCCACACGTACCAGCAGTGGCATCTGTGTTGGCACAGTGTGCTTGCTCAGGTCACACACAGATCTTGCCTGGGAAAGGAATGATCATGTCCGACTGCATTTCCTCCCGAAGGCTCCTCACACCCTGGTCAGATGGGCACGACACTAATGTATCTTGCTTGTTAGTGTGTAAGTTTTTTTGCTGATGTGAATTAACACGCTAAGGACACAGATACATGCTTCAGATGACACAAATGTAATCTCACATAGATGTTATTGTGTCACCATCAGGAGGTCCCAATGGGCTTTTTGATGCAACCCCTGTTAATGGGTATAAAAAGCCAGAAGAAACCTCCTTGAAGGTTGTAAGATTGAAAGGCCTACAGCTGAGAATATTTATTGTTGTGTTCAGCTTCTTAAGGGACAGGCTTTCCCATGAGCTTCTTGGTGCTTCTTGTGGTCAGTAGCACTGGAAGGGACCGCAAGAACAGCCTGTTTGCCTGCATGTTTCTGCCTGCTAGGAAATGGAAGCAAAACAACACAAAATTAAAAACTAATGAAAGAAAATATTTCATCTATTCTGCTAGTTCTTTTCCATTTTGCATGCAAAAAATTTACTTGTTTTCATCTGGGAAATTAACACATAATTGGCTTTCTCTTAGAATTCATGTTTCCTGTTTACAGCAGGTATGTGTGCATGAGCTCAGTAGCCAGCTTGGCATCATGTTTCTTTTGCTTTTTCTAGCTAGCAGATGGATTTGATACCAGATCTCTGCATTTGCAATGGCTGAGGTCCAGACTGGGCCTGGTGTCGCAGGAGCCCATTTTGTTTGACTGCAGCATTGCTGAAAATATCCAATATGGAGACAACAGTAGGGTGGTTAGTCAGGAGGAAATTGAAGAAGCAGCTAAAGCAGCAAATATTCATGCCTTCATTGAAAAACTGCCAGAGGTAAGAGACAGTGATGCTCTCTTCACAGTGAGATCATATATTTGGCATGATATAGAGAAATCATGGTAGTGCTCACTTGCATAGATCAAATTAAAAATAAACACTTTTTTTTTTCCCTTAATATAATAGCCTTTATGTTTTAAAATGTCAGTGTATTTCAAGGTTAAAATCCTTTTTAGTTTGTTAAAAAAAGGTCAATGTTTCCATTATTACAGTGGTAGATAACCCAGAATGTTTGGGGCACGAGGGGGAGGTGGGAAGAGGGAAATGAGAGGATGTTCTATGTACAAGTAAGTGCTCATAATAATTTTTTAATATATTTTTACTTGACAGCAGATACTCTTCAAGTTACTCTGATAAAGACATTTTATTTTTCTAAAACAATTTAGTAAAACAAAGTAGTCTATTTGTAATTGAATAGACATGCACAGAGAATGCTTCTTAATAAATACAAAGGGGCGGTAAACCAAAAGTGAATGGCATGGCATTTGTCCTTCATGCCTGAAAAGAATTTGGTTCTGAGACGGAAAAATGCTTTGATAGCTTGTTTTTATTGTAGTTCCATGTACGTGAAGCTGAGGTAATAATGCTGAAAAATATTTCATCTTCATTACTACTAACGATGTTTGAGATCCTTAATTCACAAGCAATGCAGCATCAAATTCTTCATGTATATGTCAGTTAGCATTAAACTGTTAGTTAATCTTATGGTCATATGCTCTGTGGCTGCTTCACTGCTGGTACCATTCAAGACGTATTCCAGTCTTTGAGGGACTAAATTTTCAGAATGGGTATAAATGTGTGGGGCTGTATATATAACTGCTTGTACTAGAGACGTTTATAAAGCCTTAGCTTTGTTAGAATCACTTGCACTATTCTTTCTTTCAAGATGAAAATACTTTTATAGCCATGCATAAAATTTTACTTTTCTAATCTTCCTCCTCCAAGAGTATTCACTGGTGATTTTTTTATTTTTTAACATCCAGAAATATAATACCCGGGTAGGTGAGAAAGGAACACAACTTTCTGGAGGTCAAAAACAAAGAATAGCAATTGCCCGTGCTCTGGTTCGCAATCCTGCTGTTCTGCTCCTGGATGAAGCTACGTCTGCTCTTGACACAGAAAGTGAAAAGGTGAATAATTGTTATTATTATGTGAGATACTTATGCCTATGTACATGGTTAGTTGATTTTGTAGAATAAAATGAAAGCAAACATGCTACAAATTCTCAGTTATGAAACAAGTCAGGTGTATCACAGTAGCTTTTCCACCTGAAAGGTTTGAATTGAACTATACTAGGAAGCTGTTTATATTTACTAAATAAAAAGTAGAAAAAACCTGGAGCTTTAAGTATAAAACTTCACACTGATCTGATACTCTTCAGTTGTCTTCCTATCAGATGTATTCAATGGTAAACACTGAATTTGTGTTCTGACCCAAGCTGGATGCCCAAGAACCCACTTCTCCTTGTTGCACATCTGTTTGATCAGGCTCACTGACCTCAGTGAGAAATCCTGTTGAGCAGAAGTCTCCTGTGTGCACTGACTTGTACATCTGTGGGAGATGTATTCAGGTGATAAGAGTAAGAAATCAAATGTAGTTCCTAGGACAAGGAAAGCCTTTCCAGGTGCTAACAGCATTTTCCTGCTATCTGTGTACAGATTGTCCAGAAAGCTCTGGATAACGCCCGGCAAGGTCGGACCTGCATCGTCATTGCTCATCGCCTGTCCACCGTGCAGACAGCCGACATCATTGTGGTGATCCAGAATGGCAGGGTGGTTGAGCAGGGCACCCATAGCCAGCTACTGGCCAAGGAAGGACTCTACTATGCCCTTGTAAATGCACAAGTCTCTAATTAATACTACTTGCTGAGTTGGTTTTTTTGTTGGTTTTTTTTAATGGGAAGATATGAAAAGCTCCACAGAGGATTACAGTGGGCTGTGCGTGTGCTGACTGAGCAGGAGCTATCTTCAGACTGGTTGCTGTATCCAGTGTAGCCCTTGGCCCACACATCCATGGGGATGAGAAGTACATGCCCCGTGCTGGGTCACAGAAGGTGCACAGAGGAGTCCTAGGGACTGAATCTGTTGAGCAGTTTGGTGTGTCCCTTGATCTGGAGGGTGTCAGACCTGGTGTAGTCTCATCCATAGCTCAGGTGGGTACCCTGCTCTCACTGTTCCCCCAACCCCTGGCCCACAGCAGCTGCCATAGACCAAGGTGATAACAGAGTATGACTGCAGTTAAGCATCATGGATAAACACCAAGCTGGTGCTTGTGGTTGCTCTTTGGGCTTCTTTACCAGCCAGATGAAGTCATAAACTGTTCTTCAGTTAAAGATGATTGTTAATTCTTACTGAAAACTGAGATTCAGAAAAAAATTGTGTTAAAGTTAAAGAGAAGAATGTTGATGCATGGTTTTGGTTTTTTCCCCTACTTTATGCCACATTTCTCATATTACTGTGCTTCACACATTTCTTGGAAATTCAATATTTTACTTCAGACAATAATTGTAATAGTTACAACTTTTTCATATCAAGATAAACTGCATAAAAGATACCATTGCTTTGTTTAGTATTTTTCAAATGCTGACCTAACAGAGTTTAATCATTCTTTGTATCTATCAGGATAATTTCAAAAGTTTTGTTGGGGAGCTAAGATGGCTTCTATTGGAGTGGGTTCCTGTCAGCCATGTAAATAGCTTTTCTTTAAAATAGAGAGAAAAAAAGAAAAGTTGTTTTCAATATAAGTTCCTTTATTTTTAATAGGCATGGTACTTAGGGACGTGGTTTAGTAGTGGACATGACAGTGTTAGGCTAACATTTGGACTTGATGATTTAAAGGGTCTTTGCCATTCTAAATGATTCTGTGAATAATTTCAAGGACTTTTTGAAGTGTTGGCAAAGCTTGTTTATGTGTGCTTTAATAAATTTTTATTCCTCTGATATATTCCTCAGGGTGCTGCAATACTTCCTTTAACAGTTGAAGTACCGTATAGTCAGAGTGACTCAGCAGCTGGGGTTTTTGGGCTGGTTAAAGCCAATTGCAGCATTTTAATTTTCCAAGGCTTTGCACGTGGCTTTGGGTTAGGATTTATAGCCTGGAGCAATCTGCAGTACTTTATAATTTCCAGATTGTAGCAGACAAACTTACAGTAATTGCCATCTCCTTTGCTCATTTCAATTATTTTCCAGCATCAGGATCTGCAAGGAGAATAAAACATACAAAAGAAAACAAAATCTGATCTCAGGTTTGCCAAAATAAATAAAGTTGCTCTCCCTCACAGTTTTTCTCAGAGACTGTTTCAAGAGGAATTTTTACTCATTCAGGTACCCCTCTTGTGTGATCTCTTCATTTCCTTGTGATAGGCACATACTATGGCACTGCTGTCCTTATTACATTACCAGTTATCTAATGTGAGATCCAATTAATTCCCTTTTCCCTGTTTTGCTTCTGCACTGGAGTTAAAATTACAAGCACTAGATTTTGATTCTCAGTTTTGAAAATAAAAAAGCGAAGTAACTTCAGCGTGCACTGTATCCACTACTTTCCTTAACAGTGGGTAATTTTTGCTCAATTCGCTTTCCTATTACCAGTCTCCATTTTTTTGGAGCTTTTCAGTAATGGACTTTGGAAGCAGCTCCCCACTCTGAGGCTCTTACTAGGCCTCAACCTCTGTATCATTACATTCGTAATAATGACAAAAGAGCACACTAGTGCCTGCCTACTAGCATACAGATTGAGCTGGATGACTTTACTGACTCCATGAGCGATAAAGAGACAAATATGTGCAGCTTGTCGGTACTAATAGTAAACTCTATGCTCTGATAGTTTATTTCAGACCATCCAAGTCACCTTTCCACCTGGATATGCCCATAGAGCTTGCAAACTGGCTATGCTCTGATTAAAAGCAGGCCTAAATTAAGAGGGAAATGTATGTCGAAAGCACCTATTTCAGCACCAAGCCCTATATGATACAGAGATCAAAAAAATCTACCGTGACAGAAAATAAAAGCTTATGAAGACACATTTTAAGGGAAGAGGGTTTGTTGGCTCTACCAAGTAAACACTCAATATTTCCTTCAAAATACTTTCTGAATGCCTTCTCTGAGGTCTTCACTCTCTTTTCCGGGAGGTCATATCTTAATAATTCCATAAGAGACTTAAATCAGTGCTGGTATTAAGCAAGTGTCTGAGCTAAGTGCTCTTTGTATAGTCATGACAAGCACAGGCTAAAAGGGTTCCCTTCACCCCTGTCCTTGTGGCAGTCATTTTAGGGGTGAGGTCCCCAGTGACACCAGCAGTGACTCACCATATTGTGGGCACATTTGGGGAACACAAGCACTGACTTGTGCAGGGTTAGGGGAGACTTTTAACTCTGACACCTGGGATATAAAGCAGCACAGAACAAACATTTCAAAAAAACCATAATTATAAACATGTCCTGGTTCTGGCCAGGACAGAGTTAGTTTCTGCAGTAGCCAGGAGGGGCCAGGACCCAGAATTTATTCTATACCACCTCACAATTGCCCGGGGCGGGGCAAACAGAGTCTCTTCTGGGAAGAAGGGATTCTTTTTGGTCAAGTAGGTGTGGCGGAGGGAGTGTTAACTCCGGTTCTGAGATAGATGGAGCAGCCGGAGGCTCCGGTTTCGAGCAGCAGGAAGCTGTCAGGACGCATGGATATGGTTGGGTCAGCCTCTGCAGTGAAAGTTTTGCATGTGAGTCACTTTCTTTCTTTTGTACACCTTTATTATTAATATTTCTACTTTTATTGTTTGTTTTCTTATCTCTGCTGTCTCCAGTAAATTGTTCCTATCTCAGTCTATAATCTTTACCTTTTGTGCCTCCAGTTCTCCTCTCCAGCCCACCACAGTGGGGGAGAAAAAGTGGAAGGGAGAAGTAAGCAGCAGCATGGTTGGGAGAGTCTCAGTGGGAGTACTAAATTGGGTAGTACTGTTCCTAAACCAAGACAAATCATTATACGAATTTACTATTTTGCAAACAGCATTATTCCTGGCTTGCCAGTAGGTATTTTAATTTAGAGAAGGGATGTTTACTTTTACTTTGAATTTGTGTGGTATTAATAACAAAACATTTTAAAATCTTTGATGACAAAAAAAGTCTTCTTGATTAAGAAGGCATCTAACTTTATTATCAACCATATCTAACCTCTCCCAACAGCAGAAGAATTTTGCTGATTCTCCCACTAAAAATGCTATTTTATAATTATGTGAAGGTAACGGGTCAGCCCATGCTTGTCAAGGAACACCAAAGGCCTCATTCATGACTAGACAAGAAGCATTTAGCCCAGACACTTGCTTTAAGTTTGCCAAAGTAAATAGTTTCTCTCCTTCCCAGAGTCTTGTTCAGTTCCTTAAACACTGAATTTAAACATTTGACTCCATTGTAGTATCCTACATGGCTGTGAAATTTGGTGAAAGCTTTTCAGTTTTTACTCTAGTCACAATGTTAATTATGAATGCAGACTGAAACCCCAGAAATGGGATAAGTAGTATAACTAGAGGACACAGGACCCGATTATCTTTATGGCCTCGAAGAGTTACTTGTCTTCTTGTTTGTATGAGCGATGGAGTGTACCAGTCCCAGCAGGCGTGGATGTTTCCCATTCCTGGATGTGCTATTTCAGTTTGAAATATCTGTCATCTGTTCAGGAATAATGCTGTTTGCAAAAGAGTAAATTAATATAATGTTTATCATCTCATGGTTTTTTTTTACCAAATGTCTACTTAGCTCTACATCCTATAAAATTTCAATTTATGTTAATCTAAAATCTGTAAAGTACACACCCTTGTAAAGAGGTTATTTAATAATGCTGGCTGCATGGAAAGCAGGAAAACTTCCATTAAAATTGCAATTCTTGACCTTTGTACTTTTAGTAACTATCTTTTTTTTTTTTAGAAAAGTGGGGAGAAAAAAGAAATTGGAGTTTTTTTAGGGTCAGCTAGAATGCCAGTACTTCAGTGTGTACCTGAATTAGATTTACGAGTTTCAATAAAATTTGAAGAGTTTGCAAAATTCCACTAAACAATATGTGGCAGGCAGTACCTGCCCAGTCCTCTGTTGGCTGCCATCAGTGCACATTGTACTCCTGACTCTTCACTTATGTGTTTACAAGCTAGTGGTCAGTGGTCTCACCTGATTAGTGAGGGAAATGTTAGTAAAATATACGGGATCATTAAGGTCTGCTTACCTGACATTGCTGGAGGGCTGGAAGCGAAAATGTTTTGCTGGACTACGGCTGTTCTAGGAAAATGGCTGCACTGCAACACTGGCTAGAAAACTATCCAGGTCCTGTTCTGCTAGATCCTACACACTGATATCAGCAGGACAGCTGATAACCTACTGCTGTGGAGCTTGGATTGCAAGGGTTAAATATCTTCTCTGGATGAGGCATGTGCCTCCCCTTCCATGAAGAAGCATTTTGTTATAGCAATGCTCCAGCTTGGCCCCCACTTAGGGCTCACCTGCTGCCTGCTACCATGGGCACTCTGCCCAGGGAACTCAACTTCTCTAAGGAGAAACAAACAGTTTACCTAAGGGAGACGGACAAGAAAGATGGAGAGGGACTTTTTACAAGGACTTGCAGTGATGGATCGAGGGGTGATGGCTTTAAACTGAATGAGAGTAGATTAAGAGTAGATATTAGGAAGAAATTCTTTACTATCGGGGTGACAAAGCACTGACATTGGCTGACCAGAGAGGAGTGGATGACCCATCCCTGGAAGTGTTCAAGGCCAAGGTGGATGGGGCTTTGAACAAACTGGTCTGTGGAAGGTGTCCCTGCCCATGGTGGGGAGGCTGGGACTAGGTGATCTTTCACATCCCTTCCAACCCAAACCAACCCCTGATTCCATGGAGAGCAGAGATATTCATAAGTTTTATCTGGAGATGTGGTTGTGTCTTGCTGAAGCAGGAAATACAGTGGCAGCTTTTCCAAGGTATTTCCAAGCTCTTCTGTTTGTTAATGGATTTGGATAATATTAGAGGTCTGGCAATCTCTAGAACTATATCCAAACTGTGAATAAACTAGACAAGCAGGTTCAGTTCAAAACCGGGAGGAAACACCATTTAAAGTGTAGTGGTTTTGTTCACATCCATTACTTACTTATTTTCCTTCTGTGAGATAAGAATTAGGAGAAAGCAAAACAGGCCCAAAATTTTAGAGACTATAAAGACAGCTTTATTAACAGAACTAAAAGAAAAAATAAGAGTCAGAATAAACCTTCAGAATACTTCTCCTCTCCCCACCTCTTCTTTCTTTTCCCACTGACAACGTAAAGAGACAAAACTTGGGATTTTCTCAGTCAGTTTACCACCTCTATACTAGTCTTTCTTCAGTTCACTTAGGGAGAGGAGTCTCTCTTGCCATGCCATGGAGATTTTCTCCACAAGAAACAGTTCTGCGCTCCAAGGTCACTACTCCTCTGCATTCTCCTGCAGCAGCAAGGAGCAGAGGAAGCACCCTTCCTGCTTTTCAGCCAGCTCTTGGCTCCTTTTCTTGGAAGAGAGAGACGGAGAGTTAAACTCCTTTGTTTCCCTGAGACTTTAGTTTCTTCTTCTTCTCCTCTTCTGGAACTGTTCAGAACCCCAGAACATCAGAACCTCAACGGGAGACCTTACACCAGCCCAGAGGCCTTACACACCAAATTTCAGCTCCGGGGAGGAGAGAGACCACACTCACAGAAAGACTTTAAAATCTTCCCAAGGTTTCTCTCCATGGTGAGAGGTTTTATTATTTAGCATTATTATTCTTTCCCTGTGTGTCTGTTAAATAAACAGTTTTTTTCCTGTTCACTTTCCTCCGAGGAATATTTCTTTCCTGAACCTGTTGGGGGAGGGGTGGCTGTAACCCGCCTTCTAAGAGAGGATGTTCAAATGCGGACCTGCCTCTGAATTTTGTCTCAAACAGGGACAACAAGACAGGGGATGAAAGTCTGTACTTTACTTGACCTCTTTCGGTGTATCCCTGCTGCTGTATGTAGACAAACCAGACTTCTGTGAAACACATCTTCTCCATTTCTGAGACATTAAGGTGTTTCTAAGATCATCAACATAGTAAAGAAGAGAAACAGCTGGGCAACAAGGTCACAAACAGCATCTGTGTAGTTTCTTCTTACAAAATACACTTGAAGGGCTTATTTTGTTAAGTCCTGGTCCCTAGGTACTTGTAAATGACTGGCAGTTTTAGCTGCAAAGGCAGAAGAACCCAGTGGCCTTGCTATCCTTTATCACCCCCCAGCTGCCCTATGTATAAGCTTCACCACAGATCACCCATCACCCTGACGTTTTCCGGGGTTGTGGCTCTCCTTGACTGTTCTCTTCCAGTTGCCTGGACTGCTTTTCCTCCTCAAGCACCTTGCCTACCACACACAACAGATGCTGCACCATGTGATCTGGTGCAAAATGCAAACAGAGGTGAGAAGACAAGTGACAAACACAACAGAACAGTTAAAGGATTACTTTCTAAAATCAACAAAAATTTATCAGCAGAAAACTGGTCACTGCATTCAGTAAATTAATCATTTACACTGGATTCCTTTCGTCTGCCTCTGTGCTGTGCTTTGTTATCCAGACTGCAGGCAGCTCCTATCTACCTAAGAGCCTAGAAATTATCTCATTTTAGCATTTTATTGCCTACCTGGTTCATCAGCAGTTAAGTCCAGAAACTATTTTCTGAAGCGTATCTTTCCATTTGGAAATAATAATTTGTTGTGCCCTTAGGGAAGCTGACACATCCGCTGGAGTTATCCCCAGCCTGCTCAGTGACATCAGTATCACAGGCTCCAAAGCAAACTTGCTAAGCCTTCCTGTAATTCTACTGCAGATGCCAATCTTTACTGAATGTTTTCACAGAAAGATGTTTTAAAGTCATGTTAGCTCAACAAATAGATTTTGTGGACTTGTTTGAATTGACCAATATACCTTTCATTTCACTGCTCTTTCTACAGGAGTAACACTCCCATTTCTTTCTAATCCTTATGAACAGAATGTGATTTTACTGCTCTCTCTCTCCTATGTTGTCCAGAGCAAAACCACCTTGCAGTCCATCATCACTGAATAGTCCCTTTTTTATGGTCCTTGCAATTTGAAAGAATGACTACACGAATATGGTTATTTTTGTGGAAATAATTGTTCAAGTTCACCCCAATGAAAAAAGGATATCCTCAGTATTTGATCCACCACGAGCAGCATTCCTGGAGAATGCACATGTTATTCTACCAGGAGGGTAACAAGTGGGAAGAGGCACTGCTGTGGGGCACTTACCACTTAACTGCAGGCATTTGGGTCTGAAGCAATCATTCAGATTGCCTTTGAAGTGCTCTAGGACATGACTCTTCTGTTTCCAAATGTCTGCCTGAATAGACAGTGAACTACATCAAGGAAATGCCTATTTCTTTCCACAAATTGAAGAGTACCAGTTTTTAGTCAGAGTATACATTTATATTTACATCAGGTGAAGGCAGTTCAACCCTTAATGTTTGGTCTTTCTTAAAGAGATCGCTAGGTTAGTTTATCAGTCCTGCAAATAATTCTTGGAGATCCTTACCTGGGATCTCCAGGCATCTCCAGATAGGCACTGGGGAGCCCAGTCTTGGAGACAAAGAGTGCTTAAAGGAAGAGCAAGGGCCTATGCAGCAAATGAGGGTCAATTTTCTTCATCTAGATATTAGCAGTGCAAGAAGCTTTGGAGTGAAGGAAAAACATTCAGGAAACAGGAAATATTTATCCTGAATGTGCAAAAATGGAAAAGAAATATTAAGGTTGCAGAAGCACTCAAACCCGTTTATAATAATGACTGAATTAGCAGAACCTGGATTTTTTCCCCTCTTGGATGGCATGAGGAAAATTTAAACGAGGAGTTAACATTTTCAGGAATCAAAGTCGTTTATGTCTCTAACATCCACATATAATGCTTGTCTTTTATGAAATCACTCTAAAAATGATAAGTGGAGTTCCCGTTTTCACATCTGTTACTCATATGAACATATACTTGACAACGCAGTGTGTGTATTTCTTCAAAGCAAACTCAACCAAACAACTATCACTTTATACAGCACTAATAGGTTTGGTTATAAACCCACTATATGTGTTTTATTTCCTACAAATGAAGTGTATATCAGCAACACTGAATATGGAAACAAAATTATAATCTATCACTTTTGTTATTCTAGAGCAATATGAAGAGATATCTGTAATGTGATTTACTTTTCAGTATTCAGTGATGTAGTTTTTAGTTGGAACGAATAGGATTCCCAATACAGACTCACACTATTTTCTTCAATTTCTTATTTCACACATACTTTGAGACCGGGAACAACTTTTTCCATGAATTGATGCCAGTTCTTTTGGGACTCTTCCAGTGTTATGTTTTAATGCTTTCTTTCTCTCTTTCTTTCTCTCTCTATTTTTTTGGGGGGGTATATCTTAGTGCCTCACTGCAATTATTTTACTCTCATAAATTTGGATGCACAGTGTGATAGTGTATATTGATTCTGATAAATTTGTCTGCATCCACCACCATCATTTAATCTTTGGATCTATCACTTTCTAATTGTTTTCAACAAATAAACACAGTTATGAATATGTTTTTTCTAAGAGGAAAATGTCTAATCTGCCCCATTTATAGAAAAGAGGAAAGCATACATTTTTCAATATATGTATGACAGTATACTTAAATGGTTATATAGTTCTATATTTATAAAATATATAGTACTCTATACTTATATACATCATCAATTGCTTCATGGTAAGAAGTTTGAAAAGAATCCAAGAAAAAATTCAACTTAATCATAGGAAAATTCTGTTTGCTGTCAGCATTTTACTTCAATTTTGCAGAGTCAAAACTATCTTTTTCTCCTGAAAATCTCTCTCTCATCAAGTTTTGATGATGCAATTTCTCTTTTCAGCTTAGTCAGATTCTTAAGCCCTCCGTTGACTCACATACTGCTCTTGCCCGCATGATGCCAGTGACTCACACATATTTATTCTATTTTTCGGTAGATAAACCATTTTTTTAGTTTTATGTCTAGGCCTTTTAGCCATACCTCCTGAGAAAGCAGTTAAACTCCTTGCGCTTGAAAAGCCCAGACAGCTCAGGCTACGAAAGCAGCAGTGGGCCTGTCCAGCTGCCCCCGGCTTTCCTGAGAGAGGGTATAATGAAAAACTACACAGCTTAAAACAGCTTTTCTGAAAATACTTACAGCAAAATTAAACCTTTCCTCATCTCCCTGCTTTGCCAGTGGCTTCCTTTCTTCCAGAAAGCATAGTTTTCCTGTGAAGACTTCATATTTCACTCCTCCCCCATCCATCCTACAGTTGCACATCATTCTTGGAAAAAAGGGCAACGGAAGTGCCCTGCTGCTGCTCAGGATCCTGGTCAATGTAAGAAGATGCTCAGCACAAAAAGAACCCAGAAGTGCCACCCACCACGGCCAACATCCTCACACTGAGTGTCCTTAAAAACTATGTCAAGCCAACGGCAGCATAGCTTATCTCACCCCAGTCATCATCACACATTATTGCCAAGCACCAGTGAAGAACTGTGTTGTGACATTTAAAATGCATTTCATTAACCTTTTGCCATGACTTCTTTAGCTTGTTTTCTTCTTTATGGGGAGCATAGTTCATATAAAACTGAATTTTATCCTCTTTCATGTTAAGGACACTCAATCATAATGCCACCAGCAGTGGCACATTCACGTAAACATCCACAGGTGTTTATAATAGACTTATGCTAACACTAGTCATATTTTATCTGAATCTCAGGTTTTTAATAAAAAAAAAAGAGCACAATAACAGACTTTTTTTAATGTTGCGTATAAAAGGCTGTGTTCTTTGATTACAAGTGATTTGTAAATAGCAGAACATTGTTAAAAACTACTGACTGCATTACATATGTACATATTTTTTTAATACCGGTAGTTCTGTTTGTTTTCCACGAAATCTGATGGAATTTTCTTCACCCCCACCATTTCTCCTCAGGTTGCCTCGGGTTTTAGGCAATATCTCAGCTGCAAAAGCTGCCATGCAGAAAGAAACTAAGGTATCCTGGTTGCTACATCCTTCACTAAGTCTAGCAAGGCCCTACGTAGTGAGACCACACTACTTGAAATAATGTCTTTCTGGAAACAGAGGCACACAAGAAGTGGCCTGCTGTTTTTCTTTTACTGGGCAGGAAGATAAAAATGTCCTGATCAACTGTTACAACTGGAAATGTCTGGGAACTTCCAATACTGAGATGCAATTACTGCATGTAACCCTAGTTTGATGGCAAGTCAGAGTCAGATGCGACTTTACTATAATTGTTACCATATTTATTATTTGGACAATTACCTCTAAAATGTGCCAGCCTTGTTCTGATGTGGCAAGGAAAATCCTGTCCCACATAACATCAATCTAACAAAAAATAAAACAGGAAAAACCCCAATCTTTAGCACTTGAAGTACATGGATAGGTAAATACACAAAAAAAGAAGCATGTCCAAATCTTTCTCAGCACTCTGCACTATTTTAACGTTTCAAAAAACTTGGCAACCATTCAAGGTTGAATGATAGTCAGATGTGGGTGTTTTCTGGAAATAGGTCACAAGGCTTGAGGCATAAATTGTGTTCTACAAGGACATTAGCCATCCATCTTTCATGTGACCTTCCCTCTTTCAGCTCATCATATTCTCTTGTCCTATCTTGCTTCAGAATAAATGGCAAACATGTCAAGAGAGGGAGAGGAATTTCCCCAAGTCGTTTATGAAATTACTAGTACCATCCAGCTTCAGTCCTGTCAGAATATTTCCAAGCACAAGAAACACAATAATAACATCTTAAACACGTGAAAAGGGTAGGCAAACTCCAGAATTGGTGAGTAATGGTGCTACAGGAAACTACCAAAGAGCAGAGGAGTTCAGTCCCAGTATGGTTTCTCTCTAGGTGATTAGCAGCAGAGATTTTAAAAGGTTCTATTTTTCTAAGAAGCCTCATTCTGCTCAATTCACAAGATAGGATTTTCTCCATCCAGTAATAGCCAAGGTAAGCAATCTGTCCATCCAGTCACAGGTTTCTGATGTGCATCAGAATGTTTTTAAAACTGACTCAGTGTCTCACCTGACAACATTAATTCTTCCATAGCAGATTCTTCGCTAGTAAATTGCAATTGCAAGACCATTGCAAAGACATTCTCCCCCAAACTGTTTTGGGGAAAGCCAGAGTTAAAAACTCAATCACTAAAAAATTATTTCATCTAAGCCAAATGTTTTGCATATTTCGTTCAAGCAGAAACTGAAGGGTTTGTTTCTGGCTTTAAAATTCTTGGGTAGAAACAATTTTAACAGGTAAAAATATCTTTTTACTTCTAGATGTGTTGAAATGAAGAGCTTCAGCATCTTCAACAACTGTTCATTGATAAAACCATTTTCCATATTTAGCTATGAATAATTTTACCTAACATCTGCTGCCCTATATAAAGTATACATCCAAAGCTGATCACACAGTCCTGTTTGTAGCAAACTGGAGATGCAACTGTGGCAGGTGGCTCCTGTGACAAAAGGCGAAGTTTGGCTAAGGAGAGGACAGCCAGATTAACTGGCAAAAACCAAAGTGTTCATGTGCTGATTATGGTCTGCAGTGCGTTGCAAAGTGCTGTCTCACCTCCTGAGTGAGACTGCTCTGTCCCGACGTGTGCCTGCGTCATTGGCAGAAAAGGGTTTGGCTTAATAACCTGGGCTGGGAGGAAAGTGCTTGAAATGCCTCCCTTGAACTGGGGAGGCTGAGCTGGGGCCACAGCATCTAAAGCTGGCCACAGGAAGAACTCGTGCACTTTGCAGAGCCCTTCTGGTCAAGCTGAGCCGCAGAACACCTTGCACCCTGATGGTCACCCTACTTACATTCAACATGTTCCTCAGGCAGAATGGGAAAAAAGTTTTAGGGAAAATAGATGGAGATGGACAGATGTATGGAAGAGGAAAGGGAGGACAGTGACAGGAAGCCTCAGCTTCTGGTCCCCTGTTCTTTGTCCAGTGTTACCCCAGCCTCTGGCTGTGACAACTGGCTGCCACTGCCCATCCTCAGTGTCCCTCTCCCAGTGCTCACCACAAAAAAAACGGTTTTGTCACGGTGAGGATGTCTGTGCCACTCTGAACCTGCCCAGCACAGCCACCACCCACACCCTCCCAGGGAAACCTTGCAGTGCTGTCCAAGATGGGACACTCCTTCTCCTCCCTTCTCCCACAGGAGACCGCTGGGGTCTGGGGCTGTTGGCCATGCCCTGTATGGGCCTTCCGAGCAAGCCTTGCCCACTCAGTCTGGAGGAGGAAAGGTGTCATCTATGTTTTCATCCTGATTTCATTTGATTATCTGATTTTAACACTTTTACTATTAAAAGAAACCAACACCCAACTTCCTAGTATTAATAAAGCACCATGTTCCTCCTTTCTTAACACAGACCTAAAAACTCTTAGTGCCTTTTAATGCTTCAAGAGATAGTCAAATATTTTTAAGTTGCCATAAATCAATGTTTTTAGCCAAAATAGGTCTTCACAAGAAATTCTCTGGATTCCCAATGAAGGATATATCTGAGATTCCTGAAGAAGAGCAATATTAACAGAGCAAGGTGATGATACTCAATCTGCATCTCCAGCTTTTGTTATTGGGATGAGAAAGGTTTCAAGGCAGCTTAAATATAAGGAATTCTGGCTTCTGATATAAGTTTAGTAGCTCACATGCTCCAAGAATTAAATTCTAATAATTTAACAGAAAGGTTTTTTAATTTGGACAGAGAAAAGGGGAATTGGAAATAATAGCCCTGACTTAAATTCTCATCTGTTTTTCCCTTTTCTTATTTTTAAGTATATATCTTGTGAGTTGCATGAGGTATGATGCGACTGGAGGAGGAGAGAAAATGAAAACAAACAAAAAATTCAGGAGAACAAAACCTCTCACCCACTGGGCATTTCTGTGTAATTTACAAGGCAAATTCCTCAGGTCAGAGTCTCATCTTTGGGGATTTTCCACTTCCCCCACTCTTGAGGAGAGCAGAGGCTATTGCACACCAGCACACACTGACCCCCCACAGAGAAGTGAACAGTCAGATAAGAGATTGCTTTCTGTTCCTCCAAGCTCCCAGGAAGGTACGCAGTGCACAGAGCAGTGTTTGTGTTACTGCTAAAGGGAAGGATTTTGGCCAAAAGGAGCTGGCAGCCCTGGCTTTTTAATGAACCGTGTGCTGACAGGCCTGGTTGTGAGCTGTTACAGATGTGCACTGGACAGTCTAATGAGATGCAGGAAATTCGGGAAGCCAAAAAATCTCTTTGGATTTTCTGCTGTGGTAGTAGTATCAAAACTTCTTGTGTTCTACCTGGCATTGCCAAGCAAGGGCTATGCTAGCTGTCCTTAATCAAAACATTTCCATTTGGGGTAAAGGCACTGATGTGTGTTGATTGCCATAAGGGGGAATAAAAGAAGGGCTGAGTCACTAGTCAAGAATGAGAGCACAAGCAGGACAGGATCCTGCAGTGGCACATTAATTACAGTAACATTTTCTGTGATTCCCCTGCTATGTAACCACAGATGCAGCAGCGTGAGTGGGGGCTGCAGTGGGAAAGGAATTGGCCAGGAATGGTGTGGCAAGTTAGGGAAAACAAACCCGTGGTGAGAGAACAAAAACCCCTGAAAAATTTGCTTTCCTGCATAGTAGAGTCTCCCGCTGATGTGTCCAGTGCGGAAGAGGCACCTTTTCCCAGTGCTTTAGCAGAGAAGTGGTCTGGTATTTCTCTTAGAGCATGAGTCAGACCCAGGGGTTGCCAAAAATACATGCCAAGTCCTGCTCTCCGTTACATGTGCCCACAACAACTCAGCACATGAGCAGAGTATCAGCACCAATGCAGCCATCAGAGGAGCTGTGGGCTGCTCTGTGCAGCTCTGCGGCTTCTCCATTTCACCTCTGTTCTCTCTCTGAAGTCTGATTAGCAACTGGATTGCAGATGGTATTGCTAATTGTCTGGCCTGCAAATTCAATCAGATCAATGATAAAAGTCTGCTTTTACTGTTATTTGACAGATCAAACTTATTTATAACTATCTAACTGATGAAGCACTAGTAAGCAGATGCTCCAGTTTACTTGTTCTTTGTCATATGGACAAGCTTAGATATAAAAAAAACATAGACAAGAGTCCATGAAACAAAACAGGACACATACACAGATCTTTCCCAGCAGTGCTAGCATTTGCCAGAACTGTAAAGCTATATAAGATATGCAACACTGACATCTATTGGCACACAAACTGTGTACTGATCTCTGTTTGTTTATTCTGTGGCAATATTTTTAGCCGCATTCACGGTGCCGTGAGTGCATGCCCCAAGCTGTTGCAATAGCACACTGCCACTCCAGGGCACAGCCCCACAAGCTGGCAGGGCTGCCCTGTAAAGAGCTTCTGGGATAACTTGCCATTAGACTGAAAAATTCAGTGTAGACTGTGAATGGCCTATTCCCTTCGAACAATATGAACTGCAGAGAGTCCATGCTGCTGCAATCCCCGCTCACAGTGGGCCCCCTCTTTTGGTGTTTTTTTTAAAGACATTTCCACTTCTGTAAACATTCATTTGTAATGGAAATATTGTCTTGTGACATGCTGTATTCTGAGGAAAGACTTCAAGAATTTCTTCTGTCTTGGAAACCCAGTGCTTCTCCACGGGCCAGGAAGTTAGAAACAAGACTGCTAGTAAAATGATTTCCTCTCTTTAGCTGTAAAGTCTTGAGGCTGTGTGTAAGTCCACCCTCAGTGTACTATAGTGTTCTCCAACCTCCTGATTTCCCACCCCAAGAGGCACCTGTTAGCCTGCGAGTTTTGAAAGTCCTGGGTTGGTGTTTTTAGATCACTTGACTTACCATGCCCAAATGTTCAAGAAACAAAATTTGCGCCACAGTAGTAACTTTCTTGAGGAAGAGTCCCAGGGAATTTTGCAGTCAGCTCCTGTACTACATCTATTTGTCAATAAGCCTGTGCACTGAGAGGGCAAGTGAGATTTAGTCAAGGTAATAGTTATCATGTGGACATTAGAAACTTTATCTTCCACTCCTTTCCTGGCTGTGGAAAACAAGCAGGAGGTTTTATTCCCTTTCTTATCATTGTAGTCTCAACTTTTCTGATTTAGGGTGGCATGCTTTGAGTGTTTTGAGGTCTGCTTCTAACTGAAGCTGCCTGCTTAGTGAGTCACCAAAATAGTTATTCTAGCTGTGTATGTGGTTTAATAGCTGTTATTAACTCCTGGTGATCTTTCCTCTTTTCTCCCATAATTATATCTAAACTGTGTAGTTCAATAAACTGAGTTCCTGGAATAAAGTGTGCTTTAGTATTTCAGGAGCACTGTTAAGTCTATTTAAATCTCCTATTCTGTTAGGTTTTTCAGGGTTTTTTAAGACTTCTTTCAGTGAAATTATTTTCTGATTATCTCATTTGCAAGGAATTTACCTACCACCACGTGGCTCTGAAGAGATGTAAGGAAAGCTTAAAGGATGATATACTTCTACCAAGAAACACTGGTTTGCTTTACTTGTGTCAGCAGAAAAGCCTGGGAAAAAAAGAGAAGATTTCTTATAAAATTGATTTTAAAGTAGATATTAATTTGTATTTTACCTGTTTCTGGTAATGAAGTGTTGTCAAGTTTTATTGTATGAATGAGTTTTAGGTGTCTCACATCCAAGACAGCCGTCTGTAAAGAAACCTGGGCTGTGTAAGACTGGACATCATGAAATCTTTGGTATCAAAAGCAGAGGAGGAAGGCACAGTGAGGAAACTGGATTTCCACTGATGTTTTCTTAGGAGAAGCAGTAACTGATGCATTTACTGCTAATGATTAATAAAACAGAGCACAAGCAGAGACAAATGCTGCCTTTAGAAGAAGACAGTGGCTTTCCTATGCAGCAATGCAAGAAACCCCCCACTGAGCAACCAGAGCTGTCTGTGGCATCAGAGCTGTCCTGAGTGAACAGTTTTATGCATGCAGACATGATAATACCCCCTGGGTGACAAGTTCTTCCCTCTTTCCATGAGTAATCATCCTGCTAGGTGACAACTCACTAAGGAGTCCATGGAGCCAGAGCCAAAAACAAGGGAAAGCAAATTCACAGTTTTTCACAAAGCTTCATTGCCTTCTTCTTTTTCATATTAAAATTAAAATATTGCTTTTATTTGAGTGCTTTCTACAGATCTCACAACTGCTTATATTTGTGAATTGAGACATATGGCCCTTGATCCTGATTGTAGACTGAGTCACTGTTTTAGGAGCTGCAATGACACACACAGATTAGATGATCCACCATTATAAAGCAAAGGGAAGAAGCCAGAGTCAGCGAGGTACCTTGTTAATGACCTGTATTTCTTCATAAAGTGTTCATTAAATTGCAATACTTTCCTCATCAATTACACAGATGAGCTTGGCTTTTAAAAGTTTCTGCAGCAAAACCAGCAAAAACTGGCAGCAAAGACAATTTGCTGAGATTCAGAAATACCCTTCTTGTTTCCTCCTTGGCTTCTTTCTTACACACACGTCCTTCCTTGATAAAGCTTTCCAGCACAGCATTGCTTGGGGAGCCATCAAGCAAAGCATCCCGTCACCAGTGTGAGGATTAGGGGGACCAGCCAGTGAAATGAATATTAAAGAAATATGAACGTGGAGACAAGTGTGAGGAGAAAAAAATGCACAGAATAAAAGGGTATTCCAAAAGCTTTTCTACTTTGCTCCAAATTTAACTTGGTGTCTTTTCCTGGGGTGTCAAAACTACTGCTCACAGAATCACAGAATTTTCTGAGTTGGAAGGGACCCACAAGGATCACTGACTCCAATTTTTAAGTGAATGTCCCATATAGGATGGAACCCATGACTAGTTCGAGCTTCGACATGGAAAGCAGTTCTAGTCTGAGGTTTTGCCCCTGAAATGAAATCCTGACAGGTATTGACGTGTGTGGTGAATTTGGAGAGCTGGAACAGACTCTGGTTGCTTGAAGATGGACATTATCGCAAGGTGAGATGGACATGCAACTTTTTGTATTTTTTTGACTCCTGTGTTTTTTCTGATATGTTCTGCAAAGAATGTTGTTTTATAGGATTGAAACATGGGGTCCCCCTCGAGCCATGCTCACTTATGTGTCTTGCTGAAATGAAAGAAAATTTCAGGAGAAATGTCCTAAATAACAAATCTTCTCCAAAATGTATCACATCCATCCTTAATACAAGTATAGCAGTTTTCACAGTTCTGGAGAGAAAAGGCTTGTCATTTAAAAATAAATATATTGTTTCAGAAAATATCTTCCTGCTCCAAGCTCCCTGCTGTCCTCAGGCTTGTTTCCTCCATTATCTCAAATTTACTGTTAAAGTATGAAGCTTATTTTTATGGTGCACGGTCATGAGTTCTGTATTCACTTTTTTTAGCATGGGAATGTTTATTTCCATCAGAATTTTCTTGTAAATTCACTAATCCATACAAAAAAAAAAAAAAAAGAATAAGTTTGAATCCAAAAAAGCTTCTGTATAAACTTGAGAAGATATCCCACCGAACTTATGTTTTGGCAAAGTATTGATTATATTCTCGGGTTCAAATGTCTCAGCAAGAAACACCAACAAGATATTAATAAGAAAACCCTTTCAACACATCAATTGGAGAGTTGGCAGAATTGCTCTAGGAGTCAAGAGTATTAATCTTGAGGAAAGGAACGATCTGGGTGGAATCTGTTCAGAAAACAAATATAAGTTGCTGGTATTATAAAGGAAAAATGCAAAAAGACAACAATGCTCATTAATCAAAAGCAAGCTGGTAAACACAACATGAAAAAGTAGATCACAGCTCTTATTTCAAACAAGTAATACTCTATATTATATAAAATCAAGCATTTAATTAATTCATGAAGAAAATACTGTATACTGACACAAATCTCTGTACTCTTTCTGGAGAAACACATGTATATATATCTCCAGACAGAAGAAAATATTAATTTTATAATACGTACATGGTGCATAAATATATATCACATGCAATGATGCATCTAGTACATTTAACATACTACACGTGATAAAAATATATCATAAATATGTAGTAGCGTTTATTTAATTGCAAATACATAAAATTGTGTAAGTAGGTTCACCATTTCAAATACAAAAAAAAAATAAAGTAATTTACAGAATTTTCATAGAATCATAGAATCATTAAGGTTGGAAAATACTTCTAAGATCATCAAGTCTAACTGTTAATCTAGTGCCACTACCACGTTCACCATTAAACTATGTCCTCGAGTGCCGCATCCACACATTTTTTGAACGCTTCAGGATGGTGACTCCACCAGTTCAAATAGAAACATTTTTCAGAAGAGTGTATTTCTAACCACAGCTCTTTGTAAATCCAGTTGTGGTCTCTACACCTCATGTGAGTTACGTCACTTATGATGTTATATTTACACATGTGTAAGTTATAAATTAGCAGTCCTAGAGGTGCTCTAATGCCAGATAAAGGCTCCAATGAAATAATAATTTCTGGTCTGAGCATTTGTTTTATAACCAAGAGTAGTGGCATGAATCACTAGCCTTAAACGAAAACTTCATATACTATAATACACTATCTGAATTTAAAGGAGTTACAGATTCCCTTTTGAGATGTCTTATGATTGGGATATGCTGGTGGCAGTGGCCAGTCCTTGTATTACACCAGTAAAAAAATTTTTTTTTCTAGACTTACAGGTCCTATTCATCCCTGGGCTAACACAGGAAATTTGCACCAGAAACTTTAAACAAATCCTGATATGTATTGAAAGTTCCCTTTATTTAACCCGGTGATTTAAAATTCAATTTTTGCTGATGTCAGAAGAGTTCATTAAATTAAATTACTGATCATCAATTTGAATACAAATTACACTTTCCCCTGATTCTTCTTACATATGCTATTTATTCAGTAAAATAAATTTAGGATTGCCTAAACTATTCACACAAGCCTAGAATATGACTCGGTCATTTCTAATCAGTTTCTTCACATCCAAAAAAATTTGTGATATCTGTTTTCTGCCAAGTAAAGCATGCGATGTACCTCTGATGTACCCAGAATGTCCCAAATTGGCTGCCTCTGGGCAGAGTCACAGATGTCATTTCCTTTCCGGAACAGAGATTATCCAAGCTGAGCCCACGAGCTCCCTGACCACTGTCATTTCCATTTCCTTGCTGTCTGACCCCTTTGTGATTCTGCCTTTCCCACATACATGACATCATCAGCTTCCTGGGAAGCTGAGACAAGGTAATGACTTTGTAGTTAAGTAATGCCTACATTATGCAGTCATGGTGGAGGCAATTACACACAATGGCCTTGCTGCTTCTTTCATTTTCTATCTCTGTGTCTTGAGAACTACCTGATATTTGTTTTAATTTTTTGCAGCATCCCGGTCTGCTTGATTTGACATTATTCTAACTTCATCCTTATGATCCTGACATCTAAAACACACCTACGTTTAGTGATAAATGTATTTTTTCCCTTTTCCCAGATTCTTTGTTCACATGTAGTCTTTTTTTGAGATTATTTGACCTAAGGCAGCTTAATTCTTGGTAGCTCTTGCTTCTTCTAAATAGAGCAACCTTTCAAATTCAATCCCCGAGCTCTATAGCCCGATTGACTTCACTGGATATTCAATCCACCCGAATACAAATTCATAAGAGTTTCAGTTAGCATATTTATGATCCTGATGACAGGCGAGCTCAATGAAGAAATGGGCTATGATGGTTGGAAAAGGATTCCATTTGTCTTTCAGTTTTAAAAACATATCCCATCTATTGACAACTTTGTGTTGCCAATCATCCTAAAATTAATTCAGTAAAACTTTTTCAAGACTAAGGTCTTCTCTGTCTTGGTATGGATCTGCAGTACTTAAATGGTGAAATTCATGGATTAGTTATAGTCATATATTTTTTAAAGCATCTTCAACCACTTTTTAATCTGTGTCTCGGAGATTTCATCCCGTGCTCATTTCCCTGCAGTTGAACTGAAAGCAAAGGGTTGTACCAGTTTTTCTTATTCTGCAGTGCTTTTCATTTTTTATACTGACACCCTTACCCTCGTCACACCTCTGACAGTTCTTTCCAGCTCACACATGTGTCAGCTGGTGGCATCACCTGGCCTCCTAGCACGGCTTGCATAAACACACTCCGTGAAACTGCTGTAGAGTGGTGATGTGGTTTCATTTGCTTCTAGAGGTAAATCACGGAGGTAAGAAAATGCAGATCTGGAGGTGCAAAAGGTCTCAAGAGGTTGATTTCAAGGGATCCTTCAGCTCTCAAATTGGCATTGTCACAGGACAGCCTCAGCAGTTCTTAGAGACCCTCAACTACTGTCAGCAGCAAAGGCTCAGGGGGCCAAAGGAGCAATCTTTGTGAGTGTCTCCTTGTTCATCACGTGCAAAGCCAACATCTTGGCTGGAGGACTTTGATTTAAATTGGGATTTCCTGGCACAGATGACACAACAGGCTATATCTGCCAGAAAAGCTGGTCTTTCTCTATGTTTATCAGTCCCTAATACTTTACTTTCATAATATTTTGCACCAGCTCTTTCAATATGTCTTTTGCTATGATTTTTGCTTGTAAAATAAAAGGCAACAGTATTATTTTTCCCTTTATATACAGTCTGAATAAGTCCATTTTTCCAAGTTAACATTTGCTTTGATAAACTGAAGACAGTGTGCCTGCAGCTATCACAACATAGTAAAGAAATAACCCAAGTTAAAAATAGACTCATGCAAAATAGTGTCCCAAGGCAAAGGGCGGGAAATTGGTTGCAGTTGAACTAATATTTCTCTTGAAATGATCTGTAGCTGCTATTTGCTACACAGCTTCTGCTCATCCCTGGGCAATTCCAGATGCCTTTGGAAAACCCTCTGAAACTTCATGCTGTGCTGCCTATATATGGTGTGATTCCTCATGTTTGTAGCCCTTTGGTATGGAAGAAATGTATATCTTTATACGAGGGGTGTAGAAAGTGTCTATTGTGTGAAATGACTCATTCATAGTATTTCCCCTTTGAGGGAAGAATAAAGGAAGTGCATGCCAAAACTGGGAACTTGCATTCAGGCTTGTAAACTCTTCTCTCCTGGATGTTTTAAATAGATAAACTGAGGGAAAATTACACAAAGAAATATGGATGGTCCAGTACAATATAGACTGCTATACAAGCTTGAAACAATTTTTGGAAATAGATATCATGTTCACATACATAAGTGAAGCTTGATTTTCTAGTTGATGCGAGATTGTAGATGAAATAGTGATGTTTACAACGTAGCCAATGTAAAACTTGTAATAATAACTATTTCTGTTAAGCTAATAAATATTTAAGAATTACCATCTTGTTGTCTTTTTGTGATAATCACTTTCTCTCCACAGGAGATGAGTAATCTTAAAAGCAATCTATTTACCAGTCTCTAACATTTCAGCCTATAAAGCATTCTTAGTTTAAACTTAATCATTTTTACGATTCATGTGGGCATTATTTTACCTGGCTTTAGCCATCCATCCAGAAGTTTGATGTCTAACTACCTGCAGGCATATTTGAACACCCCCTTAAAGCAGACATTACCTAATGACTTGTTAATCTGGTATCAGATTCCCCTATCATACATATCAGTCTGATCCAGAGGTGAAAGGCCATAAAATGGAATCTTGTAGTTTGATAGAGAGATGTTTTCTGTAGATCATCCTGCAGGAACATGACCTAGAAATCATTTAACATAAGAAGTTTCTGAGAACTCATAGGCATGGTCAGCCAGGCAGCCATCATTTTTGGATGACTACTAGAACAACTGTAAAACATGGCAGAGAAAATGCAATGTATGAACAAGTTGTAACCAAAAAAAAAGAAGAATATGTTTATGTTAACCTAATGGATCTTCTGTTATGATATTCAGAGCTCTTTCATCCTTGGAAATGAATTACACAAAGTTCAATATTGAATAAGAGCTGGGGGTTTTGTCACGTGTGTAGTGGACTTTTGTGTGCTTGTCTACAAACCAGTTTATCTCTAAAATTTAACTTTTCTCTAAACTCAAGGAAAGAAAAACCAGGGGGTGTAGAAGCACACTGGGAATAGAGAAATTAAGATCAACCAGGTATAAGAACAAAGTTCAAATCTTCAGAGTGCCTGAGCGAATGTAAATGCTGTAGAAATGTTGGAGCAACATCAGAGGGGGAATGTGGGTTATATGCCACTCCCAAGTGGGTCACATCTGCCTCCCTGCAAATCCAGTAAAACACGGCAGGGTAGGGGGTGTGTATGTGAATGAATTTAAACCAAAAACTGATTTTCTGCAGCCACCTTGTGTCGAAAATGGAAAATGCAGCTCTCAAAATCTGTTTCTGAAAGCCCAGCAAGGTGCTGCACCCAACTGACTTAAAGCTCATAAATGTTGCTGCTGTTGCCAGGGGACCTGCTCACGCATGGGGAGTTTTGTCAGTGGGAAAACACCCTGAATTAGGGTGGATTTTCACTGATACTCAGTTTCTAGGAGAAAATGTCACGTAACAAGAAAACATTACTTTTAGATCCCGTTCCTTTTAAGCATGAACTTTGCAGAATCAAAGGGGATGTAGACATTTATCTTAATGCTCAGTTAGGTCCTATTAAACGTTATTTGTTCACAGTGCAAAACGTGATCGATCTTACACCCTTCTTTTCAAAACGTGCTAGTATTTTGGTAAAAAGAAGAAATCTGCAGAATTCAGAGGTCAGAAATCATAAATGGCTATTAATTGAGCTTTAGTGTACAATCCCAAAATTCTCTTACTAGATAACATTACATCTGCCCTAGACACAGGTGAGACATTGCTAGCTCATATTGGGCTAGGAAAAGTAAGTACTTTGTCATTGATACATCCCTCATTTCTCTTTTCTTCAATCATGCATTTAATTTAAATTTAGAGAGAAGACACAAGTGACAGTTATCATTTTCCACGACGGGTTTGTAACAAGGACAAGGATTATTTCCCATTCAGGGCAAAAAGCTGCCTACTGTTCTTCTGTGACAATATTCTCATCTCTTCCACCTCATCACCACTGCAGCAATGATTTCTACCTGTCTCATCTAGATGGGGGCTGGGCTGGCACCATGCCATGGCCCTCAGAGAGGATGAACGCTCGTTACAACACCCCAGACAGCATAACTGCACTGTGTTTAACTCCCAGCAGCTCATAAGGAAGAAAACTGAGTCAGATGCATTTTGGGAAAAGTCTTGGTCTCTCTTCTTTTGTTGTATAGGCAGTCTGCAGGTACTAACCTGTATGTCTGTTTATTCCTGGAAATTTGGCATTTGCGCTTATGTGAGGTGAATAGCTTTCCTCCATAAGTTACCAAATTGTAACCTCTATATTTTTTGTGTGGCAAAGGAAGCCCAAAGCTGCCTATTTAAGACAAACAGATTGCCTTCATCCAGATAATGTTGAGCAACTTCTACCAATGGCAATTAACTGGTGTCATGCTGTTAGAATCTGTGAGACATTGGGAGCAGACGTTCTTCAACAGTGAGCCATTCTCTATGGAAATGCTCCCAACTTTGTACACCATGGCTGGGCTTTTCAACAGCATTTTAAAAAGACACACCCCAAGAAAACCAGGAGCAGACAGTAAGCCGAAAGAGAGAACAGGTGATGACTCTGCCAGGGAAAGGAGCAGGTTGTCAGTTAAGTCAGTTGAGAGAGAATCATGGATTATACAGATATTCAGCAAATGAGATCAATGGGATGTAACAGCGGTATCAATATGACAAATTAGAGGAATTACTCCAAACCACCAGGCAACAGGGGACATGAATTGCAGTTTGGTGTTTTGTTTACAGGCCACACGAGGTCAAACTACTCTTATTATTGCTCATTGGTTCTCCACTGCTCAGACTGTGGATGTAACAGCGGGCATTGTGGATGGCACAGTGGTTGGAATGGGAACACACACAGAGCTGATGGAGAAAAAGGAGCCGTATTATTCACTTGCAACCTCACAGGCACGTTGATTTTCATTGCTATTATTACTTGCATAAATATAGTATGCAGGATGGATATACCATGGATCAAATCCCCACTGAGCCGTATTTTAGATACGGGAGCTGGAAATACGTTCATGCATAGAGACGTTTGTTACTGAGCAATTTTACAAGTGCTGGTTTCTTGTATGCACCACTGTGAGTTTCTTTATTTCTGAATGGCTTAAATGACCTCTAAAATACAACATGACCCATGATTCAAGCGTAATCTGGCATGTGCCTTAAAGTGACACACACTGATGTGTCACAGTGACACACGCAGATGTGGATGCACCGACCTAGCAGCTACGCCACGGCCATCATCAGGAAAACCTCTTGGTGCTCTGCTGTCAGTGCTGACTGGTACTGACATACCAAAATCAGCTCATCTCCAGATAAGACTGCACCTCTTTACATCATTCCTTTGCAATGTCCTGGCAACAATTTTGCCTGTAGTCTCAGTTAGAAGTGTGGGTGAAGGTTTCCACAGTTCAGAGCGAGCTGTAAAGACAAGAGCAGTAGCTGAGGCTGTAACTCTGAGCCCTATACGTATGTAGGAGCCAAACTGAAAACAAAATCAAGAGGACACAGAAATCATTCCATCCTTTTTTTGTGCAGAAATATTAACAGTTTGGACCTTTTTTCCATGCTGATCTACCTCCAACAGCAAAATGAAAAGTACAAATGAAAGTATTGGAAAGGGTTAAGAAGCAGGCTCTCCACCATGCCATCTAATGAAGTTTGAGTAATTGTCAACTCTGATAGGCAGAAAAGTTCTGACCGCATGATAGGGGAGAGAGAAACAATGTCTTGACCTAGCACATTGTCAGTTCACATACTATTTGTAGCATCATAACTTGAGACACTTCTTTTTAGCACCAAGTTAAACCAAGTTAAAACGAACAGTAAAAGCAGTGGGACTGGATTTCCAGAGGTTACTAAAGCACAATTTAAAAGCTATGTTCTGGAAAATTACTTTAAAACATATACTTATCTGGGCCTGTCCAGGAGTGCAATGTAAGTCATTTGATAGGTGTGGTTCTGCCATTGCTGTCAGCGTGCTGTGGCCAAGGTCTTTCAGGCATACCATCTAGAATTAAAACTGTGGGGAGAAAAGCTGGCTAAGACTAGAAGGACTCACAAAGAAAATGACTGCAAAATTTTAAGGGTGAAATCTTGCTCTGCTTGACTTAATGTTAGCTTTGGTAAACTGTAGACACTGACAAAAATGTACTTGCAAATTGCAGCAGCCACTAAAAGCATTTCATCAAGAATTTGACAAAATTCCAGAAAATGGAATTAAAAGTTGTCAATGAATATAAGAATCTATTGTTTGCTTGCAAACTTTGTAATTTGAAGAAGTGCAAGAAATTATTACATCATTGTAGTCAACAGATACTTGCAGGAACCTTTCCAAATCACACAGAATTAATTCCATTGAAAAAAACCAAGTACAGTTTTCCTAGGGCTTTTAAAAACATATTTGCCCTTTTTTCTATACTGTAGACTTGCATGTAGATTCCTAATGACTAAAGGAAGTGTTTATAATGTTACATAGAATCACAGAATTGTTAAGGCTGGAAAAGACATCTAAAATCACCAAGTCCCATAGGCAATAGCTTTTAGAAATGAGGTTAATTTGGTGAGATTAAAATCTAAATAAGTCTAAAACTGAGTACCAGAGTACTTATGTGAAACTACAAAGAGGAACTAGTGTACTTTTCAGAGCTACAGTGACCAACACATTTCTGACTGATTGACTATTTTTCATGTCTTAACCTCCTTGAATTAGTTTGAATGGATGTTACTAGAGGAGCTAATGACCACAGAAGATCCTAAGGGTGGATCAAGCATCAACAGTTTGAAGCCAAATAGAGCAAATAGGAAATCATGCTCCATATTAAGAAGATGAAGAGGAAGAATAAATCCCTCGAAAAGTAATGAATTACACAGGTTAAAAGGTCCAGGGATCTCACTGAACCCTAAAACAACTAACATGAAAAGGATAAATATTTGTCAAATGGTGTAACTGTGGCCTCTCTATCCTTGGAGCTGGTGTAGACTCAAGCAGTGAGGCCTCAGGCAGTCTCTGAGCTTGGGATGGACTGGATGACCTCTGGAGATTCCTTCTGACCAACAAGGTTCTGTGAACTTATGACAGCTGGTCAGAGCTCCTGCACACCACTTCCCCTTTCACACTGACGTCACTTCTTCAGAAGAACACATCAACAACTATTTCTGTAGTGATCAGGAGGACTGTTTCCTTTTTCTAAAATTAGTGTCACTGATATAGCACAGTTATTAAGGTTGGATTCTGTTGTTACTTGTGGTCCTGAGGCAGCATTATGGAATGGTTCAGACCTGCATCCGCACCCTTGTTCTCTGCTTTGGGATTCTTCTGTTTGATTCCTCCTGCAGCTTAAGACAGCACTGAGAGCAGTTAGTCCTAAAGAGTAGAAATAACTGTAATTTCAAAACATTTTTAAATTTCTTGTTTCTGAAGATATCGAAATGAAAGTATGAAGGAACATTTACTGGTGTGTGAGCACTGGCCACAGTTTGAAAGCGGCCTGGTCTCCTGTTTTGCATCACACTTGCTGAAGGTGTAAAGAAATTACTTTTATTCCCCTAAGTTAATTGAAAAAATAAATTCAGTAAAGTGACATGGCAAGTGCCTTTAACAGTCTTTGATTACCTACATCACAGGGAAATACCAGTTAGAATTGTTTCTTAGACTGATTACTAAACATTATCGCCATCATTTCCCTTGTCTTTAATCCCCCAACTTAAAAAGGATACGACTGATTTCCAAAATGGTTCTGAATGTGGTCCTGCGTCATTCAGGAAAAGAACAAATGGGTTCTACTACTCAAAGCAGTTGTTCTTGACATAGTTTTTTAATGGTGTATTGAGTCCCAGCACATACATGGCACATTTCCCATTTATAAAGCATGAAGAATTAATGACTGAGCTTTTGGAGTATATTTGAGACTATGTTTTCCCAGGAGTACACTTTGCTGTGTCTCAGAAACATATGAGGCTTTTGCTCATTTTATTTACTCCTACAAGTGAATCCTTGGAGTCTCTGGCTTCCAGTTGTTGTGTTTACACTGCTAAATCATTCCTTTTTCTAGTATCCCCTAGTACAAACAGAAGTATTTCTCAACAGAGAGGCTCACAGCCCCAATCCTAAACTACTGCAATGATTTTAAAAATAACAATTTTATCTGATCCAACCCTTGCTCAAAGCAGAGAGAACTGTGAAGCAAGGTCAGGTTACTCAGGGCTCTAGAACACGTTCCTGAACAGCCCTAAAGCTGGCAAACCCACAGCCCCTGTGGACAGTCTGAGCTACTGCTTGGCCACTTGCCTGTGAATACTGTGCTCCTGTTATTCAGTCAGTGTTTCCTTTCTGAGGTTGGCATCTTTTGCCCATCACACTTTTTCTATGCACCCCTGGCAAGAATGTGGCTCCAGCTTCTCTGTATCTTCCCACTACCCAGTTGTTGGCAGCAACCACTGTACTTCTGTTCTCTAAACTGAACACACATTTCTCTCAGCATCTCAGTAGCTTCTCATATTCCATGTGTTCTAGAACCCTCTTTGTCTTTGTAGCCTTCTGTGGGGCTCACTTCAAGTACGTCAGTGTCTTTTTTTTTTTTTCCTGTGGGAAGCCCAGGGTTTGACACAGTGCTCCTCACGTGCTTCCAGTTTCTGAATAGAGGAGAATAATCGCCTCTCTCCACCTGCTGACTGCAGTCCTTCACTAATCATATCTCCTGTGCTGTTGCCCTCTTTGCTGGAAGGACGCACTGCTCATCATGCCCACCTTGATGTCCACCAGGATCCTCAGATACTTATAAAATAAGGAAGACTGATGTTCCAGTAGCAAGAAGCTGAAAACTGGCAGTAAGACAATCTCATTTAGGACAGTCAAAGCCACAGTGAAAAAACCTTAAAAGTATAATACAAGAAAATATATGCGTAAAAAATTTTCCTGCATGTGACTGAAATATGTACCTATATGTATGTCTAAGTGTATTTTAAATACATATACCCAGTGTAGATAAACCCAAAATATTCTTGTGAAGTCTAAACAAAACTATAATGACTGCATATTTTGAACAAAGCTACATATTATCATTCTTTCTACCACTGTTTTTCCTACGGAAATACTCTATGTAAACATAATCTGTTTCCAGAATCAGTATCCTAACTTTCACCAGAACATCCTGCTTTAATTCTCCTATCAGCAAGAGTGAACTAAGTTTATTGATCAGTCTGCAGAAAAAAAAAAAGCAAAATTAATCTTAATATAAAGCCACAAAAAAATTCCCCAGTACGTGTTGTACAAGATCTAGAAATGTCCTTTTTATTTTCATTCTCACTTAATTTGGGCTTCCTTTTTAAGATTTCATCTAAATATTGATGTTTGGGAAACAATTTCCATAAAAGTACTATATATAAATCTTTAATTCAGATGGCAAGTTTCTCCATTTTTTCTAATTCAGCAAACAGCCAAAGCCTATTACCCTGAACAGTTTGAAATCATAAATATTTATCCGAGCTCAGTGGTGATTTGTTATAGTGAGGTTGGACTGTGTCTTCAACACAAATTTATTTCCGCGGTTGAGGTTGGAGCTAATGAAGTCCATATTGTCACAATGATGATATTCTTTCAAAATGCACGTTAGAACCCAATGTCTTTTACAGAGTTTGCAACACAACTGCTTTGGAAAATTTTATGCTGAGTGCTCATTCTCAGTCTGGAAATTGTCACTCACATAGTATTTTTGTCCCTTCTCTATTCCACTGTCAAGACCGTGACTGAGAATTGTATAAAATTTGTGAACTACAGCATTCTTTAATGAGTTATTAAGTCAGTATTATTTTTTGCTTGTCTTTTTACCTTTTGTATATAGAGAATGACAGTTAGGGGACTCAGAATGAACCCAATGCCTTTTCTACTACATTAGTGATACTTGGCTAATCACTTAAGTCTTGTAGATAATTCTTAGGTTTAATAGAGTAAGATTCAGAAGAAGCAGTTTCTAATCTTCTTGTTTAAATTGGGATAGATTCAGATTTCACAGCTGAGGGATCATGACATAAGAGGTGAGGAAGTGTTTGACTATGCAACTGTCTCTATCCAGTCTCTAGAATTTACCTTTAATAATCTGTTTTTAAAGGCTACTACAATAACCTATATAAAGTATGCAAAAACAGCAGAGTCTGCAAGTGTAAAGAGGGAATATAGTACATACACAGTTGTTTTCTTGCAAGGATTTCATCATAGGAAAGTGGGAGAAATTCTAAGAACATTTCTCAGGTGTATAGAATTTAAAGTCTTACTTAAGTGGGTTGTTGTCAAGCACGCTAATGAAAACAAAACTTCTTTATTTTATTACAGAAATTAATAGGAAATGGTTCTATTCACATTATACTCTCGTCCAGTTCAATTTTATTGTATCAATTTCTATGGTAAAAAAAGATACTTGAAGCATTTGCTAGTTACCTATTTTTTGGTGTAGCTGTCAGTCTCAGAGGAGACTTTTGCTAGGTACACCCACAACTAAACATTGTATTCTTACACAATTTTCTTGACCAATTATGGCACTAAAATGCAGTTCATGCAGAGAATGGAGTTTATCTTCCTTTTAATAATTGGCTCAACTAACCAAACATGTTGCAGTAAGTGTTTGTACGTTTATCCCCAACACACATCAAACACATATGCGCACAGAAAGTTTCCAAAAGTCTCCACTGTTTGGCCACCATCCCCATTTTGCTGATTAAGACACAAGACATTGTTTCTTATTTTTAGCAGCCGTAACTCTGCCTGCCAAGAGCAAATGATTAATCAGGTCCTTAAAATGACTTAACAGCTGTAAATCAAGTAGTAATTTTAAGAAGCAGAGCTCACGGACAAAATAGCTGTTTCATTTGCCAGGGAGCGGAAAGATATATTTAGTCACCTCTGGATGCTAAAACTGCCTCCCCATCAGATCTTTTAGAAGGTCAAGCTGATTATTCCTCAGGTCTTGTCTGCATGTTGCTACTGAAAAAGCTCACCGCAACATGCATAGATTCCCAATTTTTTCAGGATTTCTGAGTATCACAGCCACAAGTCTCTTTGAACCTGGACCTCGCTTGTGAAAACAGGAGGCATTTCCACACATTTCTGTCTGTGTGTCCTGGACTTCATTCTTCACGTCTCTCTGAGGCTCTTGTCGCTGCCTGCTTTTCATGCTGCTTCTTGCATCCTTACCTCTGCCAAATCTATTAGCTAAGATCAATCAAGCAAATCTGGCTGAAAGTAATCATTTTTGTCCAGAATTACCTCTATATCTCCCTATCTTGTATCCCAGCACTCATGATTATTCTGGGAGCTCATTTCTGGTCATCTCAGTGCCAGGCTCAGCAGGTTATTTCAGGGGCGCTTTACTGAAAACCATTCCCACGGTGTTCACGGTACACCAGTGGCATGCACGTCCCTGGCTGGGAATGACTGTGCTTACAAATGTGGCCAAGGCAGCAATGTAGGCTGCACACTTGAAATGGTGAATGGTTGAAGATGGAGAATTTCTGTGTATCTACTGCCCAGCAGTATTTGCCATAACCAAATTACCTGCTACAGCTGATCCTCAAATGAGAGCTTATATAATATTCTGGTCATTTTACGACCAACTTTTATTTAAAAGGCCTGTTTCTCCACCAAGCAGAGCCAATGGAGCATCTCTGTATTCTTTAGGGTCAGACAAATCTTACCTTATGTCAAAAAAAATGACATTTCATATTTTACGAGCTCTGCAATACACCCACTGCAAAGCTTTTGGTAATGATTTTGAAACTCCTTCTTTAAAACTCTAGAAGGTGAAAAACCTAGAAAATCTTAAAAATATATTTTTCAGACCATGTTGATGTCGTTCGGACCACAACGTTCCCTAATCAAATGCAACATGGCCTGTAGTAACACAATGAAAATAGTCTCAGTTGGAATCAACACCTACATCAAAATAGCCTGCTCACAGTTAGAGTGGAGCTTAACCTGGACAAATATTTGAAAAATTAAGCCTTTTCCAGATCTTCATTTTGCAGTTACCTTGACTCCACTCCAGCGTTAGAATCAGACTGCAGTTTATAGGGCATATTCTGAGTTCACAAAGAGGACCTTCAGCATATAGAACTTGTAGACAATGCAAAATCCAGGCCATCATTAGAGTCAGACCTTGTTTTTACTAAGAGTGGAAAAAGTCAACTTTTTAAAGCAAGTCTATAACTGCATCTATAATTACGCAAGAATGAAAATTAGATGAAAAAATACCATGGAATAATTTTGTAGCAAATATAAACCAGCATAGTTTGACTGAAGTCTGTGGAGATATTCCAGTTTACAATAGGTTAAGATCTGGTCTCAGCTGGACATTTGCATGCATAAATCAAGTAATTGCGTGCACAAACTGATAGTTATTTTGATTTGCATGAGTAAGTGTTCACACTAATTAGCAAGAGCACTATTGAACTAATGCTTGTCATGGTTTTTTCATGTGCAAACAGATGCATTTGCAGACACTGAAGACTTTGTTAATAGTAATAATGTGGGAAGGAGAGAAGAGGCCTCTTACACATTGAATAACCTCTTTTCTTCTTTCTCTGCCTTTGCTCTTTAAGTCTGTTCTTATATGTAACCCCCCACTTTAATAAAAAAAATAGCTGGGGACAAGGTTAGCCAGAGAAAGAGAAAAAAAATCTAATGCTGTGTCTGTTTATGACATTTCTGTCAGTTTTACATTGGCATTAAATATGGGTCAGTCTTAAAGGATATTAATCACATCAAACTTACTACAGAGTGCATATTTCTATGGTGAAGCATTGCAAAACAAGCAATGAGTCATACAAGGGAGAGAAAAAGAGGCAGGTGTTAGACAGGAGGGAAAGTAATCAACATGTACCCAAAGTGTACTTGCAAGAAATGAATGTAAAGCTCATGTATTTCAACCAAATTCTAATTAAGCTCAAAGAATGAAGAGGCAATACTCATCGAGCTGTGAAGTTAAGAAGTTTGCACCACAACTTTCCAAAAGCTTGAGTCTTCTCAGATCTTGGATTAAGAAGTCAGGCAACTACAGTGAGGGATGCCAAACTTCAAGGTTCTTCAAAGTTTAAGGGTACCTGGATATAAGAATTCAGACTATTCCAGTTCCAAAAAGAGCAAGGAATCAGTGAGAAGAAAGCAGACAGAATGCATAAATTAATGTGTTTCAACTGAACTGTTACAGGAACCAGTCCCAGACAGGTAACAGATTTTAAAAAAATGCAAATTGTAAATCTGCCCATACAGTCACATTTCCCAAGAATCAAAACAACTTCTTAAATTCAGCAAGGGATAGAAAAGGGAAGACAGGAGTTTGCAAAAGGCAAAACATTTTACTTTGTTATTTTCAAGCTGAAACTTTTTGTTTCAAAACAGTATTTGTAGTTCAAGCTGAACTTCAGCTTTTCAGATATAACTCAAAGAGGGTTGAGTATTTTAAAAATGGGAAAGAAAGAACTGTGGGTACTATTAAACAACTTTTATAGCCATTAATCTTTTTAATCACTGAAAAATACACTGATTTTCTGATTTGGACCAAGTTTGAGCTATATGTAATTTCCTTATTTTGTGGTTCAGCTGCCAGACTAAAAATTGACATTATTTTCAGTGTCTTTAATTCTGTATTCCAGTCTGAACTGAAGCCACTTAACATAAAATCATAGAATAGGTTACTTTTCAAACACTGGTGTTAAAATGCAAGCTAGAATGGGAGGATAGAAACTGTGTAATCTTGAAGTGTCCTAACAAGGGCAGTGTGATTCTGTCCTCCAAGCACATCACTTCCAGCTCTGTGTGACCAGCAGTTGTGCGCACACAGACTACAGATGTACGCAGCCTGGGAGGATGTTTAAAAAAAATGGTCACTGCCTGGTTGACAGATTGCAATACACATTTCTGTCAGGGGAGATGAGGTCGTGGAGAATGACTCTATGACATGTTCATGGCCTCTTATTTTTCTCCTCTTCATTTCACAACTCTTTTATAGTTCTTGTTGTGATCTAGAGGATGAGATTTTGAACTAATATTTAATACTCAGTGGCAAACTATTTTTTCTTTAATTACCTGATTATAGCTTACTGGCACAGGACTTGGAGCTGCAATATAAAACATCTCTATCTTTGGTATTTCTGTCATTGTCTCTTTTATATATTTGTAACTGCTGATCTTTTCCATAGCATCTGTGCTTCCTGTCACAGGAACGCTGTGAGTGCACAGATGATGTAAGTGCCATGGACAACCAGGATGAAAAGGGACTTGCAGGCATTAGGGAAGGCAAGTCAGTACCGCTCCCGATCTTTAGAATTTAAAGGCTCTGTGCCTGTGGTGTGACCTTGTTAAGATGTGTTTTCTATACGGCTTTCTTCCTCTTTTTCTGTGCAATACTTGTCACAGTGAGATCCTACAAATGAAGCTCTTTGAGCTACCACAATGATGAAGGCACAGTATCAGCACAGTAATACAAATGACCTGATAACTATCATATTTTATATATATATATTTTATACTAACTTGATAATATTGTCAATCAGCTGGGGGAGACAGACACTTTATTTTTGATAAAGATAATGTTAAAACTCAAAAAATCCACAAGAGAATTACAAAAGACGAGTCAAACACAAACACAGCAAACATAGAGACAACTTGTGTAACTC
Source organism: Rhagologus leucostigma (assembly GCA_013397725.1). Lineage (NCBI taxonomy): Eukaryota > Metazoa > Chordata > Aves > Passeriformes > Rhagologus > Rhagologus leucostigma. Next base: position 924,265 of record VZTD01003096.1, read on the forward strand.
TCGGGGGATGCAGACGCACATTCTCTTCTTTCCCAGTCACATAACGTCAAAGAACAGGGCATTTCTTTTCCTGTACCTGATACAGCAGCTACCAAAATATTCCAAACCCTAGTTAGACAAACATCAATGCTAGATGTTATTGGAAAGAATGACTGACAATTTTCCCATCATGTTTTAGGTAATTGCTTTTCCTGTTTCACTAAAGGTAGCAACCAAGATATGAAATACATTTCATTAACAAAAGAATACTTCTGAAAAGAGAAATAAAGAAAATCCACGGAGGCTATATGCATCAGAAATTATTCAGGCAAACAAGTTTTATCAATCTGAGTGATATCAGTCATTCTTGGAAACACTGAAGTATGCACTGTCTTTTTCATCACTTTTGTAATCATCCCTTTAACCTTTTCCAATTTTGTTGACAAAATTAAATATTGAATCAATTCATAAACTCCTCAGAAGCAAAAAGGAGTAGGGAAAGGCTAGCAAAAATCTATACCAGTATAGATGAGCACAGAGGTTTCTTAAGGAGGAAACAGCCTTCAATACCAACTTGAAAGTGAAAATAAAATAATGCAGTAGAAATACAGATCGTATGGCATCATACATTGTCATTTGCTAGCCCTTTTCAGCTAGCTATAATATTTCCTGGGACCATCATTTCTCATACTTATGTATGTCTTATGTGGGAAAGCTGTTTGGCTGATTAGAGGTTAAACGCTGACCTGTTAAAAATGGTTGAAAACAACATTTATTTTTGTAGTTCTGTGACTTCATCTTGCAAATACTTCTGCTCTTGTATATGAAAGAAAAGAATCTTTTCCTTTAGGTACCTCAAGCAGATTGAGACCAAGTCCCTGCTGATTTCTTAGAAGCAGAAGGGGAAGTGTTCAGAGTAACTGACCACTCACTGAAACTGCCAGGAATACACTGACATACAGGCTTCCAAGGAGAACTGATGGAGTGATAGGTTGTTAGCAATCATTGCTCAGATGCCTCGCTTGAAGGATGCTGTTTTTAATGATTTCAGAGTGCTTTTCTCCTCCTTCAAGTGATGGGTGGCTTTGGTGATACATGGTCTGGACAGAATCAAGGGATTATAGAATTACGGAATCATACAATAGTTTGGGTTGGAAGGGACTATTAATGGTCATCTAGACCAATCCTCCTGCAATGAGAAAGGACATCTTCAACTAGATCCGGTTCCTCAGAGCACCTTCTAACCTGACCTTGAATGTTTCCAGGGATGGGGCATCTCTAGTCTTAATAAGCAACCCGTTCTAGTGTTTTACTACCCTCAGTGTAAGAAATTTCTTCCTTATATCTAGTCTTAATATACCCTCTTTTAGTTTAAAATCATTATGCCTTGTCTTATTGATGCCTTAGGTTTAAACTTTTATATTTTTTTCATTCCGTATCGCCTAGTGTGTAATTCTGAAGTTTCTTGTAGCTTATTAGCTGCTCTCCTAGGCCAGATAGACACAACAAAGCCTCTGTGAGCTTGCTATTCAAGGACACTCAGACTGTCCTAGGCCCAAAGGTGTAAACTAGGGCCGCAAGAGAGGTGGAGAAATTGAAGAAGTTACATCATTAGATAAAGTTTTAATTGGTGAATTTATGCTGATACTCAAATGGACCAAACCTATAAAAGTGTGAAGAACTCGTGACTTGTCGTCCATCTTGGGGTCCATTTTGGAAGTAGCCTCTGGCTCCCCAGGGTGTACCTTTGAAGGCCTTTCAAATAAATACCTGCCTTTATTCCCTTACTCTTGTCTAGTCTCTTTTTCTAGGTAGCCACCCAAGGCATCATTATAGCTACAGACCCTACTAAAAAGTTTGTCCCCATCTTTCTTGTAAGGCCCCTTTAAGTATTGAAAGGCTGCTATAAGGTCTCCCCAGAGGTTTCTCTTCTCCAATCTGAACAGCCCCAACTCTCTCAGCCCGTCCTCATAGGAAACATATTCTAGTTCTCTGATTGTTTTTGTGGCCCTCCTCTGGATCTTCTCCAATGTGTCCATGTCTTTGCTGTCTGACTCTGGAGCCGGATGCAGTACTCCAGCTGGGGTTTCACGAGAGTGGATCTGTACTTGTGGGTGCTCTGTATTAAAAAATGTATTTTCAGGTTTTCACCGACCAGTTATTTGCACCTGAATTCATCACATCTTATGCAGGTTCCCTGGTGAAAGCAATGGAAGAGATTAGGCGATATTATCCGTGTTTCCACTCATGCATGTAGTCTGTGTGTGGTGCACTGTACTGTGCACAGGATCTTCCTGCATATACGAGCCACATCTACTAGTGAAGCTGTCTCATTTATAGAACTCCATGACTCTTCAAATGGAGATGATGTTGAGTTTTCTCAAGTGATTTATTCTTCTAAATAGTGATTATTTCAGAAATACTTAGAATAGAGTTGAGATAGGTGGGTCCTGTTAAGGATTCAGTCTTGATTTTCTGTATTTCCCCTGTGCTGAAGGACTCAGGTTGAGGGTGCATCTAATTATTCAAGTGAGACTGACTGTGAAGGGTGTTTTCAGGCAAGCCATATAAATTAATAAACATAAATGTGTTTATTAAGAATGTGCAGATTTACACCTCCCTTCACATCTTGGAAAATATTTCACTGTCACAAAGATAAATTGCCTTCTGAGTAGAAGGAAATAAATTCTAGTTTACATCTGTATTCTTTAAAACACCAGAGACTTTCTCAAAACATTTCAGCTCCTATTTCAGCAACAGTCTTTTGGATAAAATTGGAACTTAATTTAGCCACTGTGGCTAAAGAAACAAAAAGAAGTTTCTATAAATACACTGGCAACAAAATGAGGGCTAATGAGTGTCTCCATCCTTTGCTGGATGCAGAGGGTAGCATAACATCTGGGGATAAGGAAAAGGCTGAGGTACTTAATGCCTTCTTTGCCTCAGTCCTTAATACCAAAACCAGTTATTCTCAGGTTACCCAACTCCCAGAGCTGGAAGTTAGTGGCGGGGAGTGAAAACAGCATAATCCAGGAAGAAAGGATTAGTGACCTGTTATGCCAATTAGACACCCACAAGTGTATGGGTCCAGATGGGATACAAGAGAAATGAGGGAGCTGGCAAAAAAGCTTGCCACACCATTTTCAATCATTTACCAGTAGTCCTGGTCAAAAGGAGAAGTCCCAGCTGACTGGAAATTAGCAAATGTAGTGTCCATCTGTAAGAGGGGTCAGAAGGGTGATCCGGGGAACTACAGACCTGCCAGCCTGATCTCGCTACCAAGGAAGGTTATGAAGCAGATCATCCTGAGTGCCATCACACAGCACGTGCAGGACAACCAGGGAATCAGGCTCAGTCAACACTGGTTTACAAAAGGCGGGGCCTGTTGACCAACCTGATCTCCCTTTATGATGGGGTGACCCACTCAGCAGATGAGGGAAAGACTGCAGATGTTGCCTATCTAGACTTTGGTAAAGCGTTTGACACCACCTCCCACAGCATTCTCCTGGAGAAACTGGTTGCTCATGGCTTGGGCAGGTGCAGCCTTTGCTGGGAGAAAAACTGGCTGGCCCAGCCCAGAGACTGGTGATGAAGAGAACTAAACACAGTTGGTGGCCGGTCACTATTGGGGCTTCCCAGGGCTCAGTGTTGGGGTCCGTCCTGTTTAATATCTATTTTGATGATTTGGCTGAGGGGATTGAGTGCGCCCTCAGTCAGTTCGCAGACAACACCAGGTTAGGTGGGAGTGTTAAACTCCAGGTGGGTAGGAAGGCTCTGCAGAGAGATCTTTGATGGGCTGGATTGATGGGCTGAGGACAACTGCATGATATTCAATAAGAAGTTCAAGGTCCTGCACTCGGATCACAACAACCCTCAGGCAGCGCTACAGGCTGGGGGAAGAGTGGCTTGAGAGCTGTTCAGCAGGAAGTGACTTCAAGGTGCTGGTTGACACCTGGCTGGATATGAGTCAATAGTGTGTCCAGGTGGCCAAGAATGGCAGTGGTATCCTGGCCTGTATCAGCAATAATGTGGTCAGTAGGACAAGAGCAGTGATTGTCCCCCTGTACTTAGCACTGGTGAGGCCACATCTCTAATTCCGTGTCCAGTTTTGGGGCCCTTCACTACAAGAAAAACATTGAGGTGCTGGAGCGTGTCCAGAGAAGGGCAATGGAGCTGAGGAAGAGTCTGGAGCACAAGTCTTACGGAGTGGCTGAGAGCTAGGGTTGTTTAATCTGAAGAAGAGGAGGCTTGGGGGACCTTGTTGATTTCGGGTGTGATGGTACAGCTTTTTAAATTCACCACAACCATGATCCCAGTATATCTGCACATCCAAAAGGCAAGACATGCCTGAAATTGCTCTAACACTACATAGTATGCCAAGCACACAAATAATTTGAGGCTGGAGGAAAGGATTTGAACCTTTTTAGGGAAAATATGAAACACGCATTGCTAGGAATTTTACAGTTAAATTGAAACTACCTAAAATAACTTTCTCAGCTTGTCAGTGTTTATTTATTCCTTCTTCATGCATCCCTTCTGTCCCCTTAAAACGCTGCATCTTGTACTAATTAGTAAAATATGTAGAAAGATATTTATTTTAAACTGAAAAATTAAAAGTCTAGGCATTCTCTGCATTTTTATCGAAAGCTTTTCAGTGGATGACACATTTTTGGATCCTGTCTGATTCTGGTGTCAAACTGCTGGCAGTAAAATGTATTTACTCTTGTTGTGCCTAATCATATATGCCAGTAATATCTGGGAAGATACTGGCAGTGTAGGTGAGACAGATAGGAAGGGCAGATGATAAAAAAATTCAAATAGCGTCTCCAGAGGGAGAGTGTCTGGCAAAGAGGTTTGCCATATTAAAAATGTTTAAGTGCTAAACATAAATATATCTTGTTCCAGACAGAGATGTATATTGGCATAATATGACCACCCAGAGCAAGGGAAGAGAACTGCATCAGTGGACAGAGCACAGCAGATCATCACAACGCAAAAGAGAGGCCACTGGTGCACAGGAATGTGTTTTTAATAGCTGATTATTAAAGTGAAAGCTTGTGAAATTCGATTTTGTCCTCTTTTTTCCTCTGGTGTTGGCAATGTTGCTTTAAAAGGAGAATTAGGCTAAGCAATAATTTTGTTCCTCCTTTTTGCCATCAAAGGATGAGGCAGCCTTACCAAGCCCTGTGCTAGCACCAGTGATCCTGACCCTCAGGCACTCCAGCCATCTGCCACATTGGGCCAGGATCATGGAGGACCTCTCATCAGCACTGACCCAGTCAACCCTGGGACCTCTTGCCTATCCTCGCCCCATGCTCCCCACAGATTTACAGAGCTTTCCACTTCTCACCACCCCAGGCTCTTCCCCTGCCAGCAAGTCTCCCAGATGTCCTGGTGCAAAGGCAGCATCACCAAGGTAACATTTGGGTTGTAAACTGGCTGTTCAGGAGAAGTTTCAGAGAAAGTTCAGGGAAAGTTCAGCTCTCTGCCACCATGGCCAGAGTCTGAAGTATCTCCTGGGCCTCTGTTGCGGTGTGTAGGTGTTCCTGTGGTGTCATGACATGCCACAGCCTTCCCGGAGAGCGCTGCACAGGTCTCTTGGGGATAGCAGCTATGCCACATCCTGTAGCCTCTTCCAGGCTCCCCTCACTTGCTCCAGCTAGCTGTAAGCCCCACAATACAATGACGATAAAGGAGGCAAGAAGGCTCCCCGCATGGGAATTGCAGAGGGTCTTTATTCCATGGTGACAGGCTGATCCCCAGAGGCAGAGAGCTAGCACCTGGCTGGGTTCCCCAGGGCAGAGAGAGGCTGGGGACCCAAAGCAGAGCAGAGAGAGAGCACATTGCATGGGGCTGCAAGTTAGCACATGGACAAATGGTCTCAGGGCACAGGGGTAGTACACTGGCGGAGTTGCAGTAACAGAACCAATAGAAGAAACGCGAGGGAGTGGTTAGGACTAGCGGCAGGGAAGGGAGAGCCAGGTGGAAAGGGCAGGCAATCTAGCAAGGAAAGGAATGAGGAAATACAACACCACAGGCCTCCCAGGCGCCGTGTCCTCTCCGGCCCAGGAGGGAAGTCTGCACTTGGGGTCCTGGGCCAACAGTGGGCTCTGAGTTCCCTGGCCAGCCTCACTGAGGACTCACTCTCCATCTCCTCAGCCCTTCAACAGGGCAGACACAAAGGGTTCCTCATTAGACAAAAAAAGTACTTTTCAGGGTGGAATCTAGTGTTGAATGCATGTCCCTGTACCTTTCTATGTTTTTCTTGTGAAGATGGAAAATGGCAAAGATAGTTTGGGTTTTTTTCTCTGAGAGATAATGAGGATGCTGAGAAATAGAAGTCAACCAAATACAAGTGATATCAAGGCCACAGAACTCCAGCCCAGCAATTCCTGTACCTTTTACCTGCAACAAAATTATTTTAGTCTGGACTATTCTTTGGAAACCAAAATTCCGGAAAACATTGTTTCATATGTCACTTGAATTTATTTGCACTTTACTAATGTCTTTTACTATCTTCCTACTTACATATTCAGCTTTAAAATGTCCTCTTAACAACTTAGCAGGTTTTCAGTTGATATAAAACTCTGAGAAGGATCAATATATTGGATAATAGGGCTGCCATTAAGAGGGATCTAGATAGATTGAAGAAATGGGCTGATGGAGACCTCATGAGGAACCCATACTTGAGACAAAAGTAATGCCATGTGGCAGGAGAGTTTGGGAGCTGACTGGCTGAGGGTCAGCTTTGCAGAGAAGGACCTAAGAGATCCTGGTGGATCGTAAATTGGGTGGTATGACCTTCTGGTGATGAACACTAACCACAGACTGGGCATCATTTACAATACTCCAGCAGTTGAAGAAAACCTATACAAGCACTTTTAAGGCCACTTCTGAAGTGCGGTGTTCAGTTTTGGGATCCCCATTAAGAGTTTAACACAGTAATAGAATCATGGAATTATAGAGTGCTTTTGGGGTGGAAGGAACCTTAAAGATAATCTAGTTCCAGCTCCCCTGCTACGGGCAGGGACGTCTTCCATTAGACCAGGTTGCTCAGAGCCCCATCCAGCCTGCCCTTGAACACTGCCAGGGATGGGACATCCACAACTTCTCTGGGCAACCTGTTCCAGTGCCTCACCACTCTCATAACAAAGAATTTCTTCCTAACATCTGATCTAAACATATTCGTAATTAGAAGCCATTACCCCTTGTCCTATCTTACAGCTCCTGGTGAAGGGTCCCTCTCTGCCTTCCCTGTAGGATACTGGAAGGCTGCTGTGAGATGTCCACACAACCTTCTCTTACCCAGTCTGAACAGCCCCAGTTTTCTCAGCCTGTGTTTGCAGGGGAGGTGCTCCAGTCCTCTTACCAACTTTGTGGCCCTCCAACACTTCCATGTCCTTCTTGAGTTGGGGGCACCAGAACAGTATGCGGTATATTGGATTAAGTGTGTCCCGGGAAAATGAGAAAATATGCAAAAAAAACCCATTCTAAAGCATAAATCTGACCATCAAATCAGGGTGGTTTCTCAGTCAGACATTCAAATAGCACTACACGTAGAGCTCACAAACAGCACAGCCTCCTGTGGTTGCTGGAAAGCAGAGTTCATGCAACAGGTTGATTTGGCAGATATTTTGAATGAGCTTCACATAACACAAGGCATATATGGAGAAGGGCTACAGTGTAATGTTGCTTTCTTCTGTAGGAGGACAGCTGGGTATGTAATATCTTTAATATCTTTAGTCCTTTTAAGCCTACACACTGCCAAATTCCATACATATCAGAGGCAAATCTAGCTTTTTGATGAATTTACCTTTCTGTATGTTATTTGAAAAGGCAAAATAATCCCCTTGCCTCCTACACCTTCGAAAACAGAAGCAAAACAAGGGAACATAGACATTTTTAAAATGTCTGTTTTCTGAATTCTCTTTGAATGCACATTTTAGCCATGTAATTTCATGTTTCCTTTTTAAAAATATAGGAGTGTTTTTCACCAAAATATATTATTATGTCAGAATGTGTCAGTTTTCATTAAACTATAGGATACAAAAGAAATAAGTGGCACTTTACATGGAAAATAAGGAAATTTCTTGGACTATGAAAGACTCATTTCTCTTCTTTGCCTCCTTTTAAGAGTTTAGAGAGTAAAAATGAGTATTAAGAGTTATGCTTATTTCTAGTTTTATCTGCTCAGCTATATTTTTGGTGGGAATGCTTGATTTTGTTCTGTGTGCAGTCTAAAAATTCAATTTGTTCTGAAACTTTGGTCACTATCCTAAAACGTTGTTCTGCTGGTCTGCTTTAGAGCTCAGTGTCTCAGAGGTGATGCCTTGATACCTTCTTCCTTCATATGGAGTTAATGCAGAAATTGGTGGTCTCTGTTATTTCAGTTGCTGACAAGAGGCAGAATCCACAGAGAAGCTGTCTGAGAGAGAAATAAATACTTGATGCACAGTCATAAACCATGCAGGACAGCTCCTTTTATTTGTTATTTGTGCATTACTGTGAGACACCCTGCTTACTTCTCTGTTTTCCTTTCTATCTAATTCTTCAAAGTAACTGCATTACACCTGATAATCTTTTTAAAGTAATACTGTGTCTTCCTCCCATTCCTGAAAATGTCTGTTTTTCCCATCAATTCTTTAACTGTAGAAAATCACATTAAATAAGGACTGTTCCAAGATCTGCTATCAGGCAAGACAAAAAACACAGTTTACTAGACATGCCATGAACTTTGCTATTAAGAATCTGGTGATGAAAAAAATGCTAATTTTCAATATTTTTTTTTTTTGTGATGTAAAAACTTTATGTTACAGAAATCAGCAACATAAAGCAGAAACAGCCTAGTGAAAAATGGCTGTATCCCAATGTTGTCTTTGATGACCAGAAAATGTGATTTTTTCACAGTTGGTTTATAATCTATAAAAATTAAGCTCAGATCAAACATGACTTAACTGGAGTAGGTGTTTTAATTACACTTACAGTAATACAGTGCAGTACAGTATACAACCTTTATTCATGCTGCAGTTTTATTGGTGACAAGAACACCTGATAATACTACATTATATTAAAAGATAGCAGAGATGCCACGTCCTGGAATGATTTTCAAGGAATCATAGATGACAGGCACTGAGACCAAAAATGAGTAGTGTGGTATATAAATCTTAAGACTTTCAGGGCCCAGAGGCTGGTGTAGTTATATAATTACATCCTATCTGAGCATTTTAAAATTGTTTAGTTTGGGAAGGACATCACACATTCCCCTACAAGCAGACATATATGGTCAAGTTTGCCATTATTTTCCATGCAAACGCTGAACAAATTCTTTTCTTGTAAGTGTTAAGAATACAGCTGCAGACCTAAAATTAAAGACTGATTATAAGAGAATGAAACTGAAGAACAGCTAATAAGGGTTATTCAGAATAGTTAGTCACCATTACACCCACATCAGCATTTCAGGAGTATTGCAGAAATCTTTTGGTGAATGTAATACTTCAGGGCATCCGAGTATGACAGCACTACCTAAAAACATATGTCTACAATAGATTCTTAATCCACCATGAGCATTTTAAGACAAATGACTAAAAGAAATTATTAGTTTTCAGAACATAAGTAGCATGTAAGCATTGTCGATCACATCTCAAAGGGCACATTTGATGGAAGTTTAGAGCTCTGTGACATTTCTTTTGTGTATCTATCTCACTCAGATGTCCTCATTCTAGAAGGCTTGTCTGTCCCTTCAAGTTGAAATCAGACTTACTATCACCTGTTGACACCTGTGGATGAGGGAAAAGCACTTCTCTTCTGTTGCCCTGTAGAAGACTGCAATTTGCTGCACTGATGATTCATTGATTTATCTAAGTAGTGCTGCAGCTGCTTGAAGAGAGCTACCGTCCAGTCTCAAGGGCTTTACAGGGAGGGTGATTACTACTGTTACTTATTACTAACATAGTGAAGTTTAATATTGTAATCTGTAAGAAAACAGGTTTTATTTTTCTTATCCATCTTAAAAATGACTATCAGCAAGTTGCAGATTAAGAGAAGGAAATCTGTTATTCCATTCTGCTTCACCATGACTCCATAGACGCCAATTAAGCTATCCCAGTTTGCATCACATAAGACAGATAAACTGCCACCATGCCAGTGCAGGTCCAGTTTTACTGAGGAATAATTCCAGTTGATACAAGTGGAAATGAAATGTTGCTTTCATGCTCTGTGTCAGGGAGGATGATGAAAACTTAATAAAGGGTGGTTCAACTTCAGCAACTGCCATGGCTTTGGATTTTGGAGACTTTAGTCATCTTGTATTCACTCACATCCTCTCATCCTGTGAACCCTCCTGTCCTTATAAGTGTTCCACTCCACCAGGGCATATACCAGGACTGTTCTTGCATTTCCTATTGCTGATATCTAACATGGAAAATCATGTTATCATGCTAGATTTGCTTGGCAGGCACATAGACAGCTGTTTTTCAACATCTACCCTTCCCTGTCTTCTCCAAGAAAAAGCAAAAAAAAACCCTGTGATTTTTCACAGGAAAGCCCTCAGAAAATGTAAATCTTCAAGTCTTGTGTAAAAATGTACAGAGTTTCTTAGTAATGTAAAAGGAAAGGGAAAAGACAAAGAGAACAAGATTAATTTGATCCAGTGCTGATACTCCAGATGGAAACACTGATTTCTGCCCTTGCCACAGTGGAAGTACAGAGTGGGTACCAACCAGTCCTCAAGTTTCTTATGTCATTCCACTGTCACCCTACAGCTGTGTCTGGTTATTACCTTGGCTCCTTGTTCAGACACATGTTCAAGTAATACACTGCAGGGCAAATGCAGGGTCTTGGTGCAAGTTCCGTACTTACTTCTGTTTGAAAATAATTTTTCTGAGTTTGTTTGTTCTTCCCTTCTGGTTTTTAAATGCTTATGTTTCAAAATACTAGTATACTAGTATCATTTCTACTTTATGCAATTTTGTGTGTTTAAGGTTTCCACATGTCTTATTTTTCTTACACAACCAGGAAATGTTTCCCAAATTGGTAATTCTTTACTGTCTTTTCACCCCTTTACCAATGTCCTTGAATGGAGAGAAATTAAAGACATCCTCATAAAAGCAAACCAAATCCCAGGATGCTGTTATGAACTGCTGAAACTAAGTGCTCAGGAATTTTTTAAAACCACCATAGACCTTGTTGAAGCCTGTTAACAGCCATTTTCATACAAGCAGATATTTCACTGCCTTCTTTCACAGCAGTAGTCTTTTAGAGTTTATCTGGACACATCCACTATCCGGTGACATTGCAATAGTTCAAATGAGTCACGAGTACAAATCATATTGTACAAACTCCTGGGGTTTTTTTTCAGAATACGTAGGGGAGGATTTCTGAGTATTCTGGGGTTTTTGTTTGACCGAAGACAGGTATTTAAATCTTAAAAATATGGTTTAACTGGTACATGAAAAAAGCCTTTAAAATCCATTAAAAGACAGGCAGTCATCAGTTTGCTTAGCATCAAGAAGCTCTGGAAAGTGATTTTAGTAGTTAACACCTTGAGAGCCAGATTTCTGGCTTTAAGATTTCTGATCTATGTATGAGCAGATGACAGAGATCAAGGTGTTCATTAGTCTGTGGCTGGCCCAACTCTGACGCTTGAAAGATTTTCTTGGGTGGATAGCCCTGTTCTAGTCAAGATACTAAAGCCCTAAATTCACATAAAGAAGCACTTTATTCATCATTTCTGATGACACATGGGCTTATGTGTACTTCTTATATTTTACAAAAGAGTCTAAACAAAAACAATTCCTGTGGCTTTCAGTGAGATAGGTTGTTACCCCTGAGAATATATTTAGGAGTAAATGGGATACAAAAATTAATTTTAATGCATCTCCTGTCTTTGATCTAAAGTTAGTTTGTCAGTCCATATGTAGTATAAAAAACACACCTATTTCTCCAACATACATCTAAGCTGAAAAACAGGTGAATGGGACTATCACCAGATTCTAGCACTACTTCTGCAGAAAAGGTAGAATAATTCTCAGTAGATAACTACTCTTATTTTAACCTGCACTTCTAACAACTTTACTGCACAATTTAGACTTAGGTTTTCTGGGAGGAAAAAGATCTGCAGATATTAGTCTAAGAGTTTTTTGCTTCACAAAATTTGGGCCAGGGTCACAGAGAGCCATGCTGCTCAAAGGTGGGCTGGGGTTTGCGGGATGAATGAGTCCTGTCAGAATACGGCAGGAAAAAACATCCTTGTAACAGAACTGCAGGTAGTTGTCTCTTAAACTTGTTTGTTGTGTGTGGAGGTATAACCAAAACCTGATGAAAGTATGCATATATCTGCTACTCCCCCAGGAGAAATATTTAATTTAGCAGTGTTTCTTGAGATGTCTGGGCCTGTCTGAATAGGAAAATTTACCATCTTAACTATACCTCTGTAATTCCCTGTGGGGATGGAAGGAATAAGTGTATCCATGAAGACAGTTGTAGTTCTGGCAGTAAATTTCTCTGGGTAGACAAACCCTTCAGGTTTTGCCCATAACTTGAAAATTCAGACCTGATATTCATAAGACATAATTGATGAAGTTGCAACACGGAGACAACACAGCTGCTTAACCTTAGGGAAAAAAAAGCAAGGAGGCCTGTTTGTTACTTGACAGTATATCCCAGCACATAAAGGACTATTATCATTTAATTTGGTCTTGTTTTGTGCCCTCTCAATGCTCTGTGGATCTTCATTTTATTTGGATTAGACACTGACTATTTGAATCAAACTCAACTGATTTGGGTCGTTAGACTCAACTTCATGAAGTAGCCTGCATTCTTCCCATCCCTGTGGTGGAAGTGTCAATAAAGTACCAGATTTTGCCAGCAGAGGGTTATCAAGTGTGAGAGGCATTATACTGCCATCCTAAATGTGTTGCGACCTGTCCTGAAGCGGGCCTACAAAAGCACAGTCTTTCCTTAGCTAGTCAGTGACAGGCGTTACACAGAGATGCTTTGCAGACTCATAGAAATAGATCTTACCCATCTTAACTAGCATGAATTTGCATATCCAGAGCTGCCTTCGGAGGCTTCCAAACCCATTTCTCTTTTTGCCAGACCATGTAGATACATTATAACTTCTCTTATTTTTCCTCAGATGGCAGAACAAACTCCTGCCTCCGCCCAGAAGGACCTGCATTGCGATCACTTACCAACCATCACCTGCACCAAGCACAGTTATTCTTCTTGTTGTTACCAATGAAAAAATAAAAAGAATTCACCAGCAGTAATGGCAAGACATGAAGCATATTTTAATTTAGCAAATGCACAAACATTGCCATAAAACATCAGTAGCTTGAGGTCTTCTTTAGAAATGAGCTGTCAGAAGGGGAAGGAAAAAAAATAAGAGCAGTTAGTATCAAAAGGGCGTTGTCTGACCTGCTGGATTTACAGGCTTTTTTCCACAGTACATAGGTCCTATTTAGGACTAGGACTCTTTCAACTTGATCAGTATTCTTGCCTTCAGAGAATAAATACACACTTTTTACATTGAGCTGAATATGAATGTGGCTGCAGACAATTTTTCACCTTTTCACTCAAGTGCTTACTCCCTCTTTTCCTCCTCCATAAAATATGCAACTGAGCAGGCTCCCTTGGAGCTAACAGTGACAGATATAATTAATTAGCTGTATAATCTTAAATTGTTGTTCTAGTTTTTATGTTAATTTTTGTAAGAGGAGGTTTAAATCATTAAACTGAACTCTTGGTGCTAAGGACCGTAGTGATGGACCTGATTTGGAACCGCAAATTAAACAAATTAAAATCTGTAAAATAGTTTGTTCTGGTTTCAGACTGAATCTCAGCTCAGTTCAAATTTAACTTATTGTTTAGTGTTTTAACTGTTTTCAGTCCCAATTTAAATTGCTACAGGTGGCTTTTAGATATTTGTGTTCTGCTTCTGAATTGTCTATCCCTGGATACCCTAAATGTTTGCATCCTATGCTTCAATTTCTCTTTGTGTAAATCTGTATTACTGCTAACTAATTCAAACATAATAGTACCTTAGGAACAAGGGATAGAAAAATGCTAATAAGGAGCAAATATGAGAAAAAAAATTTGTTACGATAGTGACATTTTACAGAGAAGCTTGAGGATTGGGACAAATTTGTCACAATCTCTTTTTTCTTGATCTGTATTTTCTTTTTCACATTTGTAGATAAATTATAAGTTAATTGACAATGTGGTTAGCACACATTGTGGTAATATGAAGTAAGTGTAGATGCACAACCTCAAGGCTAACTTGAGATTCTTTAAAGGACAACTGGAAAGGAAAATAATTTTTTACTGGTTTTATCAGTCAGTTTTCAGCATATAACAGCATTAAAGTTTCATGGTTTCCTAATGAGTTTCCTTCTGCTTATTTTCTGAAAGAAATATCTGTTCACTGGTTCTGATGAAGTATCCTGCAGAGCTAAATGCCTAGAACAGGAAATCTCAACCCATAATAGAAGACTGCTTACTTCCTTAGAGATTAACACAATCCTGCAGCTGCCAAGCATACACTAAAAGATCAAGAAGTGTTAATAAAATATGTATCCTTGACAAACTGGACAAATCATCTGAAAAATAGACTATATGAGTGCTTGAGTTTCAGTCTCTTGTGATGTTGAATCCTTCAGTGCATCCAATTCAGTAAAGATCATTGCTACAATTATTTGGAGAATGCTAGGGTTTTTGGTTTGCATTAGTTGTGTGACCCATGGAATTATTGAAGTTACATGGGGGAGGAAATGGGAGTGGTAAAGGCTTTATTATTAATCAGTCTGGTTGTGACTCAGTCATGGGTTAAGAAATCAGAAATATATTTTCAGATTTGTCGAAGTACTAAAGATCTTTAAAAATTTTGTGGCTAAATAATATGTGCATCTTTTTAGTGTAAAATAATCTTAGTTGAAATGCATAAGTATTGATACCTGAGGCACTTCTAAACATCCTATGCCATTCATGGCCCACTTCTGAGTTTAAGGCAGACTTATCTTCTAAAAACAGTTACTGAACCATAACTAATTCACACTACAGTGTACAAAGCCTGGGATAAACACAGATCAATCTCACTTAAAGGATTTATTAGACTTGCAGGTGGAGCGTCTAAAGCAGACCTTCAACTTAATCAGATACAAATAGATATCCAGTGCTGATAATTCCTAACCATCAGAAACTTCTGCTCTGCTCTCCTTGTTGAAAGGATTGCTTTGCGCTGATATCTAACCTAAATGATCTTTGCTGTTCATCGTGGTTTTCTGCTGGATGTTCTCCAGCTGGCACACACCCTTCACGAAGTCTTTTGCCCAAAGCCGGGTTGCATGGTCTAGCTGAGGCATTTGCAGTGCTGAGCAGAGCAGAAGCATTACTTGCTGTGCTTTGCAATCTGTATTCCTGCCTAGTGTATGTCAGGAGGGTGTTTTGCAACAGCATGACATTGTTGCAACTGGCGACTCCCTGCTGAGTTTAGTTCCTAGAACTTGTTCTTATTGGATATTGCCCTATTTTTTCAGACAATTTATCCAGTTAGTCAAGGTAATTTTGAATTCTAATCCTGTCCTCTGGCATCCAGTTTTTCTCAACTTGACATTTTCTGGAAATTTAATAAGCATGCTGTTCTTCCTATTTAGGTCATTAATGAAAATACTGAATATAACACAACCAGGGCAAACTCTTGCAGAATTCTATTTATGCATCTGTTAGCACAAGGAATTCATGGCAGAGCAATCAGTAAAAGTTAGCAGGCAGATGCATCTAACTGTTAGAATTATCTCTTCTTCTAAGTCAGCACACTTTGACTTGAACACAAACAATTCAAATTCAAGCTGTACCGTTTAAAAATCCAAATAAGATTGCATCTGTTCTCATCTGAGCAGTCTGTTTCACAAGGGACCCATTTCGAAGATCATTATAGCTAATGAATGGCTCCTATAAATTTCAGTGGGCCATGAATCAGGTTTGAAAAAAAGGCTAAACATGATCCTTCACTGACACTAAAATAAAGTTCTGCAGAAGTCAGCATTTGATTAAAAAAAAAAAAAAATTGATTAATTAAATTAATGAGTCAGCAAAGCTGGCCAAAAATTGATTTTTCTCAAACTTCGTATTTTCAACAAATGGTTGAGGAATAAATTAAACACATTTCAAATGTATTATGCAAACATCTAAGAGTAAATGAATAGCCCACTCAAACCTAACTATTCAAAAAATATCTTAGCATGAGCTGATGGGTGGGCTTGACTGAAACAGATCTGTGAGTTCAGAGTCAGCCTCATCTAGCTCTCAGAGTTTGAAATGTTAAATACAGATTAGAGTTTCCTACAGCCTCTGGCAGTCAAATAATTCTGCAACTTTGTAGCTAATGGCTTATCTGAATAGATTCAGAGATAGTAAACTCATTGTAGAGGACTGCTGTGATTACCATCAAATTATGCACCAGGGAGTTCCTTAAACTAATTTCTGCCTACACCACATTTTATTTCCTTTAAAAAATAAAAGTGGTTAAAGAGTTAACAGTAGCAAGAACTTTACTGTAGCCTTTTTGATGATTCCAGAAAATGGTTAATTTAATTCCAGTGATGTTATCGTCACAGTTAAAATCTCACAGCCTGAAGTCTAAACTTGGCTCATTTCAGCCAAGTTCACACACAATGACACTTGAAGGATCACAGGAGCCTTTCCCTTTTATATTTCTGTTTTCCATACAATTACTTCAGGTGTAACCCCTTATTCTCCTCTTTCACAAGATAGAAGTAAGTGTCCTTACAGTCTTTTTTATCCAGCCCCCAGCTGTGGATCTTCACTAAATACTCCTTATATTTCCCTGCATCATCCTTCAATCTGATTTCACCAGAATCCTCCTAGTGCTATCACTAAATTACAAGCTGAATAAAAGAGACAAGCTGTGTATCTTGAACAAGACAAGGTTTTTAAAAATAGCTTCATTTCAAATTAAGGTGGTGAGACCCTGGAACAGTTTCCCCAGACATGCTTTGGATGCCCCATCCTTGGAGATGTTCAAGGCCAGGTTGGAAGCGTCTTTGAGCCACCTGGTCTAGTAAAATGTGCCCTTGCCAGTGACAGGGGATGAGAACTAGACGATCTCTGATGTCCCTTGCAACACAAACCATTCTATGGTTCTATGGTTCTATGAATTACTACTAGATATTTACAACTTTCAAATTCAAGTCCTCTTCCCTTACACACTGGATGCAGGCATCACCACAATTTCCCGTTACTTATCTCCTACTGTTTGGACCATCTATACAGATTTTTCAGCTGCCCTTTTCTTTCCTGCCATATTCGAACATCCATTTCCACACCCAACCTTCCACACTGCCCTCTATGTGTGCATTGCTCTCTGCATGTAATGACAAAGACCTGTTGCTTTCTGTTTGTGCGAACTTGCTCAAACCAGGGTAGCAGCAAGAGAGCAGTCACTGCTGAGCATAGGGCAGCCCACCAGACATTCTGGGCAGGAGACTGTCCCCTAAAAACTTGGGAGTGACAAAACAAACAAACTGCAAACCAGACTGTTCTTTCAAGAGGGAAATGGGAGGGAGGATGGAATAGAGGAAAAGGAAGACTATTGAGAGACAGGCTAGAGTCACATCTTCGAATAGACAGATTGTGTTTGTTAAAGATAAGCTTATAATATTTCCCCTTTGTATTTTTTACATCAAAAATTGTAATATTTCATCTTGCTGTATTTTGTTTGACTGTAAGAGAGTTATCCTACTCTGAATTTCAATTACCTGCATTGTCCTCTTCAGGATGCCTTATGTGTCAGGTCGTCTGTTCATCTATCACTTTGGATGGGAAGTGTTCCTCTTCTATGGCTGCAAACTGAGAATGTCAGCTGCTTGTTTCCATAATGCTAAATATTTTTCTTGTGTAACACAGTTTAGTAATTTGGTGGTCTATCTGGAAATATCTGATTTGTCGTTTGAAATCTGGAAAAGCTTAAAGCATGTAACAGCTGTGAACCTTCAGCCGGGACAGCCACTTGTACCCTGCACGTAGATACTGCTGTTCACCTGGGCCCTCCACCCTCTTGTCCTGCTCACTTGTTTTGACTTGTTTCAGATGCTTTAGGAAACAAATTGTGAGTATGCCTATGGGGAAGGTGTTTGGGTTTTTTTGCAAATCCTCAAGTAGACACTTGCTGTGATAGTGTTACTTCCACATGAGCTTTGCCAGAGAGTCTAGCCTATCATCCTATGAAAACATACTATTTATCTTTCAGTAGACAGGACAAGTATTGACCTGAGCACACAGCACAAGGCCTGCAATGCTGACTGAAGCTTTTGTGCACTCTTCCCATGCTAATAATAAATCTAATTAGCAATTAGTAAAAAGACCTTTTTTGTGTCAAAAATGTAGGAAGGAAAAGATCAATATATTGTTAGAGACTTCACTTGTGATTTTTAGCTAGCTGCTTCAGCATCTGGTTTTTAGTTTTACTTTCAGGAAGAAAAATTCGGCACATTTTTGTGGAAAGCACTGTGAAAATGTGAAAACCCTCTCAAAATGGTTTTGCAAATAAAGCAAAGTAAGACCTGTCTTCTCATGAAAATTAGCAGGTTCATAATTTAGTGAAGATAGAGTTTGCCTAACCTAGATTTTATTTTCATTGCAACACAGTGTGAAACAATCCATTTCAGTGAAAAGGCATCATTCCATGATATTTTTTCAGCCAAACCAGCTGAGATTTGATAGTTACAATTCAGCCTAGGAAAGGAAGGCTTCCCAAGGCAACCATGTGGAAGTGAAAATTGCTTCTGACAGAATTGTATTAGGGCCATATTCGATGATTATGCAACAACCATGTGTGACTTAGACTTCTCTCCCTCCCTCAGCATGTCACATATTTGGCTAAGAAGAGCCACTTTATGCCCGGAGGCACAACTACAGTGCCTGTTTGTACGCCCACCAGCACCACCCTCTTGAGAGCAGGCGTGGTCATCCACCAGCACCCCTTCCTCCTGCTGGTTTAACCAAGCCTCTGACTGTTCAGATTCATTCTGAAAGTCCTAACTCCCTGTGTTGGTAGAGTTCCATACACAGGAGATTTTATATATTTAGATATATAAGTTTCCTGTTGAATTTTGAAAGTACCCTAGGTGTTCCAGTAGTTTATTTGAACTGCAGTATGATATGCACATCTCCACTTCTGTTCCACGTAAATGTGTACTTCATGCTGCTGCATTAAGTCCTTCAGTCTTGGAAGAAGGATCAGAGCTGCTCCTTACACAGTGGGAAAGAGTTTCTTTCCAATAAGCCTAAATCCAGCCTAAATATACTGCTTTCCACAGCTGCCATAGTCCCGTGATACAGAATATCATCACCATAGAGATTTTATACTACCAACTTCCCACAGGGAAGAATGCAACTGGTCCTGGTGGCAAGATTTGCAGTATGTGAGAAGTCTTCTAGCACATAAAAGTGAAATCTAAGGTTCTTATGCTCAGGGAAAATCACTGACTTACCTTTATCAAACAAAAATATTCCAGAATTTTTCCACATACAAAACCAGGTTGTAATGCAGTACTTCTTAAGAAAAGTAATCTGCAACTCAGTGACTTTGTTTGCAAGCCTGCTTGTACCAGATTCTGAGTTGAATGGTCTTTTGTTAATTAATTAGTTTATAAGTCTGGGTTAAGTGGGCTACAATTCCCTTCTGAATTTCCTCTATTAGAGCAATCCATCCCACAGCCTCAGTTACACAGATCAGCTTTATGTAACAAGAAAGGTACTTGTCAAATATAAATGCAACCTCAAGAAAATAGGCAGTCCCTAGTCATTCTAGGGACACAGACTTGTATTAGTCAAAAAATATAAGATTAATCCGAGTTCATTAAATACTGTTTGCCAGTGTGCACATGTATTAATAAATAATGAAATAAATTTTTCTGTAGTTTGAAGTGATTTCTTATGGAAACAATTCTCACGTAATCAAACAGCCAGTCTGCCTCTGTACCTCTCCTCACAGGAACTCTTGTATCTTTCGCCTGGTTTGAGGTGCAATTAGCTTACTAAAAATGAAGAAAGTAAGCAGCTAGGTAGTGGAGTTTATTACTGTATCCCAGTTAAAGAGAAGGCCAACCTCATGCCTTGTTACCTGTTAGAGTATCTCTCCAGCCCAGCAGCTTGTGTTCCTGCTCCCATTTCAGAAGAAGCTTTCATCAGCATTTACATCTCTGTTGAGATAGAGATCTCTTTCTTATTTGGCATGAATACAAGAGAAACCACACATCATTTGATCTCTGGAGCAAGTGCTTAGTTCTGTCAGTGAGCATTTAGCAGTTAGGCAGTGCCCAGGGACAAATGACTGAAATTCTGCTCACTTCTCAGCTTGGGCACCTCTGCTCTGACTACTTAGAAGCCCTACCTTGCTGGGTCCCAGGCCGGTGGTGAGCCACAGGGAAGAGAGGCACATTGCTATGACCTTCCTCTCATCATTCATTAAAAGCAGTTTCCTGTACATTGTGTGGGGAGCTAAATCCTGGTAGTGTACATAGGAATCCTCAAAGCGTGTCAACAGGGTCAAGCTCATAAGGGACCGAGCAGGATAAGACACCAAAGTGGCCATATAGAGCCTGAGAGCATGAAAGGACATCCATATCTAGGCGTGCAGGAACCTGTACAGCAAGGTGTTTGCTGGGTTTGGCAGCAGCCAAGTGCCTATGTTCTATTTCCTGTTCCTGTTCTCTTCATTGGATTTCATCTTGGCTTTCTTTTTTTTTTTTCCCCAGAAAGGAAAAAAACTTTGCCTACTTTCTCTGCTGGTACTGTACTCTCTGGAAATGTAGATTGTGCCTCAGAAAACAGAAATAACAACCTAGAGAAACCCATGCCATCAGGGGAAGACCATAGTAAGGTCAGCCTTGAAACCCACCCATAACCAAGATCCTTCCTTCTCCCTTGTGCTTGGGTCCTAAAGCACATTATCATGAAGGCATAGCCTAATATGTTATTGACTCTTCAGCTCAGTCTTCACCCAGGCAAAGCCCCAGCAAAAAGAGTGTTTCATGAGAATGAAAATTTGTCCAACACAGCCTAAACACAGATTTTATCAGAGCAGTTATTGCACTTGGGCTAGAAATGACAGCCAACAAAAAAAACAAAAGGGAAGGATAGCAGGTTTAGTGAGATTGTGATGACTACTACTAACAGGGGAGGTGTGGCTAAGTTATGTGCCAAAAATGTAGATGCAGCTATTCCTTTCTGATCTCTTCTGTGCCTGAAGAAACACAATAAATTATACGAAAGCATTTTTAACAGAACTTTCTTGAATTAAAGCTGACTTCAGAAGAGCATTTTCCTCTGCTACCAAATGGCAAAATCCACATGTGTAATTTTAAATGTATTGCAGCAAGTAAAACGTGCATTCAGCCCACAGTCAGTAAGTAAAATTCACCAACTATTTTATAAAAGGCTGAATTTTTTTTCATTCATATTTAGCTGTTGAATCTCTCACTCCTTTGTACAAAAAGAAGTGATGATATGCATATTTTCTTGAGGTTTTGGGTCTTTTTTAAACTTATGTTAACTCTCCCATGAGCATTTTGATAGCAGGTCAGCAATTAGACTATGAAACAAACATGTCTTTCTGCTACCAAATTACAAAATCAAAACAAAAGAGATAAATACTACCAGAAGAAAAGACTTGTTAATTAAGACCATTAACCATGTTTTTTTCATGGCTTTCATCTTTTATTAAGTTTTGATTAAAAGATACTAGAAGTAAGTAGTCTAACCTGTAAAATGTGCGTTCTCTCTAGAAGGCAACATTGTTTCTCCTATTGTCCAAAATCATTTTATGTCGTGTTACTGACAACAGGAAATCATTGCCTACTGTACATTTAAGATGAAAAAATACTGCATCAAGAGAAGGAAGATCTTTTGTTCTGCATATCTATATTTCAACTTGGATGTATATGTCATAGATTTTTTTACACTCCCTCTCTGATATGCCATGATGCTGAATACAATGTACCATGGAATATTAACCTCGTGTTAGACTAGAGGATACAGATGTGGAAACTTAGCACCTTAGAAGTCCATCATCCTTCTTACCTGACTCATACAGTCCGAAAAACTTAATGTCTGCCACAGCAAGTGAAAATTAGCAGGGCTTGACATGAATGCTAGCCAGGTTGTGATTTAATGTCTATAAAACATTATGAACTCTTACATACCGTGTTTTGTAACTGAACTCATGTTTGGGTACACAGTAGCTCTCCAGAACAGAAACGAGATCCACAGCAGGATTTTGACATCAATTAAGCTTTTCTCATTTATGAGCAGAAACAGGTCAGACTGAATTTTTGGGTTTCTGTGTCATGAAGAGAGAAGGATTAGGCAAAGATAAAAACAAATATATTGCACTTACATTTTCAAGGATGTCCTTGATGAGAGAAATTTTTTCAGGATCCAAGTCTTTCAGAATTCATGGAGCTTTGAAAGCTCTTTTTTAATAAAGATATGCTGCTTACATGTGTTTTCAATTCATTCATTCATTCATTCATTCATTCATTCATTCATTCTTCTAAAAATTCTGTGCTTGGCAAAATGGGAAGTAAATTTAGTCTGCAGCTGTTCCCACAGGCTGTTGAGTTTAATTGAAAGTAGAAGTGATCCAGTATCAAAGTGGGCATTAAAATAGAAGTCTGCTGGAAATCTTGGGCTTGGTGCATGAGACTGATAAACTCCCTGGCTGCTGAGCCAGGGCTGTGTCACTGTACATGTGAGTGACACCAGTGCTCTGGAGGGAAGGAGTGCTGCTCTGCACCCATCTAAAAGATGAGACCTGTGTTTGTCCTAACACAGAAGATGTCTGTACAGAGTTAGCAGTGTGCTGTTGCATTCAGCACAGTGAGCAACTGAAAACTGTATTTGGCAAGTGTTTTCTCCGTTTGGCTTTGTCCTTTCGTATGTATATGGATAAGCAAATTAAACTCCATTCTTAGTGTGGTAATGGTTGGGCTATCCAAAGTAAAGCAAACACACACAGCAGACAGTGATGCTGGTTCTTACTGATGTTTCAGGTACCAATTTACAACCAGGTAGGGATTTCCTCCTTAGGACAGCCTGTTTGCATTGCCCACCTAAACTCCACACCAAATATAGAACCCTTTGCCATTCAGCAATTCCACTTTACAGGTTATTTATTTATCTGGAGAAAACAAAAATCGCTACTGGCAAATAATTGTGGCTTTACCCTGACGAAAGAGAGGTTCACAGGACTCACTTGGCAACTCTGAGAAGGCAGTTGAGTGAGGTGTGGTGGTAATGTTTTTGCAATAGGCAAGATTTGCTAGGATATGCAGCACCCTCACAACAGGTTGATGGCTTTAATAGAGAAGAAAATCCTCATACCTGTTGCTAGGCATCCATGTCTGATCTTCGAGTACGAACATTAAAATACCTAAATACAAAAAACACAAACAAACGAAAAAAAAACCCACAAAACAAAACAAAAAATCCTAAACCTCTGAAGAGTAGAGGAGAGAAGACGACTAAGGGGTTAAAAAATTCGAGAGCTGTGAAAGAAGGGACAGCAGTGCAAAGGGGAAAAACCTTGCAGTTCTGAGTGTTAAAACTTCTTCCTCCGAGTAGTTAAAAATCCGACCGCCTGGTTTTTGCGATCGGAGGCAGGGAAGCAGGTGGCGATAGTGTTTTAACACCTTATTTACAGGCTGAAGGGGTTTTCCTTGCCGGCCTCCTTTCCTTTGAGAGGACACGTTTGCCCGCTATGCCCATTCCGCTGCATTGTCACCGTGTCGTTCCGTCTCCCCGCGCCGCGGGAGCCGCCGCCAGAGCCTCCTGCGGGGCTGCCGGCTGCGCGGCTGCCCCGTTAGCCCTTCCCAAACAGGGTGCCAACGGGGTTGTAAGAATTTAATAACACGCTATACACTTCGATTAAAAAAAAAAAAAAAAAAAAAAAAAGGTGCTAAGACTAAACCCAGGAGCAGCGTTAATTAACTGTGGAGCAATTTTAATTGTTAGGAACGCACATTCTGCCTTTCACACGCACAAGTCGGTGAAGAGAATACCTGAGCTACGCTGAGAAGCTAAATTTACAAAATGTAGGAAAGTACTTTGGAGCGTCTCCTCGGGACGGAGTTTTCTGCAATAAACTCGAGGAAGAAAACTCGACCTAGCGTTAAACGACATGAATGAGTTTAGCAACTCAGCCAAAAGCCCTTGTCACCCCGTCACCTCCCCCTCCCAGCAGCTTTCAAAGAATTCAGGGAGGAAACACCTAAAATAAATCCCAAATCCTGCCCTAGTGGCTGCTTTCGCATTTCCAGCGTCTGTTCATCTGCGACAAGGACATCGTCCTGCTGCGGCGGGGGCCCCCCGGCCGCCCCCTCTCCAGCCGCCGCCTGAATGTTCGGCAGAGCCTGGGAGGCTGCAGACACCTTATCCATTTCATTTATTTCCAGGCGATTTCACGGAGATTCATTCTCCCGTAGAGGCGTGGAGCTGCTCATCTGCCCGCAGAAACGAATTCTGGACCATTTGCTCTGCAAAATAATAAGCCCACCGTCCTAAGGAGTGTCGCGGTGTGTCGCTTGGGGGAAAGCAGGGCAACACTCCAGGGAGAAAGAATTGGCTGTGATCTGGAATAAAACACCCTGGGTTTGAAGGACACACCGGCGGCCGGTGCGAGGACGCGGGTGATGCGGGCAGGGGCGGCCAGCCCCGCGCCTCCCTGCCGCTCCCGCCGGCACCACACGGGTCAGCCACAGAGCTCTGCGCAACCTTCGAGAGTTCCCCGTCCGGCCCAGCCCAGCAGCCCCGCTGGGGCGGCTCTGTCGCCTCGGGGGTCCCGCTGCGGACGGGGCGCACACGCCGGGTGGCGCTGCGAGCCCGCGGCTGCTCCGGCCGCGCCGGTGTAACAATTTTTCCACACACTTTAGCATGCAGTCCGCGCCGGGGCGGAAAAGGGCAAGGGGAGCAATGGGGAGGCAGATGATCGCTCTCGAAAGAAGCACCGGTGCAGCGACGAGGAGAAAGTCCAGGAGAGGTGCAGAGCCTTCTGCTCAGCAGCAACCGGGATGTGCGAGTGTCCTGCTTTATCGCCAGTGGAAGGACAGCTGGTAAGGCGTGGGACAGCTGGAGGTTGCATCGAGTGCATAGGCACACGCATGCACATCCTCCTGTCTCAAGTGATGAAGGCAGGCGTAAAGCAAACTATGTTGCCGGCAATAATAATAATAATACTAATACTTAAAAAAAATTTTAAAAGTACTCTTTTCCTCGTGCCCGCAAAAGAAACTTGCACGGCTTGACATCGCCTCAGAAGCAAAAGCTGTTCAAAAGAAGCCTCTCGCCCAACCATCTCTCTTTTCATAACAAGGGATGAACGCTCACAAGCCTTCTTTCTGCGTCCCCGACCCACAGGGCAGCCCCGAACCTCCAGCCGGGAGCGAGGGCTGCTCCCAGTATCTCCACCCTGGGAACACCGACTTTGCGAAAGTGTCGGGGCTCACTGTCTGCTTTTTGCACTTTGCAGAGCAGTATCGCTCAGCCTGAAAAGCAGAATTCTCCGACTGCCAAGACCAAGCTTGCTCCCCAGGAGGTTGGTCCATTATTCAGCTCCTCACCGGGCCTTGCAGCCAATATAAATATGCTTCTTGGAAAATTGTGCGCTTCTCAAGAAGTAATACAGGATCCCAGTTTGTTTCGAAATCCACGAGTGTAAAATGGAATTACTCTGTATTTAGAGTGCCCCACTAAAGCTCCTATGCACCTGCCATTATCCCCTATTTCCCTAATCCCTTTTTTTTAAAGTAAGTAATTTCAAGTGGCAGTTAGAAAACCATAGAATAGGACACACAGTAATTGTCCTAAATAGTACAGTTTTGCTCAATACGCACCTTCCTGATGTGTAACAATTTTTCCACACACTTTAGCAAAAGACAGCCAGTTTGCTTAAAATGATGCCACAAGTGATAAAATTGCTGTTCTACTTTTTAAAACAGATATTGCAAAGTGTGCTTTTCTCCATGGAATTGTTGAAGAATTTTTAATATATCTTTATGATTAAAAAAAAAAAGTGTAATGGAGTGAGCTGAGAAAGCAGACTCCGATTTATTCTGAGAAACATAAGGTTATTCTGATACAGCGAAAGAGTTTTGTCCTTTTATCATAAATCTGGCAAGAGCGTGAGCAACTGCACACCTAATTTGTTCACACCTTTTCCCAGCTCCTTCTTCACACAGCTAAATCAGAGGTCCCTTCACGGAATGTAACTGAAATGTGGCAGGTTTTGGCAAGTGCATACTTACTTTCAGCCATTGGTACTGAAAGATTTGTTGGATTGCATCAAGTATCCTTACTCCACCACCTTTACAGCTGTGAAGGTGTTGACGGCTGGATTAGCCATCACATCCACAAATAAAGAAAGTATTGGAGATTTCAGTTGTCGTTTTCTGCTTTCACATTCCTAGACTGGAATCAAGGAGAAGTCAACACCTTTTGATCACTGTTTAGTCTCGTCAGGGACAGGCCGAGGGTGGCAGGAAAGGCACTACCAGCAGGCAGAAATGAAGTGGCGTTTTGAACCACTTCAGCTCCACACATCTCCCATCACTGCTCTATTGAAAATTTAAACTGGAAAATGACAATAAAAAGCCGGAATAATGGGTAAAGCAGGACACGAAATTCGATAGACATTGCTACAAGCTTGAAGGGAAGCGACTTAAAAGGTCAGAGAGCAAACGGGAATGGCCACAATCATCTGAAGGCAGTTGGAAGGTAAGTTGATGGACACCGGTTTGACCTGTAGGTCAGCAAACTAGTTTAACTCTACCTTGATCTGCGCAACGCAGAGACAAGTTCCCGGCTCCTATCAAGCAACTCAATGCCCTTATCTGGAAGGGTTTAGTAAAAGTAAATCCACTACAAAAAGAAGCTATTCAGCCTTCAAATGCTGGGTTTTGCTGGTAAAAGAAAGGAAAAATATGTGTGTTCTCACACAACCTGGATCCAAACTGCAGCTCCCAAACAGAAGAAGCACACACTCCTTCCTGGGAGAAGGATGAGTTTTGCTGCTGGCTCTATCCCACTGCCAGACAGCCCCGAGACAGAGCAACCAGTGCCCTAAAGCAACCATCAAGCTCCTGGACAATAGCATTTTGATAGCGCTCTCTTTTCGGGTGGATGTCAGAGAAGCAGTATTAGAAGTTACCCTCTGCTCCATTACCGTTTTTACTAGGTGCTCAAACCATTCCATCAGGACCAAAACTGCCGAGTAACATAACCACTGCCTCTCACTCCCAGTGGGGAAACCAGGTGCTGCTACACCGCCGCATTTGCACGGCATTAAAGAAAAAAAATCAGAGCAAACTGTTGCTTTGTTTCAGTGGCAAACTTTGCAGGCCTCTCCTGGTTGCACTTGCAATGAAGAAAAATCAGAATGCAGCTCAGAAAAAGTCGACTAGAACAACTCTTGTTTCTAGTGGTTAATAACAGTCCCATCTAGCCCCTACACCATGCAGAGGACCAAAATCTTGAATGCATCTGGAGTTGACTCGTCTATGCTTTTTTGCCCCGCATTTTAACACCTGCTCTTTAAGGTACTACTAACAACGTGTTTTACATGTATGCACAAAAGATCGCTCTGCTATGCAGATTCCATGCTCTAGCCCCTATTTTTCAGTGCCCCGACCGTGAGCATCACCTCCCTATGTAACATAAGAGGCCAGATTTCCAAACAGAAACAACACATCCTCCACACGCTTTCCCCCCAGCTCCCCCAAAAAAGGTGATAAAAGAAAGTGTTAGGAGTTTGAGAGGTTTGGTTTGGTTTCAGTTTTGCTTTGTTGTTTTGGGGGTTTTTTTGCCAAAACGCTAAGCAAATGCCAAAGACACTTACAATTGTGTTTTTATTGTTGTTCGGGGACCGCTTGTGGAAAAGATTTAAAGGACACAGCAAGGGCGGCAGCGCTGGACCGGCTGGCTGACAACACCTCGCAGCCCCTGAAATTGCCCAGATTCCCAGTCCTGTGGGGAAAACGCCCCCGAACGAGAAGGGAGTTTTCACACACAACCGCGAAGTTTCCCAGCCCTGAGACCTGAAGAAGTTAGTGCTCGCTACGGCAATTAGCATCGCTCCCAGACACAGCCACCTTACCTCACAACAACAGCGGAGGACCACTTTTTATTTTGTCTTTTAAAGCAATAATGACCCTCAGCATTTCAATATTAAATCTGCTTTCACAATGGATCTGGCGTGATGAGAAAAATAATTTCAAGGAGGAGGTATATGCAAAGCAGCTTCTCAAACACACTCAGGTTTGTGAGAGGCACTGTATTATCAGTCTGATAAAAATAATTTTTTAAAAAAAAGAGCTAATGTCTTTCATTTAGTTTCCTGTAATAGTGCATTGTAAAAAGCATGAAACAGGACAACTTCTTACTCACTTTAATGCCTCAAAGCTGCTCTCAGTAGGTGCTAAAATTTACATTAATTGTGTTTTCACTTTTCCCTGAAACTCTGGAGAACAACTCATGCCATATGAGTTCAAAGTAAATCATTTACTGTAACGATGGACTTACAAAGAAGAAAAACAACTGACTGACCTAAGGTAGAATGTTTTTCTGGAGTTTATTAATACCATTTAAAATATTACAGATAAAAATCAATTACATTTCATGCATTTAAAATGCAAATCTAAAATGTTCCAGCGAAGGGCTTTTCATTTCAATGTGAAATATCCAAATTATTTCAACATTACAATGAGACAATTAGTTTGCAGCATTGCAAACTGCTAATGTAGTGTCAGGAGTGTTTATTAACATTTATCAATATTATTTTCAGGAAATACACATAGGCCAACGTTAGTTCAGTTTCACTTGGACAGTTTATTTAATACATGGGTCGTGGCAAACCCACTTTATGAAATATAGGAGAACTCTCACCGTAACTATACCTGAACTGCCAGCAAATGCAAATAAGTACATGCTCCATTAAATTAAATGTCATTCAACATTTATCAAATATTGTTTGCTTAATTACAGTTGTATGCCTAGCTAAATTAATATTCAAGCAAAACCTATATCCTGAAGTGTGATTTGATGCACACTGCAAGAAAGGAGTCCAGAAAAAAAAATGCAGTGAACCAGGACTGCAACAAGAATGTTTTCTCGTGACAGGAAAAGAAATAAAAATTTAAAGGAAAAAAAAAGCTCAAGTGTACTTCAATATATTTTCAAATATTTACTGGAAGTAATTTACAAGAAAAATACTATACAAAATCGTCTCCTGGACAACTGCACCTCACACCGATACATTGGTGGAGTTTTATTTAATTGTTAGCTAATCTAGAACGATTCCCCAGTGGTACAAACCTATAGGTTCAGACGTATTTTACAAATATTTAGTTTTCTTATTCCCCCCCCAGCCTCCCTTTTTTGGCATTGGAAATACATCTGCGCTTGAAACCCACGGTGCTTCTTCATTTGTCTGAAGTTAAAAAAAACATACGACTTTCAACCTAATTATTTTCAACGTATTTCGCGATTCCTGCTCAAACGAGAATTATAAAAATGCGCTGGCAAACGCAATGAAATTTGGACTCGAGGAGGTAAACGATTTGTTAAAATTGAAAAAAATAAAGGGGGAAGGGAAATAAGCACACTGCCGCTGCGGTCCTGGGGAGCAGACGGGCTCCGAGCAGGTACCGGGGTGAGAGCAGGTCCGAGTGTCGGCTCGGCGCTGTGCGGGGCACGGAGCGCGGCTGGCGGCGCTGCCGTCGGAGGCCCCGCCGCGGGGCAGCTCCGGCCCGCCCCGCCGGGGCACTGCG
>VZTD01003097.1:0-10747 GCA_013397725.1 Rhagologus leucostigma
GAGTCACCCCAAGACACCCACCTGCAGCTGGACCAGTCCCCAGTACCCCCAGGAACATATCCAGGGTCCAGTAGTGTGAGTACTGTGGCCCTGTGCTGCTGAGCAGGAGCAGAGCCGGGGGCTCTGAGATGGTGTCTCTGATTAGAAAGATCCTGACACACTGTCACATCCCTGCCTGAGGAGTGCTGGGCATCCCCTCCACTGGCATTCTTCCAGAGGAAGCTCTGGCTGGGCCAGGAGAGCCCTGGCATTCCCATGGGACAGCTCTCCTCATGTGCACTGCAGAGACTATTCCCTGACCACATATGAGGGCACACAGCAGGGACTGGGTTGTGTGCTGGCTCTGCCCTCAATCAGCTTGAGGCACAATTATGCCTGCTCGGGGGTCACCCCCAAACCAGCGGTAGCACTGTGCCCTCTGGAAGGACGCGGGTATGCAGGGCTGCCACCTCACCCCTGGGCAGCACTGTCCTGCCCACCAGCCCCCATCACCACCAGCCCCCAGCAGAGCCCAGGCTCGCCTGTAGCCATCTCCAGTTCCTTCTCTGCCAAGGAAGCTGTGCCAGAGAACCCACCAGCACTGGATGTGACTGTTTGCTTGGGAGCTAGTGTCCCTTTGCCCCAAATCCACTATACCATGTGCTGAACCTGCAGTCTGGGCCATGGAGATGGGCCACCTGCCCTTTGCTCAGAGAGCTGGTGCCACATCTTCTGTCTTGCCCTGCCTTTGGGACACAAGCAGGACTACAAAGGCGGCTAGTTCAGGTGCAAAGAACAAGAGGCATTCAAGAAATTAATTAGCACTGATGTCAGAGGTGGAAAATTTACCTTAAAAACAGCCCCAGCTACCTATTGTGTCCCAGATGGGTGCTGGGATGGCCAGTGATTCAACGGAATCTACTCCACAGTAAGGTACTGTAATGTAAAGCACACCTTTATTGTCCCGGCTGGGGCCAGTATGCAGGGCTTAGCACCTCGAGGGGAGCATGCAGGGTTTAGCACCTCCGTATCCATGTTCGCCATGCTCATCTTACAGAGGTTATTTATACGTTTACAAGTTCGGCATCCACCCTTGTTTTGCTCATTAATCTAAAAGTTACAGTCTTAAGGGTTAGGGTCTTACATAACTTGTGGTTTCCTTATCTTAGGGTTACAAACATGGCATGATATTCTTATCTAATACATTCATCACACACCTATTTTGCTAATACATACTTAATTTTACTATTACAC
The DNA here is from genome assembly GCA_013397725.1 of Rhagologus leucostigma. Taxonomy (NCBI): domain Eukaryota; kingdom Metazoa; phylum Chordata; class Aves; order Passeriformes; genus Rhagologus; species Rhagologus leucostigma. The sequence goes on from VZTD01003097.1 coordinate 1,234, forward strand.
ACTTTTTTGCTATATTAGCTTCTAGGGGTGAGAATGATCAAAGGAGAGGCACTTACAACTACTACTGAGGTTTTTTTTATTATTATTTTATTTCTCCACTTTTCTTTTTCCTTTTACTGACTGCAGCCTGTGCTTTCCAAGAGGACAGACAAGGCTGAGGTGTGCTACCTGCTTCCATCATTTTGGTTCACAGCCTGAAGAGACAGGCAAATACAATTGTATTTGTAGCCTGAGACAGAAGCAAAAGAAACAGCACATTTGGTCCACTTGGAAAGGGAGAAAGACCTTTCCATCACCACCTGAACTTCCAGTGGTAACAGGGGCTCACTGACAATCTGGCAGCACAAATGGCTTCTGGAAAGGCAGCTTGGTTTATTTTCAAATACACCTTGAGGCTGCGCTGCTGGCACACATTTATTTTGTTCTGGAAGTGTAACAAAGGCATGTTCTGAACACCAGAGGGCTGGACATGCCCAGTAGCTGTATTATGACTGTGGCAGAGGGGCGTGGGGAGTGTGTAAATTTTCCACCTCTAGGCAGTTGTGGTGGTTATTTTCACTTTGATGAGTGAAATTCTTTTTGTTGATGCAAGTGAAGTTTGTGAAGATTGTGTAATGAATATTTATATTAATGCTAATTACCTTACCAAGAGCTGAGAACAGTTCCATTTCTTTCTAATGGAAGTCTTTCTTCGGAATCTGAGATGTCTCTGAAGCTTTTCTTTTCTGCTAGACTGGGAAAGACAGTCCTGGACAAGACCTTTGGACACAGTTGTTTGTCTACCTAGATAAAGCCTTTGTCAAGATGTTCTTCACCTCTGTGTTTCTGAATGTGTAGATAAAGGGGTTTAGCAGTGGTGTTACAGCTGTGTTTAAGATGGCGAGTGTTTTGGTCATTTCCAATGAAGCTTTGATGGATGGCTTGACACGGAGGAAGATGGTGGAGCAGTACCAAATAATTACTACTGTGAGATGGGAAGAACAAGTGGAGAAGGATCTTTGCTGGCCTTGAGCAGATGGGATCTTCAGTACAGTGGAGATGATAGAAATAAAGGAGATCAGGGTAACAACACAGGAACCGAAGATGACAATGGCAAACAGGACAAAGCACACCAGCTCAACAAGTGTGACATCTGTGCAGGAAAGAATAATCCAGGGAGAGATGTCACAGAAGAAATGGTTAATGACATTAGAGCCACAGAAAGACAACCTGGAAATCAAAGACACTGACACTGAAATGACTAGGAAACCAGCCACCCAAGGGCCCACTGCCAGCCCCCTGGACAGAGCGCTGGTCATGATGGCGCTGTAGCTCAGGGGGTAACACACAGCCAAGCAGTGATCATATGCCATGACTGCAAGGAAGAAATATTCTGTACAACCAAACGAGAAGACAAAGTACATCTGAAGGAGGCAACCTGTGAAGGCAATGGACTGGCTTTGTGACACAAGATTGGCCAGTGTCTTTGGGATGCAGGCAGTTGTGAACCAGATCTCCAGGAAAGCAAAATTGCAGAGAAAATAATACATAGGGCGGTGCAGTTGATGGTGAGTACTCACGAGCACAACAATGCAGAGATTGCCCATGACTATCAGGATATACACACAGAGGAAGAAGACAAACAGGAACACTTGCAGGTGTTGAGAGCCAGGGAATCCAGCCAGGATAAACTCCTTCACTTGGATGTGATTTCTGTTGCACATTCAGCCTGAAACAGCAAACCTCACAGAGTCCAGGGGCTGGGGATGCAGAAAGCAGAGGCAGCCATGGAGAAACCTGACTCACTCTCCCTTGATCTCGAGGGGAACAAGGTGTCCAGCATAAATGTCGCAGAGGCTGATACCTGCTCCAGCCTATCATGGCTTTGGCACTTTGATATGAGATGGGACAATGATGTCTTCTTCATCAGAGCTGGTCATAGTCAAGAGAGAGAAACGGCCACTTCCAGGCTGCAGCTGGTTCCCCACCAAACCCTTTCCTGCTGCTGGCTAATGAATCATGACTCAGCCTGGATCTCAGCTCACCAACTATGAGGAGACATCACAGACTGTCTCAGATGGAGGAAATTGTGATGGAGCTAAATCAGCTCTTGATGCCTGTAGTGAGCTGGGCTGAACCTGAGCAAGTTCAGCATCTGCTCTCTAACAGACCAGGGTAAGAAAATAAGAGAGAAACAAACCTCTGTATTTAACAATGACTATTCTCTCCCAGCCTTTCCTTAAGATAGCCTAAAGTCAAAAGGGATTTCATTTAAGGTTTTGAAGATATGCTCCAAGGGAGAAGACAGAAAAACCCCCCGGAAATCAGAAAAAAAAAAATATATATTTGATCCGTTCAATTTTCAGTGCAGGTCGTAAAAGCTTTGCTGAAAAAACAGTTCTTTTCATGGCTGCAAAATTTCCCACATCATCCATCAGTTTGTATGCCCATTATTTATGCCTGCACACACCAACCCCTCCATTCCTCTCCTCTCCCTGCCTTTTAAACTGCAATCTATTGGTCTATTTTTAGTCTATTGACTGGAAGGTCTGGGACTGTGCTGTGCACTTCATCTAGGCCAAGTGCACAAGTGAATGAGGCAGTGTTATTTAATTTCTTTGCCTAAACCCCTGGAGTCACTGTCTGCTGAGAATTACGCTCTTCTCCAATTATGGTGTCCTGAAATCAGGAGTTGTGTTTGTGCTGCTCGTGGGGATCAGGAAATTTTCGACCTCACTCCTCCAGTGCTTTTTTTCATCTGAATAGCATCTGTATTTGTCCAAGGGGTCTCCAGAATGTTGAAAAGAGTTGTGTTCACTTTCAGGAGTTCTCATCTCTGCCAGGGACTTGGAACAGAAGTCATTACAAATCTCTTAGATTTGACAAAGTTGTAGAGAACAACATTGCAATATTGCAACAAGATTACAGAGTTTAATGGAAAGCCTATTAGAAGAGAAGGTAGATTTGCTCTACAACTGAACTGAAGGAGAGTTTCCCACACACACATTCTTTCTGTCTTGCTCCCTAGTCTCAGGGAAGGTGTTTCCAAGGAACCTGCCCAACAGCCAGACCCCACGGTGCCAGCATTCACCTTGTCTGTGAGGCTTCCAGATACCCTGTGATGACACCCAAGGTGAGGAATGCCAGGCTTTCCATCACTCCCACACTTCCTTGGCTCTTCCGAGGCTGGCAATCATGTTCCGGTTCTGAGTCTCCCTTCTGTTACCCCTCAGGTAGAGGCACCTCTCACAGAGGTCCTTGACTCTCATCTCTGAGACAGACTGGCTTTGCTGTTCTTTGCCTCTTGTCTGTGTGTGTTATAATTCCTGCCCAGTTCTTTACCTTCCCAACCTCAACACCTAATGGCTTGAAGATTTCTTCCATCTGAGACCAGACTTTATTTTTTCCCCACTCTATCCTTCCCTGTTTCATTATCTGAGTGTGCTGAGAAGCTGCACTTGACATGCAGGGATCTTTTGCTGGGCTGCTAATCTGGTTGCCATCAGCATGTGCTGGTTTTGGAGGTATTCTGCTTTTTGTTTCTCCCAATGCTTTCACAGCTGTACGTGACCATTCCTTCAACTCTACCAGAAGCAAGCAATGCAAATAAAGAAGCACCATCCTGATGATCAAGAAAAGAGCTTTTGTTTAACTGTTTGTTTCTAGGCAGTCACTGAAGCTTGAAATGATCAGTTTACAGGGTTGATTTTCAGTGTTGATTTTGTCATGATTTTGGGTAGAATTCACTGTGGAAACAGCTTGCTGAAAGGCTGTTAAACACACAGACCTCAGGCATGAGACAGGCTGAAGATGGGACTCACCTGTATTTAGCCATCAAAACCTGATGCTGATTGATCTTACAGCAACATGGTGGTCTCCATGGCTTGAAAACCCTGTTCCATTTCTGGAAATCTTACAGGGGTTGACAGAAGCTGGAGAAAAGGTGTTTGCTGCCCAGGAAAGCCTCTGGTGAGGAAAGGTTCAGGGATAAAAGGGTCAAGTGTCAGGGATTTCCAGCTGAGCAGCACCATTGCAGTTGTGAGGTCTGGTGAGTGGGGAATCGCTCTGGGTGTAGATGAGCTTTCACACAAAGTGGGTGGGAACCTTCTCTTTGAGCCAGACTTCTGGTGACCTGCAAGGTGAGACCCTTAGGACTGAGAGACAGTTTTTTCCTGAGAGTCATGTGAAGGGACCGTCTTGATGCCATGATGATTTTTTGCTTTTTCATATACCCCTCTCATATACCCTTTCACATACCCTTTTATACAGCTCTGCATGTATCCTTAGTGCTTTTAGCCCACATACTTGTAATTCCCCAAGTCTGATAACTAGCTTAGACCCAAAGTTCCGTTAAGCCAGGAGACTAAACATCTTGAAAACCCCGAAGTTGGGTCAGTAAGCCCCAGACACCAAGGTCCTCTCCAGAACACATTCTGTAAACCAAGATAGGCACATCCAGGGGGAAGGTTCCTCAAGATGGGGGCTTCTCTTGAGCCTCTCATTGGGGAGTCTTTGATAGATATGCTAATTTGCAAGGTCTATAACTGTATACGCGAACTATTGTGTGCGTGCATCTTGGGGTAGGCATCCTGGTGTGCATCTTTCGGGTGTGCACTTTCGGTGTGCATTCGGGGGTGCATTCTGCCTGGATGTGGTGCACCAGAGGATCCTTAAATAAATACGGAGGAAAACCCTTTTTCCCCTCTAACCGTGTTTGGCTTTTAATTCTAAGCCCAGGGAAAGGCATGACTCTAAGGGTTGTCATGGTCTGTAGGTTCTACTGAGCTGCACGCCTAAAACTTGGCATGTACCACAGGTAGAGCAGCAGTTTCTGGGAGTGCTGTCCTAAGAGAGGGGGCTGTTGGGGTGCAACACATGAGGAGGCCTGACCTGTTCACAGCCCCGAGAGCTTCTGCTGCTGGCACCTCTGGAGGAGGGAGAGCTGCTTCCATGTGTCAGAGCCTTATTGCTGCTCCCCTTTGGTGCTGGGTCAGTGCCCCCCATGTGCCCACCAGCTTCTGCTAACCAGAGGGACCCTCTGGCTGAGGGGTGGCAGAAAGGGTCACCCTTTGGGGTGGGACTGGCACCTGTCCCTGGCCCGTCCCTGTCTGCCTGCATTCTTTGTCATCCAGAAATTTGTGCCTCTGGTTTTCTGTTCTAACATGCCTGCAGGGACACCTCGGTGTCCTGGAACAGCTTTATCATCATCAGCTCTCAGCAGACCTTGTTAAAACATCCTTACACCACCTCACCCTCTACATGGTGTGTGATGTACCCCCAAGAGTTTCAGAGTGCAGGAACCGTGGTGAGCTCATTATTGCCTGAAATTCTCCACAGAGCCAGAGCCTGGCTGATAGGTGAGGCTGTCCTCTGGGAAGGGCTCCAGGAATCATGGTTTTAATGAGCACAAGAGGAAACTGTTTAATTTCTTTGTCAGTTTAAGCCTGAGAAGTTAAATTGGTCTGCTTCAAATGAGCGTGATCCATCTCTGCCTCTGCTGGGGAATCTGACACTGTCCCATGTGAGGTAGCACAACAGTCCCTGAGCAAAGTAGGTTCTGGGCAGCCTGGAGCTGGTTGTTTTCCTGCTCGGGCAACAAGGACTAAGCTGTATCTGGTGATACAGCTGATCTGCCACCGACCCCTGCCAGAACACAACAAAACATAGCCTGGGAACGTCCCTTGAAGGCTTCAGGTCTGTCCAGTGCCTTTCCTTTAAGCTCATCTGCAGGCAGGGTATCCTGGTTCTGGCCAGGACAGGAGTCATTTTTGCAGTAGCTGGGAGGGGGCATGTCCAAGACCCTGATGTTACTTCATACCACCTCATGTCATTGCTGGGGGCAGGGGAAAGGGACTCTCTTCTGAGAAGGACTTCCTTCCAGTTGAGAAAACATCTGTTGTATCTATTAGTGGGGAGTTTTCCCATGTGAATAATTTCTTTTCTTATACCTTTTGTTATTAGTATTGTTGCTGTTACTGTTTGTTTTCTTATCTCATTGCTGTTTCCATCAAATTGTTCTTATCTCAACCTGGTATCTTTACTTTTTGTGCCTCCAGCTGGAGAGGGGAGGGGCACATGGTTTTAGTGGGAGTACTACCTTGGAGAATACCATTCCTAAACCATGACACAGCGTCAGGAGAAATCAAAATGTACCAAATGACATGCCATGTTTAAAAAAACCCCAAAATACAATGTTTTCATCCAACCCTGAACTACCTGTAAATCAGCCTGACAACAGGTGGACAAGCAATCAAGAGACACAAACAAACAGGGACATGTGAACATGGGAGGTTGGACAGGCAGATGAGTTGAATTACAGATAAGAATCAGTAGAGGAAATCTGGCCAAGAATTAGACACATAGGACAGACCTCAGAAAGAGGAAAAGTGACTGATGAATCATTAACAGAGAGACGCCCAGGTAGTGGCCATGTGATGGTGTCATTGTGAGGGCAGCAGAGGAGGAGGACTGAGCTGGCTGAAGACACAGCATACACACAGATATTTGGATTTCTCAGTCTGGAAAATGCTACTACAGAATTATGGGCAACACTTGCAAGTTGTGCATCCATTGTGGAAAATAATTCTAGGGGATAAAGCAAATAATTTAATTAAATCTAAAGAAAAATATTTTAAATTTTAACTGGCAGAGGCATTCTTATAACTTTAAGAAGGCATCTTGTCCTTTAAGCAAGTGGTCTTCTTTTTTATTTATCATCTATCAGCAGTCCTGGCTCACCAGGGGGTTGGCAAATGTGATGTCCTTCTACAAAAAGGATGAAAAGGAGGATCTGGGGAACTCCAGGCCTGATCTGGGTGGCTGGGAAGGCTGTGGAGCAGATCATCCTGAGCGCTTTGCTGACAACGCATGCAAGGGAACAGCCCAGGGGCAGAGGGGTGCAAGCTGGGCTTTGAGCCGGGGAAGGGAGGTGGGATAATGCTTTTTATCATGGCAATGTCCTCCCTTACACAACTGGCTCAGGTCAGCAAAGCTCCCCCAGCCCTGGGAAAGTAGCAGGTCATTCACACCACAGCCTGAGGGTTTTCATCCCTTCTGATGGGGCATAACTGGCTCAACCACGCTGATGTGAGAGGAGGCTTTTATGTCTTAGAAAGTGTCATAAACCATCCAAGACCCTTGAAGTGCTCCCAGACTCATTTCTGGGGCCTTCGACCAGAAGACTGCGCATGATCCACAATGTTGCATTAGACAGATGCAAGATAGAGTCCTCTGAAAGAGAAAGATCATCTTGGAGGTCTCCTTGGGTGTAGTCTGGGGCTGCTACCTCTGGCCACAGGGCACTGTAAGAAGGGGGAGGAATCTCGGGTGGCTCCCAGAAGAGTGAGTTCATTCGAAACGAGAAATGGTCATCCCAGGTTGCTTTCTTGGAGGAGCCTTGAGCTGCTACTGGGTTCTCAGGGGACTAAAGCAGCTGTGTAAAGCCTTCAGGAGATGCCTGGGAGGAGTCTTGGGTGGGTCCTTGAGGAGATAAGTCCCATGAACAGAGAAAAATCATCTTGGATACCTTCCCCGGAGAAATCTGGGGCTGCTATTTGGGATTTCAGGTGCTGAAATAAAAGACAGAAAGACTCCAGAAGATGCATGGGAAGTGCCTCATGTGGAACCTGGAAGATGCAGTTTCCACAAAGAGAAAAAAATCATCTTGGGCAGCTTCCCTGGAGGAGTCTGGGGCTGCTGCCTAGGATACCAAGTGCCTAAATTAGAGATTAAAAGACTGGGAGATGCCTGGGAGAAGTTGCAGGGAGATTCCAGCAGATACATTTTTGTTCAAGAGAAAAATTGTCTCAGGTAGCTTCCTTTTAGGAGTCTGGGACTGCTACTCAGGGTGTCAGGATTTATCAGTATTAGTGAAAAGACTATGAGATGCTTCGGAGGAGTCTTGGCTGGATCTTTGAACAAAGAGCTTCTACCAAAGAGCAAAAACATCACAGGCAGCTTCCCTGGAGTAGTCTGGGTCTGCTATCTGGGATTTAAGGTCTCAAAATCACAGATCCAAAAGCACCAGGAGGTGACTGGGAGGAGTCTTGGGATCATCTAGGATAGTTACCTCCAGAAGAGATAAAACAACTCCAGTAGCTTCCTTGGAACAGCCTTGGGCTGCTACCCAGGATGTCAGGGCTTTAATAAGTAGAAGTAAAAATCTATTTGAACTCTGGCCAGCCCAGTGCAGCCCAGCTGAATGCAGCCGAAATCAGCCCAGCTAAACTCAGCTGAACGCAGCCTAATCCAGCCAAATGCAGTTGAGCCCAGTCCGGCCAAGCCCAGTCGAATGCAGCTGAGCCCAGCCTGGCCGAGCCCAGTTGAACGCAGCCGAGCTGCTCCTCTCAAGCCAGTCGGTGCCATCGTGCAATGCCCCGTGCTTGGGCCCCTCCTGCCCCCACTGGGGTCCCTGGGAGCCAGAGTAGGGTGGTTGTGGGGGAAACAGGCATCAGGCACAGCAGGAGCATGGCAATGTCACCCCGGGACAGCCTCTGGTGTGAGCCGGGTCAAGAGAGGGGACAGAGGAACAGAGCATCCCACAGAGCATCCCCCTGGCTGCCCTACACTGGGAGTGAGAGAACCCATCCCATCACAACTGCAGTGCTTCTCCATCCTGCCTCCATGTCTGCCCAGCCCAGAGCTCTTCCCCCTTTTTGGGATCCTCCAAGGGCTCCAGAGCTATTTCTTGGCACCCGGACAACACTTTTCATAGAATCATGGAATATTCTGAGTTGGAAGAAACACACAAGTCTTATCCAGTCCAACTTCCGGCCCTGCACAGACACCCCAACGATCCCACCCTGGGCATACCTGGGAGCAGTGTCCAAACGCTCCTGGAGCTCTGGCAGCCTCGGGGCTGTGCCCATTCCCTGGGGAGCCTGTTCAGTGCCCCACCACCCTCTGGGGAAAGAACCTTTCCCTGATCTCCAGCCTGAGCCTCCCCTGCCACAGCTCCAGCTGTTCCCTCAGGTCCTGTCCCTGCTCATGGAGCAGAGATCAGTGCCTGCCCCTCAAGAGGAGCTGCAGCCCCCCTGGTGAGGTCTGAATAAACCAAGTGCCCTTAGCTGCCCCATGTATGGCTTCACATCTAGACCCTCCACCGTCCTCACAGCCTTCACTGGATGCTCTCTAACAGATTTATCATCTTCTTGTACTGAGGTGCCCAAAACCTCCTGGTGCCATGCCCACAAGGATGCCATGGCTGTGGTGGGCTTGTGCCCTTTGGGATGCTGTGCCCATGGCATCTGAGGGCTGACAGTCCCTGCTGCTGTGTGGGGTCAGTGTGATCATCAGCCGTAAGTGCAAACTGGACCTGTCTGACCAGCCAGTGCAGCCCAGGCTCCTCCTCCCACTGCCTCCATCCTGAAAGGACTTTGGCTTCCCTGACTACAACTACAGGTGATGGCCCTGTCCCACCATCACCACAATGCCCACTGGTCTCCTCCTTAGATGGTTCCTCAGTGGGGGTACAAGACTGTGGGGTTGCTCCAGCCTCAGGCCAGGCCATCCCATCCCATCCCATCCCATCCCATCC
>VZTD01003097.1:11170-46419 GCA_013397725.1 Rhagologus leucostigma
CCCATCCCATCCCATCCCATCCCATCCCATCCCAGCCCATCCCTCTCCAGGTACCACCAGAGCAGGAAAGGGTCACGGTGGCAGGGTGGATAATGCATGCTCTGCTGGAAACCATCAGTAGCCCCCAGTTCTGAGGGACCTGCTGCCTCCATGAGGAGCAGCACACGTGGAGAAGCGAGACATGCCCTACAGCCCACCTGCCACCACTGCCAGCCCCAGGCTGTCAATAAACCCCACCTAGGGCTGCTCACTGTGGTGGAATGGAGGGACACGGGTGTCAGAGCTGGTGGCTGTGTCTCCATCCTCCAGCCCTGCACTGCCATGGTGGGGACATGTACAGCCTCCAGCCATGGGCTGCTGGTCCTGCTGCAGAGATGTGTATAGGGTCTCAGGCCCCTCACCTCACCGGACAGACCCCCTAATACCTTAATGAGAGCTGACAAGTGCTTGGGCCAAGCCTGCATTAGCACACGGAAGTCACCCCACCGCAGCCAGCTGCCCACAGGCAGGACCTGCTGGCAGGTGTGGGCAGCACCTGTGGGCACTGCCTGCCTCATGCTGGCAAGGGCTGGGCTGAGGGTGGGGTGAAGCCAGTGGTATCACAGCCACCAGTATGCCACAGGCCATGGGTGGTACCACAACCACTGGCACCCACAGCCCCTGATTCCTCCCTCCTTAAAAACTACACCTGCCTTCTACCACCCATTTATTTACAGAAACTGAAAATTAAAACCACACCAGGGGCTAGCACAGACCTGTGGAGCCCAGCTCCAGCCACTGGAAAGCCCCAAGTCTCCCACCAGGCAGCTGGGGGCAAAGACAGCCCAGTCCCAAGCATGGTTCTGCCTCCCTTCCCTCACTGCAGGAGGGGTGTGCTGTGTCTCTGGGGTCCGGCCCATGGCCAAGGGGGTCCAGTATCACTCTCCATGGATGTGAGAGCATGGAGTAGGCAGGAAGAGCAGCCCAGCCCTCACTGCTGGAGCTGGAGGTTGGTGTGCAGCAGCCACTCAATGGTTTCCAGCAGGTAGGCCATGCCATAGTGCCGGGCAATGTTCTGGAAGACGCTGACATGGTCTATAAAGGCCTGGGGAGAACAGGGAGGGAAGGAGGCTGCCCAGCATCCATCCTGGGCAGCCAGGGGCTCCGATGGAGTGGCTGGGCAGGACTGGCCAGAGGCCAGAGGGTGCCAAGGGACAGGGGATGTGCAGTTAGAGCAGAGGCAGAGGAGGTACAGGGCATGTTAGGGCCTCTCACTGAGCTGCTGGGCCAGTGTTGAAGTACCTGGGAGGAGATGGTGAGGGTGAAGTCTCCAGCACAGCTGCAGTACACAGGCATGTGCGTCTCCTTCACGCCATGACACTTCTTGCACACCTGGAGGCCAAGGAGGTTCAGGTGGGTCAGGAGATGAGGCCAAGCCCCTCTGCCAGTGGCAAAGTGAATGTGTTCAGGCTCAGACAACCACAGAAATGGGCAGAGAGGGGGATCCCTGTGCTTACCAGGTCCTGCAGCACGAAGGCCATCAGCTTCTTCTGCAGGGCTTCCACCAGTGCTGTCTCGATGGCATCGGTGTCGTACTGCACCTGGCAGTTGGGGCAGACCCAGCTGGGCAGCACCAACCCATCCTAGGGGCAAAGAGAGGGAGGTGAGCACTACAAGTCCCATGCACTGGGATGGTGGAACTTGTTTTTGGAGAGGACAGAACATAAGCCAAAGCCCAAGCATGCTCAGACTCATCACATGCAGCTAGAAAAGATAAACAGAAAATTGGCTTTAGGTGAAGGTGATCATGGGCAGCAGGCAGAGCTGCAAAACAAAGGGGAGATAAAGAGATAAAGTAGGTAAGGTGATGGACCGGCCTCCAGCACTGCTGTACTGGGGCCTCTATTGTCCCTAGGAAAGAGGCTGCACCTGGGAGAGGGCAGGGTCCTTGCACAGGTCCAGGTCCCTGCAGAAGTTGCAGTTCCTGCAGATGACTTCAGGAAGCACGTAGGAGCGGCAAGGGTCCCGAAACTGGGCTGCTTCTGAGAACTCGCCCACCTCAATGAGGCGCAGCAGGTCCCGGCGTAGTTTGTTCACCTGGTTGGTTATATTGGCATCCAGAGAGAGCACCTGCAAGGATAAGAGCCAGGTGAGCCTACCAGCAGAGACTGTTCTCAGCAGGACAGCTCAGATCCTTATGACCCTCATATGGATTCAGGGCACAGTAAACTGGTTTTAGATTCCTCCTGGGAAAAGCTGCAGCAATGGACAAGGACCAGAATTTCAGTCCAGACCCCAGTCCTTCAGCCAAGGGGCCTGGCCCACCCCCACTGACCTTGCAAACGTATTTGATGAACTCCAGAGCTGGGTTGTTGAGTGGCAGGTAGGAGCCAGGCAGGACCGGGAACATATCTGAGGGCTTTGTGGCATTGCGGGAACCAGCCATCTTCTTCTGGATCTTCTGCGTGATGGTGAAGAAGCTCTGGGTGAGCTCATTGGACACGTAATCTTGTGAGAAGGTGATCATGCCTAGAGGGATGAAGCAGAGAGCATTTGAGTTGATTGATGGCACATAGGGACAAGCAAGGTGGGGGGCTCTCTGCCTGCAGCAGGGCTGCCCCGGGGCTTGGCACTCACCAGGCATGGCCCCCAGCTCCCCCAGAGCCTCCTGGGACACCTGGCTGGTGCTCCTCCTCTTGATGGGGGTGCTCCCAGGGGTGTTACGCCGCAGTTCCTCCTTCATGCTGTGGTATACAGCCACGATGTAGGCTGGGAAGACACAGGCAAGGCTCCAGCTCCTGCCCAGAGCTGGCACTGGGCAGGGCATAATAACCTCAGCATCTCCCTGTACTGCTCACCTGATACGATCATCAAGAAGTAGTTCTGGCAGGAGGCAGCCTGGGGCAGGAACTGCACAATGTTCCAGCTGTTCTCCAGCAGCTCCTCCACATCTGACTCTCCTTCCTCCCTTGCCACCTCCTCCTCCTCTTCCTCGCTGTCCTCCTCCTCCAATGCCTGCCTCTTGCTGCTGTCCTTCTAGGGGATCCAGAGATGCCACAGCAGTCCCTCATGCCCAGCCAACACCTCCCTACTCTGCTCAACCTCAGCACCCTGCTCCCAAGAGACAGGGTGCTTCCCATCTCTTACCTCCCCATAGTGGATGCGAGAATCCACTTTTCCCTTGATACCTCCATAATTTGCTGGGTCCATCCAGAGCAGGAACTCCCAGCAGCGGGAGAAGGAGATGGTCAGAGAGTGGAAGATCTCCTTGGAGTGGATGCTGGAGGGAGGAAACTGCAGTCAGTCCCTGTGTCAGCATCATCTGTCTTCCATGGGACATTGTGGGGAGGTGGTGCTGGCCAGGAGAGAGGGGTGTCCCCTTTCCCATCCGACTCCTGATCTACGAGTGTTCTTGGAATACTGCCTATAGAGGACAGCTAGGGACAGATCACTACTCCAGGCATGACAGCCAGAGAACTGGGAAGCTTTGTCCCTTCAGTAGTTTTGCCAAAAAAAGTAATAATTTCAGTTCTGAGGCACATCAGAAGGCAAAAAGTCAGCATCCTCCTCCCTGGCCTTGAGCTCTGCCCCAGCCCCACCACCCAGGAGCCCCATCTCCAGGTGCACCCCACCTGTTGATGATGTACTCCATGTAGCTGATGGCATCCTCAATGCGCCGCTTCTTGGTGCACAGGATGATGCGGTTGAAGTTGGCATAGACCACAGAGGAGCCCAGGCGCTTGAATTCGGCCACCAGCCTGCAGCAGGGCACAGGGTGGGGTCAGCGGGCAGGAAAGCAATGCCCAAGGGGCAGATGCAACCCACAGAGGATGTGTTGATCCATCAGCTGGAGTCAACATGCAGCAACACTGGGCGAGGGAAGTCACCCAAAGAAGATGAGGTCCACCCTACTGCTCACCTCTCTGGAGGATCACTGTGGGTGCCAGCATCCTGGTCACTAACATCACACCTCTCCCTTCCCCATCCACCAGCCTGGCACACTTCAGGCCTCACTTACTGCAGGAAAATCTTCTTCATCATGTTGTGGAGTGCGCGGTGCAGCGCTGGGTCGTAGAGCAGGGAGGAAGGAGAGCGGAGCCAGCGGTAAAAGTGAATGACCTGGTTGTCTGCATAGACGTTGTGGTACTGCGTAATCTCCTTCACCCAGCTCACCACCATGCTCTTCAGGATTCTGCCAGCGAGCAGAGATCAGCATCACTCCACCAGCCACCAGCAACCCCTTTCCGACATGGACGTGTTTACGGACACACTAGAGGATTTAGAGCAGGAACTCCCTTGTTCAGCCCTCAGCACGTGAGCCACAGGGTAAATATGTGCCTCTATAACCTAGTGGAGCATGAACAAAGGAGAAAGCAACATCCCCACACATCTGCTGGCTGAGGCACCAAGCAGCTCTGAGGATCTTCCAATGTGCTGGAGAAGATGCCTGCCATGCACTCAAGGCCTGGATCTATACTTAGAGCATCCTACAAGCCCTATTGCTGGGGAAAAGCTAAAGCCAGGAAGGAATGTAGCAGGACCCTGAGGGGACCTGCCAGGATGGAAACCACCTGCTCTACCTCCTGCTGTTTCTCAAGCCACACCTGAAAGTGTTGGAGCAGAGGGCAGTCTCATCATAGCTGGCTGGGATGTTGGCAGCTTGGTTCCCTGTCACCATGTCCTCCAGGGATGCCTGCTGCATCACATCGAAGCTAATGCTCATGCTTGAGCCTCCTTCCATGTCGTTCACGTGGTGGGACTGCAACACGGTGTTCACAGCCAGGCTCTGGATGTCCAGCTCCAGACACACTAAGAGCAGACACAACTGTCAGCAGAGAGGCAGGGAAAGGACCAGGAACACCCTCTCTGCTGCTGCCAGAAGTGCTTTTCACAGGTACAGGATGATCTATAGGTGCTGCTGCACTCAGAGGGGAGATGCTTTCACAGGCATGACTGGACCTTCATAGGTCTTGACTGAGCCTTGTCTTTCAACAGGACTTGGGCTTACTGACCCTCTGAGGACCACCAGTCTTCTTGGAAGCTGCAACAGTGGACCTCAGAAGAACTCATTACACTCAAGCTGCCTAAGAGAGACCTGTCCCAGCATCACCAGGGATGACCAGGTGAGCTGTCCTTGGGCTGACACATTGCAGGTGGTCTGCCAAGTACTGCTGTCATTGGTCACTAGTAAAGAATCCCCATTTTGATGCCTGCACATGTTACAGGTGAGCCTTCCCTGGTCCAGGACATGCCCCTTGAATCCACCTTGCCCATATCAATGCTGAAATCCAAAAGCTGCTGGTTACAACTGTCACCATAGAGACTCTTTGGGGACTGCATCCACCCCTCTGCAGAACTCACAGAGCAGGATCCAGCTCTGCCCCATTCAGTGCTACCACCCTCCTCCCTCCTCACCTGTGGAGTAGCAGCCAGGGTTGTTGATCTCAACTGAGGCTCTCTCATCAAACTCCATGACCAGGCGGTTGTCATCAGCCTCCTTCCCCCCTAGGTCGGGGCGGGCTGTGGGGGACAGCCACAACAGGTGGTTGTGACGACGAAGGTGGCGTGAGAAGAACAGGTCAGAGCCAAAGGTGGAGATGTCATCAGGGAGGTTCCCGATGGGGATATGGTAGTACCTGAGGCACAGAGATGTCAGTGGTCATTGGCGTGAGCATGGCTGCAGGGAAAACAGGTACTCTGCCTGTCTCCTCAAGGGACGAGGCAGCTCCTGTGGTCCCACTGAGGGCATGGCAGCCTCAGAGGAACATGGCCACCCTGGGTACCTGCTCATCTCAAAAGCCTGGGAGAGGCAGGTGTCCAGGTTGAGGTAGTGGCGGATCATGCGGCGGGCGGCATGGCGCTGCCAGTCCAGGACCGAGTAGCTGATGCCATCTACCAGCTGGATGGGGACCAAGGGGAACTCCTCAATGATGGGGATCCCGCTCGCCAGCCGTTTCAGGTCCCAGTTGGACTGCACAGCCACCAACGTGGGGCCCCGGCGCTCGTCCTGCACCAAGGAGAAAGGGACATGTCCTAGTGCACCTCTCACCTGCTCAGCAGGAAGCTGGTGGTGTCAGGTGCCCCATCCCCACAGCAGGTCCCCGCAGTCCTGGGACAGCACACCCCAGCGTTCCTGAAGCACCTACCCACCTCCACACCACCAGCTCTCCAGCTGAGCGCAGGGATGGAGAGAGATCCTGAGGTGGCCTTGCTGCTGGCACTGCTCCAGGTAAGCCCCCCACAAGCAAAACAAGCACTCACTTCTTGACCATGGGTCCAGCAGTTACCAGCAAGTATTCTTGGAACTGGTGCACCAGTGCCTTACACAGCATCCTTCCCTTAGTCCCCATGGTCCCACTGAAACCTTCCCCCCACCTTCATCTCACCTTGTAGCCCAAGAGCAGCCGCTGGACACCTCTGTAGATAGCCTTGGGGTCAGTCTCAGCGCGCACCTCAAAGGTGTGTTTGTCCGGGGGCAGCAGCTCCTCGCCCACCTTTTCCAGCAGAGTTGCACGCTCCGCCAAGAATAAGGTGGTGAGGTTTGGCATCTGGTTGCTGCGTACCTGGGTGCAAGAGGGACCAGGTCAGAGCAGGGGGAGAGCGACCTTGGGATGTCTAGTTCTGGGGGCCCTGCCAAAAACATGGCAGGGATGTGCGATGTAAGGAGAAATCTCCTGCTGCCTGGCCCTACCAGGAAATGGTCTGGGGTGGAAAGGAGCTTTAAAGGTTGTCTAGTCCAACCCCCTGCCACGGACAGGGACACCATATAATCTCAGAACTGTTTAGGTTGGAAAATACCTTTAAGATCAAATCCAGCTATTCACCCAGCACTGCCAAGGCCACCACTAAACCATGTCTGCAAGTGCCAAATCCTCACATCTTTTAAATCCCTCCAGGGATGGTGACTCCACCACTGCCCTGGGCAGCTGTGCCAGGGCTTGACAACCCTTTTGGTGAAGTTTTTTCTAATATTGATCCTAAACCTCCCCTGGTGCAACTTGAGGTCAACTAGACCAGGTTGCTCCAGGCCCCATCCAACCTGGCCTAGAACACTTCCAGGGATGGGGCAGCCACAGCTTCTCTGGCAAACCTGTGCCAGGGTCTCACCACCCTCACAGGGAACAATTTCCTCCCAATATCCCATCTAACCCTGCCCTCTGGCAGTGGAAAGCCATTCCCCCTTATTCTGTCACTCCATCCCTCATCCAAAGTTCCTTCCCAGCTCTCTTTAGGCACTGGAAGGGGCTCTAAGGTCTCCCTGGAGCCTTCTCTTCTCCAGGCTGAACACCTCCGGCTCTCCCAGCCTGTCTCTAGAGCAGAAGGGCTCCAGCCCTCATCAGAGCATCTCTGTAGCCTCCTGTGAACTTCCTTCAGCAGCTCCATGTCCTTCCTATGTTGCAAACCCTAGGGCTGGAGGCAGCTCTGCATGTGGAGTCTCACCTGAGCAACGCAGAGAGGCAGAATCCCTCCCTCCCCTGCTGCCCACACTGTGGGGGATCAGCCCAGGACACAGAGGGTTGTTGGGCTGCCAGTGCACATGTCCAGGGCATGTCCAGCCTCTCACCCATCAGCATCCCCAATTCCCCACCCTCCACAGCCCTCCTTACCTTGTCCAGCACAAAGACGGCAGCCTTGCGCTGCGAGGGGATGAAGAGGCCCAGAAGCGCCTTGCTGCCCTGGGAGCTGTGGTACAGGTAGATGTGGCGAATGCTTCCTGGGGACACAGCGCACAGAGCATCAGTGGTGGCCACGGGTGCCAGCTGCCCCAGGAGCCCCTCTCCCAGGATGTCTCACCTGGCTCCAGGTAAGTGAACTGGGCCAGCGAGCGCATCTCCAGGTGTTCGATGTCAAAGGTTTCAGCCTCTCGCCCTGCCAGGTGCCGGACGAGCTGCCTGCTGACCATGCACACGCAGCCCAGGTGGATCAGGGCACGGAAGAGCAGCGGCACCTGGAATCATGGGGAGAGATGTGATGGAACAACTGCTACTAAGCTCTTCTTGGGGGTTGCAGACCTAGAATAACCCAATTAAAACCCACAGGTAGCACATATTTGAGGTGCCTTGGCATGAGTTTGGTATTATCAGCCTTGCTAAAGGTATAGAACAGGTATCTCAAAATCCACATCTTCCTGTCTAGGCCCAGATCCTACCATCAAAGTACTTTGGAGGACATGTGGAGCAATATTTGGCCAATCTTGCTGCTCTGCAACTTGTGGTTTGTCACTCTGAGGCAGGAGCTCCGTCTGAACCTCCAGATAATCAACATGGTGGGAGATTCACCATGGATCCATCCTGTGTTATTAACCCTGTAGCTGTCAAATCGACTGCTGCAGGAGACTCCTGAATGGCTTGCTGACGAACCTGGTCCCAAACTAGTGAAAAGCAATAAGCATTTCTTGCCTGGTTACTCTTCCCTTGTGCTAGTTTTAGTTGTAGAGGCCCCTCACATCTCTTCAGCAAGGTGAAGCATTCCCATCTAAGTTCCATCCCTGAAGGCAAACGGCTCCCTCCCCCCTTGCATCCTCCTGTGTTACCCCTGCTGTATTTTCTGGGATCATGATCAGAACTGCACTGCAGATGTTTTAAAGATCAAGAGAGATCTTTCCTTGCCCAGGTCTGTGTCCAGCTGGGTTAACTGTGTCTCTGAGGATGGAAGCTCCACGACCCCTTGGGGCAACCTGCTCAACAACGTTTTTATGTTTTCATGTTTTAGGTTGTGCCCACTGTCTCCCATTCTTTCCTGGGCACCAGAGCAGAGCCTGGCTCCTCTTCTCCACTCTTCCCATCAAGCAGGTCCCCTGAGCCTCTTCTGGGCTGCACAGTCCAACTTAGCCTCCTCTCAGATGACAGATGCTGCTACCCCATGATTATCTAAATTCCTTCATATCTTTAAAACTTCTCCATGCCCTTTGTTTTACTTCAGCTGCTCATTTTAATTTCCCCTTAGCTTCTTGATTTTTCCTCTTCCCACTTATTAAACACTACTCGAGCGGAGAGGACTCAGATTTGCTAGAGGAAGGTCCATAGATATAAAGAATTTGGGTACATGCCAGTCACTTCAGACAAGTAATCTGAAGTACGTTTTGGGTGCTGCTTACTAAACCTCAGCACAGTTTGGCAGGCACCATTTTCAAATGCTGATGGCATATATGGTTCAACCTTTTTCATCACCACAGGATTTCACAGGCTACACATAATCATTAAGAGTTGTGCCTTGCCTTGAGAGCTTTCTTCAAATTTTTCAAAAGCAGAAACTTAAGGTGAATAAAAGAGTTTTCTTTAACCATGTCCCGCTGGAATGCTTCACAGGTTATACCAGTAACTTCAGTAGCAAAAGTCTCCCAACTCTGTGATGCTTTTTTTGCCCTTGCAGCCTCCTGCATCTCAGAAAGCATTTCATTGCCAGGGGCACCTCTGCTCACAGCAAAGCTTGTCCTACTCAGGACTTTTCATCCATAATAATCCTACAGTGCATTTCAGTATCAAATTCACCTGCCTTTACGCTTTCTTTAACTCCACTCTTACAATGATGTAGTCTATTCTGTCACTTCCACACAGGCCAGGTCTTTTCACTACAACATCTTCTTAGTTAAATTCCAGTTTTGATCTGCTGGACAAACCAGTATCCTCACCTGGAACCTGGAAGCAAGCATCCCAGGTTCCCACCTTCATTTTCAGCACTGGCAAATTGAATTTTAGCCTCATTGCTTTCTACAGAATTTCATTTAGGTTGTTCTTGCTCTTCCTGAACTTTCAAGTTGTATGGTGTTCTTTTTTCTAAAGCTTTTACAACCTTGTTTTAGAGGACATGGCACTCAGACACTCAAACCTACGTACCACTCCAGCATATGTTGGGTTTTTCCTCAGCTTTACTCTAAATGCCCCTTCTCTTTCCTGGTTCCAATACCAGCAGGCTGGCTCTGGATTAGTTTAAAGGAAGCTCTCCATTTCTTTCCGCAAAGTTTCCTAACTCCAAATAAACCGAAGTCCCTTGCTTGACATACTGTAACCCATGTGCTGATACTCAGAATTTCTGTCCATATAAGCATAACTCCCAGTTCCCTGGACAATGTCCAGGGTCTTGGATTTTTGGTGTCTCACCACTGGAACTCAGACTAATGAGCTACTGCTCAGCAACCCTTAAAGATGAGCACCTGGAGGAGTTACCTGTGTCTCATACACTCCCTCAATGTCCGGAGCAGAGAGGTCTGCGTTGATTTCGTTGATGTGCTCTTGGTACATGTCTTCAGGGACAGAGTATTCGTACAAGTTGTAAACCAAGTTTGAGCGAGGCAGGATCCTGTTTATCTGCCAAGGTAAGAGACAGGATTATTGGGACACATCCCACCACGACACCACTACCAGGAGCCAGGCTCTGAGCCAGGCCAGCTCCTTGTGCTTTTCTCTCCTAAGGAAATCAGTAGGTTATGCTCATGCATGTTACAAATTCCCATAACAGAGAACTTGATTTCCAGGCAGGCTGGGATTAGCAGAGGGACTAGGGTCTGGATGAGGGATATCCATGGGGTGGGAGAACGAGATGTTGCACGGCAGATGCTTGTAACTTCTGCTTACAGCACAGGTGAAGTGCCTTATCTCAGTGCAAGCAGCTGTTTCCTCTTCCAGAAGGGACAGGTCCTCACCTTTCTGTAGGCTGTTCCCTCCTCAGGCTTTGGGATGCGCTGGTTGACATAGAAGACACGGGGGATGCTCAGCTTGATGCAGTGCAGGTCGCTCCCTATCACTGCCCACAGCCGGAACAGCCCTGGCTGGCTGGTCTCAGCGATCTGCAGGACATGGGGCATGAGGTCAGCATTAGCAGGAGACCCAACATACCATCAGTGCTTACATCTACACTGCAGAGTGGTCTGGGGATCTACATGGTCAGCTGGTGGCTAAAAACAAAGTGGGGGGCTTAGAGAGTCATCACTTTCAGCTCTGGAGTCCCTGTGTCCTGCTACTGTCCCAGGGTACCATGAAGAAAACCGCCTCAGGCTGGCCAACCAACTCCAGAGAATGTCACCCAAATCACTCTGAAGTCCTGCACCTGCAGCTCTGAGACCTTTCTGGAGGATGAAGTGGGTGACAGGGGCTGGGCTTAGGTGGTCACACATAACAAAGGATTGTAAAAACACCTGGATGGCACCACCCTACCTCTTCATTTGTACATTGGCTGCCTCTAGGCACCACCGGAATTCTGTGCCCAGTGCTGGCCTCCTCAAAACAGGACACAGACATACTGAATAGAGTGAAGGGCCACAAGGAGGAAGAAGGGTTTGGAGCATCTTTCCTATCAGGAAAGGCTGGCAGAACTGGGACTGTCCATCCCAGAGCAGATAAAGCTCAGAGGGATCTCATCCACATATATATTCCTAAAGGGAAGGTGCAGAGAGAACAGAACCTGACTCTTCCCAGTGGTGCCCAGTGGCAGGACCAGACATCACGGGCACAAAGCAGAATGCAGGAGGGTCCCTCTGCATGTCAGAAACTTTTTCTCTGCAAAGGCGAACCTGGTCCAGGTTGCCTAGGGAAGGTGTGCACTCTCCATCCTTGGAGATATTCCAGGACATGATCCTGGGACCCCAGCTCTGGGTGGCCTTGCCTGAGTAGGTTGTGGCACCAGAGGGACACCAAAGCTGCCCCAGCCTCAGCTGATGTTTTTGGTGTTCTGTGACTGTGCAGCGCTGCCTGCGGGCTGAACTAGAGCTGCCCCACCAGCAGATCTACCCATGCATCCAAGAGTCACCAAGAATGACTCTGTGGGCACCTGTTTCCATGCAGATGTGTGTGAGTCTGAGGGTTTGCAGCCCCTTCTGGGCTCCCCAGGGCTAACACCTACATGGGATAGGTCAGGGTTCCTGAACTTCACTGACTGACTAGAGAGTATAAATGTGAGGCTTGTGCCCCAGGCTGCTCTATGGCAGGTCCCCTCCCCAGTACCTGCACGACCTGCCAAGGCAAGTCCAGGATGCTGCGTGCTGTCCGGCGCAGGTAACTGCTCAGCCCTTTGGAGAGGGCATCGCGGACCACTCCTCCGCCTGCCACCACCCCACCATCCTCCAGCCGTCGCCTCTTCCGCCGCTCCTGCCGCTGCCGAGCCTGCAGCTCCCACTTCTTCTGGTGGAAGCGCAGCCAGACCAGATGCTCTTCCTGAGTGGGGTGACAGCAAGCATGAAACCAGCAAAGGCTTCCCAGCCCCACAGCATCACATCATACAGCCTAGCCCCTCCAGGCCCCAGTCCCACATCATGTTCCTGCCCCGGCTGCAAAACCACCACCCCCCTTTTCTCTACCAGTGGTTGCATTTCTGTCTCCTCGTTATATTTCTCCTTGTATCCCTGAGCCATGTGTGCGCAGAGTGTTTCGGGAAACCCACGGCTTGCTCCTGGAAGCACCCAAGCTGCTTGGATGGATGAGTACAGTCCTGGGGCATCCCCTGCACAATCTGCTTCACCTACCTTGGTGGTGCCAAGGGGTGGAGGTGGGCCCAGGATCTCCCGCCAGGACTGGGACAGCTCCAGGTCCTGGGACAGCTGTTGGCTTTCCTCTGCTGCAGGGATGCGTTTCCGCTTATTTGCAATGGGAACCAGTGGATGAGGGATCTTGACAGCCCCAAAGTCTTCTATGTCACCCACCTGTGAGTTGGGTGTCCGCTCTGCAGAATGGCTGGCAAGAACCTGAAGGAGCAAGAAGAGCAGGAGGATGTGGGCTGCAAGAGAAAAGCCACACTGGCACTGCCAGCACCTTCCCCTCACCCTCTTTACCTGTCTCTTGCCTTCTGAAACAAAGAGCTCATTGATTTTTTTCTGTTTGTACACATCATTCTTCTCCAGGAGTTTCTTGTGAAGCCAGTCTGGGTGTCGGACCCGTGGCACTGGGTTCTTTACCTGCAGAGTAGCTCCAAATCACACCGAGTCCCCCACACAAATCCTTCCTCCTGTCCACCCCCCACTGCCCCGTACCTGCTGCAGGGCTGCAGGAATGGTGATGATTTTCTGGATGGTGCTGCCCAGTCTCTCGATGTAGTAGTCCCAGTCCAGGATCTGGGAAGAGGGCAGAGTGTGGGCAGTGAAGAAAGCCAAACAGAAGGGCCCCCAGACACAGGATCAAACATCCCAGTAGCACCCCCACCCCAGCCCCCTGCTTTGTGAGCACAGGAAGCCACTGCCCAGGTTGTCCCTCCAAAAGGATGAGCCCCTGTCCCATACGCGAGGCCCTCTCCAGGATGTTTCACTCACAGCACGGATGTTGAAGTCCTGCAGCGAGGGGCTCTTCAGCCATTTTCGGAGGTAGTGTTTGCGCACGCTGGGCTCAGCTTGGAAGATGGCAAGGGGGATAGCCCTGGGGAAGGCAAGGAATCAATGTCCTAGCACCCCACAATCCCAGCCTGTGGAGATCCTCCAGGCTTCTTCTCAACCCCTGTGGGGCCACTGGGCTGTACGGTGTTACCCACTGCCCTGCTCATGGCCTGTGCCAGATTCAGGTGGCCATATATTCCAGCTCCCTCCCTTCCTGCTACCTGCCCATCCCCTCTTGGTTTCTCCCACACTGCCAGAAGCCCTGGCCCCTCCAGGTAGGGTTACCTCTCAGTGACCGGAGACCCTTCTGGTTTCTTGGAAATGATGAAGCGACAGCTCAGTCCTGCATCCTTCACCATCTGGTCCCCCAAAAACTCTGCCAGGCGCTTGGCAGTGCTGATGGAGGTGGACTTCTGCTCCCCGTAGTCCTCCAGTTTGCGTGACATGGACCGGTTCTCTGAAATGAGCTCAAACAGCTCTGAATCGGGCATGTTGGCAGCCTGAAAGACAGGGAAAAGCCCAAAGTTAGTAATGATCAAACTTTGCTGCTTTCAGGAATAGGGAGCACCACACACAGCTGATGTGTCTCTTTACAGGGAGCCTGGGAATTGCTTCCTGTTACAGCTGGCAGTGGGATCTATAGAAAAGAGGGTGTGTCGGTTTCAGGCTGGCACCAGTGTGTGCCATGGCTGGGCTGTGGCAGCACACCTTTGTGTTGTGCGCGCAAAGTTGGGCTTGCCAAGAATGTGTTGTAAAACAGCATCACAAAATGAAGGACTGTAGAGGACCAGAACTAAGCATGTTTTGTCTCAAACATTCTGAGTATTGCTACAGGAAAGGCGTGATTGGAGGAGAGGGTCCTGCAGAGGTGTGGCAGTGCTGTTCTCAGCCAATTCCCTGCCATGCCTTAAGACTTATGCTTAGTCCCCTCTCCAGCTCACATCCAGAAGGACTGGCTGTGCATGAAACGGAGCAAATAGGTCTCCTCTCTCTCTTTTCTTTCTCTCCTCTCTTTCTCTTCCAGTTTCTCTGTCTCATTGTTTGCCCCAGCTCTGGACCATCCATGTGGCATGACCAACGCAAGACCAACACAGATCTAAGGACTGGTGATATTCTTTGTTTTCTTCCTTGCTTTGCCTGAGCAAAGCAGGGCCATCATATTCTACTCCATATTTTGTATTGAACCCTGTTGTGGGAGTGGGGAGCTTGTGTAAAGGTGTGTTGTGGCTTGTTAGCCAGGACCTTTGAGTAGTAGTGTTGAGACTCACGTGCCAGCACCTTTGTGTGACGGTGTATTGCAGCTTGTTAGCCAGTGCCCTTAAATACTGGTGGTCTATTGCAGCTTGTGAGCCAGTGCCTTTTGAGGAGCTTGTGGTGGGAGTTGAGAACTTATTGAAGTGTTCCATACAAAATTAACGGCTCATTTGCTTCCACTCTTGTGGAAGTCTATTGTAAGAAGTGGCTTGTTGGCCAACACCTTTTGAGTCTCAGCAGTGGGCTGGTTGCTGGAGTTACACCAACTGTACAATAAAATGTAGGAGTTCCTGACACGTGACTGGTATCTTTGTTCAACCTGATGAGAATTTATGATGAATATCATGCCCCCAGACCAGGTCATGACAAGGACCCAGTCAGACTCTTGTTCCCTCCCACCCCTTTGTCTCATAGAATCACAGAATCATTTGGGTTGAAAAGCCCTCTAATATCACTGAGTCCATCCATTCCCCCAGCACTACCAAAGCCACCACTAACCCATGTACCCAAGTGTCACATCCACACAGCTTTTAAATTCCTCCAGGGATTGGGACTCTACCACTACCGTGGGCAGCCTGTGCCAGAGCTGGACAGTCCTTTTGGAGATGAAATTTTCTCTGTTACTCAACCTAAACCTCCAATGCTGCAATTTAAGACTGTTTCCTCTCATCCTGTCATTTGTTCGCTGGGAGAAGTGCCCAACTCACACCTGGTTCCACCCTCCTGTCAGAGAGTTGTAGAGAGTAAGAGTGTCCCCCCTGAGCCTCCTTTTCTCTCAGCTGAGCCCCCACAGTTGCTCCTCATCAGACTTGTGCTCCAGCCACTTCCCCAGCTCTGCTCTCTTCTCTGGACATGCTCCAGCCCCTCAATGTCTTTCCTGTCATGAGGTGACAAAAACTGACCCCAGGGTTCGAGGTGCCTCGCCAGTGTCCAGCACAGGGGGATGGTCACTGCCCTGGTCCTGTTGGCCACACTATGGCTGGTACAGGCCAGGTGCCATTGCCCTTCTTGTCTACCTGGGCACGTGTTTAGTTGATCAGCACCCCCAGGTCCTTTCCTGTTGGGCGCCTTTCCAGACCCTTTGTCTCCAGCCTGGAGCATTCTGTGGGGTTGTTGTGACCCCTGTGCAGGACCCAGCACTTGACCTTGTTGAACCTCACACCACTGGCCTCAGCCCATGGATCCAGCCTGTCCAGATCCCTCTGCAGAGCTTCTTGCCTTCCAGGAGATCCAAACTCCCACCCAGCTCAGTGTCATCTGTGAAGTGACTGAGGGTGAAAGAGGTATAGGAGACCACTGACTCTGTGCAAGCAAAGTCCACCCTCCCACAGTGCCTGACCAGCTCGGACGCTCCTCCCCAGGCTCCATCTCAGAGCACAGATATGCTGAGCTGTACCTACCTTGCTGTAGAGCACATCCAGCCAGTAATCGGCCACCTTGGCCACAGAAGCGTAGACCTCCTCCAGGGTGCTGCCTTTCAGAAAGGCTTCGAACACAGACGACTGGAATATCTTCACCAGCTGCAGCTCTCCCCGGCGTTTCACCTCAAACCCCTTCAGCTCAGCCAGGGACCCGTCCTCGTTGAACACAGCGTACCTAGGAGAGAGCATGAATAAACCTGGCCTGCATCAAGGGACACGTCCCCCAGGGTGCCGCTGGTGTCCCTCCTGCAGGGCGCTTCTCCTCATGCCATTGTGTTCCATCTAGCACGTTCAAAGGAGCCACAGCAGCACCTGGATAATCTCAAGTATCTACAGCTTCTCTAGCAACCACTTTACCTTGGTCTGGAAAAGGACATCAGCTCTCGCACCAGTTCATCCACACTGACTCATCAAACCACAGGTGAAGGGAGCTTAAAGATTATCCAGTCCCATGCCCCTGCCACGGGCAGGGACACCTTCCACTAGACCAGGTTGCTCCAAGCCCTGTCCAGCCTGGCCTGGAACACAGTGGGACAGCCACAGCTTCTCTGGGCAACCTGTGCCAGAGTCTCACCACCCTCACAGCCAAGAATTCCTTCCCAATAGTCCATCTAGCCCTGTGCTCTGGCAGTGGGAAGCCATTCCCCCTTGTCCTGTCCCTCTCAGCCCTTGTTCCAAGTCCCCCTCCAGCTCTCCTGGAGCCCCTTTAGGCCCCGGAAGGGGCTGTAAGGTCTCCCTGAAGCCTTCTCTTCTCCATCTGAACCCCCCCTTGCTCTCCCAGCCTGGTTCCAGAGCAGAGGGGCTACAGCTCCTGGAGCATCTCCAGGGCCTCCTCTAGACTCAATCCAGCAGCTCCATGTTTTCTTGTGCTGAGTGTGCCAAACCTCAATGCAGCACTGAGGGTGAGGAGTGACCTTAATTGGTGGAGGATGACCTTAATTGCATATAAGTAAGCGTAGGAGATGAGAGCCTAGGTGGGGAAATGAAGTTATTAGGAAGAGATTTCGAAAGAAGGAAATTGTCAACTTCAGTGCTGGCAAGGGGTTGAGAGGAAACTGGATGCAGCCATGACACACCTAAGGGAACATTCCTCCCTCTTGCCTTTTCTCTTGCATTGTTTTGCCTTTCACAGCCCTGAAAATTATCTGTATGTCTCAAAAAAAACCCAAACCACCACTGAGGGAATGATCAGTGAGGAGAGGGGATACTCAAACCTGCTTAGCCAGCCCTTCTCCCACCTGCCCACATTCCCATCAGTACAGCCTTTCCTTCCTCCACCAACCATGGTGCCTGCAGCCACCTCCAGGCTGTTTTGCTTGGAGAGTGACCAGGAAATAAATGCCCTTTCTAAGATCCCCAAACTATAGGAATCCAGAGGCCCTGAGGGGAGTCCTATGAGCACAGCCTGCTCAGAGCTGGGCAACACTTTGACTCCTGCAGAAGGCACTGACTGCTTGGAGAGGGGCACTGGAAGGGAATGGCGTGTGCTGAACCTACTTCCATCAGGGATTAAGCACAAAAAAGTCCAGAATTGTGAGGACAGAGGGTGCTGGGGATAGCAACAGCATTTTTTGGAGTCAGATCCAGGTCTGTGGGCTGCCCCCCAAAATAATGGATGCTCTAGCTCACATTCATGGTTAGGAGGCGGTCGTTGAGAAGTCAGTGAAGTTTGGGTACGACTATCTTATAATGAGACAGTAATGGCAGAACCCAGTCCTACTTACATATGGAGAAGGAAGGGGAAACACATAGGAGAAGTGTTACTGGAAGTCTTTGAACTCCTGAGAGATAGGAAGGCAGTAACTGCTGAGTTTAGACAGATTAGATTGAATACAAGCAGTATTAGAAATCCTCAGAAGGAAAGTCAAAGTTCTCCTGCACACCTCAGAGCCAAACAGGGAGATGTCTGGTCACCAGGTTGGAGAAATGTCATTTTGCTGTTATCTGCCATAGTAGCTGGATTCAAAGATGATCTGATGTAAGGAACTTGCCATTTGAAACCAGTGAGTCAAATGCTGCTGGCTCTGGGGGCAAGGACCAACATGCTGCACAAGCACAAAGGCAACGAGATCCTTAGTCTGTTAGCTCAGGGAAAGAGACAATATTTCAAGCTTTGAAATCTCACCTTTTCTTCAGCTTCTTGCCCTCCTCTTTGGAGGCTGGAAGGATCATGGCCAGGTATGGACCATCCACTTCAAAAAAGATGCTGTTCTCTGAGCGGGTGATGTAGGTAAGTGAGGCTGGATCCTGCAGTTCTTGGTACTGGTCATTTGTGAAGCCTTCCTGTGGCACAGCCCCAGGAGAACAGCTTCAATCCACAGCTGTCTGGTCACACAAGGGGATGCCCCTGGGACACACCCTGCCCAAAGGGACCCCTGAGCACCCCTCTGAGAGCTACAGCACAAATTAAGACTCAAAAGTCAAAACAGCTGTCCTGCCTATTGAGAAGAAAAAGGCTTTGGACCCTAAAATGATATTTTCTTGTCTTACAGAGCCTGGAGTGAGCAGAGGTTTAGACCTTGCTCTGGACTCCCTACCTGCACAGGTAAGCATGCACCTAACCTGGTCTCTTGCAGACCCCCCTCTCTGATGGGGGATATCGAGCCTCTGTCTCCACTCAGATGCTCTCCAGGGCCATCATCCCCAACATCTCATTCACTACATGGGGAGTGGAGATGGAAGAGGGGCTCTCCCCACTCATCAGCTCTCCACCTCCTTTTCCCAGGCTGCAGAGCTGGCCTGAACAGGTGCCAGACTCACCTTCACCAGAATGTTCAGCATGGCACCTGGGTAGGAGATGGTCACTTTTGGCTTCTTGATATTGGTTGACTTGATGACAAAGTTCTCTGGGAAGCTGTTGGGAAGGACACACCAAATCCCATCGGTATCCAGTTCTAGAGGTCTCCTAAGGAAGGAAGGCCACTGTCAGGAGCAGAGTGGATGAGAGGTGAGGATCAGCTCTGGGTCCCCCATGAAGACAGCAGCAACCTGTTACATCCACTCTGTTCCTTTCTGCAAAGCGAACCCTCAAATACAACACAGCAGTGTCAGGAATCTGAATGCTCATAGAATCAGAGAATCACAGAGTGCTTGAGGTTGGAAGGGACCTTAAAGCTCATGTCATTCCAACAACTCCTTGCCATGGGCAGGGACAACTTCCCCTAGACCAGGTTACTCCAAGCCCTGTCCAACCTGGCCTTGAAATCCTTCCAGGGATGGGGCAGCCACAGCTTCTCTGGGCAACTTGTGCAGGGAAGAATTCCTTCCCAATATCCCATCTAACCCTGCCCTCTGGCAGTGGGAAGCCATTCTCCCTCGTCCCACCGCTGCTGGCTGTTGCCCAAAGCCTGTCTCCAGCTCTCGAAGTCCCTTTAAGCACTTAAAGGGGCTCTAAGGTCACCCTGGAGCCTTCTCTTCTCCAGGATGAAAATCCCCAGCTTTCTCAGCCCCTCCTCGTAGGAAATGTGTTCCATCCCTTTCAGTACTCGAGTGTTTAACATGCTCCCACATCTGTCCTAGATGCAGACAGACCTTCCCCAGCTCAGCACACACTCACCCAATCTGCTCAATCAGCTCTCTGGCCTGGGTGATGATATTTGCCCCTGTGAAGCAGACAATGCCAGCCATTTCCATGGAGTACCAGCGAGCTCTGTGAGCAGAGGAGTTACAGTTAAGAGCATGATATGCTCCCTTCCAAAACCTAGCTATGGAACAGCAGGATGATCTCCAGGAGAAGGAGGGCGAGAAACACATCAACACTGGGCCTTGGAACATTGTTCTCCTATGAAATTCTCTACTTATGATGCTCCAGAAAAGCTGAAAACCCACTAACAGACAAGATTCCCATCATTTAATGTCTGGTAAGAGTCTGCAGGATGAGAAGTAATGGGTGGAAGCAAGAGGAGAGTGTTACAGGCAGGACCTACTCTCATCTTGGTGCTTCAGGAAGTGACTACTTCACCAGGACAATCCTGGTTTCCAAGGGTCCTCTCTAGAGGACCCTGGATGGCCCAGGGGAGACTTACCCTTTCCGCATGACATATCCGTAGAAGGAGTTAAGGATGCACTTGTGGGCCAGCTGCAGGGAGTCATAGAGGATCTCCATGTTCTTGCAGCGTTTCACTTCAGAGGCATCTCCTGTCTCCAGTGCTGCAGACAGCTTCTTCTTCCACACCTGCATGCCAAGGGCAGAGTCAGGACAATTCTACACATCACTACTGGTAGCACCTGACCGGTTTCCACTCAGTCCCAGTATAGCATTGCAGCTCTACAGGAGTATCTTTGCCAAAGATCGGCATCATGAGTCAAACATCCCTTTTTCTTTGGCAGCATGGGAAGGGTTGGCCAGAGGTGCTTTGTCACTTGTCAGAAGAGACTTGTAGCTCCCACCATTGATCAGAATTCAACCATCATCACATGTGTGTGCATGGAAGAGCTCAATACACTGCCTGCTGCAATCCATGATGCCCGGCTAACAGCAGAACCACCAGTGTAGAAAAAGCCTCTCTGCCAGCCCTGGGAATCATGGCAAAAGAGGCAGCTGGGAGGAACTGCAAAACAACAGGCTCTTTAATTAACTCTGCCTGACATAGAGCCCCAGGGCCTCCTAGAATGGTTTGGGTTGGAAGGGATCTTAAAGCTCATCTCATCCCACCCTGTGCCTTGGGCAGGAACACCTTCTACTAGACCAGGTTGCTCTAAGTCCCATCCAACCTGGCCTTGGACACTTTGAGGGATGGGGCAGCCACAGCTTCTCTGGTCAACCTGTGCCAGCGCCTTACCTTCCTCACAGGGAACAGTTTCTTCCCAATAACTGATACAACCCTGCTCTCTACCAGTTGGAAGCCAACAGAGTAATCCTTTGAGGTTTTCAGCAAGGCACAGGAGGTCCCCAGGCGTGGCAAGACAATTTGACCAGCACCCAAGCTTGGTACCTTGTGCAGCCCCTTGAACTCGTATCGGCGGTCCCGGAATGCTCGCACTGTGTCCACATAGAAAGAGTTCTCTCGTTGGCAGATGGTGGTGACTCGCTCCTCCACCTTGGTGACATGGATCTTCTTGTATGCCTTGCGGCAGTAATCTGGCCAAGGGAGGAGGCAGAGGGAGGTTTTCAGGGATGGGTGCCCTGCTACAGAGGGATGGGCACAGTAGGGATAGGGAGGCAGCTAAGCATAAGGCATGGGTGAGAGGGGGACAGTCCTACTGCAAAGGGAGAGGAAGATCCTAGTATGGAAAGAAGCAGCACCTCTTTATGGAGGTAGAGGGCAAGGGGAAAAACAAACTAATCATATGGCCCACCTATGAACCTGGGCTTTGCCCCCAGCCAGCTGGGCGGTTCTGCTGGACAGCATCGCTCCATGTGATATGATAACGTGATGTTTCCCTTTCATTAACTGGCTTTAATTAGCAGCCTTACAAAAAATGGAGCCATTCATATTTCAGCTCAAATCCGTGCCTCTCCAAGACAAAGGGAAACACTGACAGAGGTACCAGTGCCTGGCTCCTCTTAGGAAGCACGCATGATTCTGTTGGGATCCTGGAAAAGTTCTAAGACCAGCCTGACCTCAGCCCACAGCCCTAAGAGGGGTCACTACTGCTGAACACCGTTCACAGGCCAGGTTGCAAAACATTGCCAGGATCATGACCTTGATTAATTTTTTTACCTGCCAGGCGCTTTTTCTCGTACTTGGCTTGTTCTTCCTGAGAGAGCTCGTGGAAGGCACGGGGTGGTCCATCAGGGAACAAGGGAGGGAACTTCTCTGACTCCAGCTGCTGCTGGATGCGGTGGTACTCGCTGCGGCTGGCAGGCACTGCAGAGGAGGGCAGTGATCAGTCTCCCAGGAGAGAAGCAGGAATTTGGCTCCATCTTT
The DNA here is from genome assembly GCA_013397725.1 of Rhagologus leucostigma. NCBI lineage: Eukaryota > Metazoa > Chordata > Aves > Passeriformes > Rhagologus > Rhagologus leucostigma. The sequence goes on from VZTD01003097.1 coordinate 32,992, forward strand.
GTGGGCTGGACTACATGGTCCTTCCTGTACTTACTGAACTCTCCTCTCCACTGCCATGTCATCCGGCGCTGGCAGTTGGCACCAGGCTTGTTGAAGTCACAGGCAGCACATGTGGCCTCATCCACCATGGCCGAGGGCTGGATGTAGCAACAGACACACAGGTGTTAAGAGAGGACAGGTCCCCAAATGACAACTCATGCCAGAACAGGTGCTGAGTGGCAGGAGAGCACAGGTGTGAACATCAGAGATGGTACTCAGTGAATTCCCCTTTCCAGAGCCTTTCAGGAGCACATGCCCCTCAAAACAACAGCTGGGTTTTTGGGAAGAGTTCTAGCTAAAGCTGTAGCTGAGTCTCTGAAGACCTGCCCATCCAGAGAAGGACAATAGAGCTGGGGAAGGGGCTGGAGCACAAGTCTGATGAGGAGCAGTGGAGGAAGCTGGGGGGCTCAGCCTGGAGAAACAGAGCGTCAGGGAGAACATTCTTGCTCCTAAAACTCCCTGACAGGAGGGTGGATCCAGGTGGGGGGTAAGGCTCTGCTCCCAGGGAACAAGTGAGGAAACAGCCTCAAGTTGTGCCAGAAGATGTTTAGGTTGGATATGAGGGAAAAATCCTTCAGTGGAAGGCTGATCAGATGCTGGCACAGGCTGCCCAGAGTAGCATTCTCCTGAAAGGATTTAAAAGCCATATGGATGTGCCACTTGGCGACATGGGTTAGTGGTGGTTTTGGCAATCCTGGCAGAGTGGCTGGACTCAATGGTCTTAGAGGGCTTTTCCAACCAAAATAATTCTGTGATCCAGAATTCCATGGCAGCTTGACCAAATTTCACACCCAGCCTTATCTGCTTCCCCTGCCCTGTGCAGAAAGTTCAGCCCTTGGTTAAGGGGATCCAGAGGGACCATCAAGGTCATCTGGAAGTCAGATTAGGAGAGACAAGATTGATGACACCCACCTGCAACCTGTTGGTCAGAATGATGTTGGGGTACATGGCCCCCACATCCAGGTGATAGATAAGAGGACACTCAATTCTGTTGGGAACATCCTTCAGGGAATTCAGTTTGACCTTGATTTCATCACAAACCTGTGGTGTGATAAAGAGAAGTGAAACTAGGGCAGGAAGGAATTAGTGAGCCAAATACTTGTTAAATTTGGTTCTTCACAGGGACACCTGCCACAGGCTCTGGGGATGGATCTAAGGGACCAAAAGAACAGATCAGGGACTCCTCGACCACTGGTGCTTTAGGTTTTGATTTGAATCTCCAGGGTAAGCTTTTCTGTAGGGATACCTGGCAAGTGGGAGCAGCTGCTTCTTAAATACGACTTGATTGAGGACCTTTTCAGTGCAAATGGGTTACTGGAGACAACGGCAAAGACCAGAGGTCCCCAGTCCAGAGCTGCCCTCCAATAAACTCCAGACTTTGATTCGGAGAGGGGCAACCTGCACTTTTGTAGCTGATAAGAAGTGAGGAACAAGAGCAACAAGAGTATTTGGGATATCTGAGGGGTCTGCCTTCTCCCTAAATTTCTTCCCAGCTCTCTCAGAGCTTTGCTCCTGGTTGAACCTGCAACAGGAAAAGCAGGAGCTGCATTCCTCAGATGGGGCAGAGACCCTGATCCCCAAGCTGGGCTGCAGGACTCAGCCTGTAGATGGGCTTCTTAGTATCTCTCTGTAGACCACAAACCAAACCCAAACAAGCCTTTTAGAGCTGCAGTCCCAGTTTCCTGCCCAGCTCAGCCGTGCTGCGGGTGCTCTACCTCCTGGAAGTTGGTGACCTGATCCAAGGGCAGACCCTCCTCCTCCTCGATGGCGTGCTGCAGGGTCTTCTCCACGTGCTGCACCAGGAAGTCGAAGGCAGCAGGATTCTATGGGGACACGGAAATGGCAGTGAGGCCATGAGCAGCTGTCCCTGGCTGCAGGCTGGCAGGTCCTACCCTGCACCCCTGTCCCTGCTTGGCTTCCCAACCTCTAGGCTGTAAGGGACATGTTGAGGCATTGGAGGTGGTGATGGAGGTAGCAGCCTGATCCAGAAACAGGTAAAAGACCCTCAGGAAGGGTTCAGAAGAAGCTCAGTTTGGGAGAAAGGACAGGACCCCAAGCTACAAAGGCATGACTTCCAAGAACCACTGGCTGAAAAACAAACCCAAAACCCCACTTCACCACCATCCCCTGATGTTAACAAGCTCTGGCATGCTTCCAGTATGTGACACTTGCCCTCCCAGTGCAGCACAGATGGCCACTTAGAGACCTCCTCCCATCCCTGTCCCAGCCCAGCTTCAGGTAGCAAGGGTCTCCTGGAGGTTGCCAAGCATTGGAACAGGGTGCTGAGGCCAGTGGTGAAATCACCATCCCTGGAAGTGTTCAGAAAATATGCAGATGTGGCACTTGGGGACATGGTTTAATGGTGGCATTGGCAATGCTGGGTTAACTTGGCAACATTAAAGGGCTTTTCCAACCTTACTGATTCTGTGATTCTAGGTGCTGCCCAAGCCGAGCAGGGACACACTGGAGATGCCAACAACAGTGAAGGGGCTACCCCTCCCCACCGCGCTGCTCCATGAGGACAGGGGCTGGCTGCTGGCCCATTACCATTTTGAAGCGGCAGGGAATGTCGCTGCGGAAGACCCCAGATTCCAGTGCTTCCACGTGGCCTCCCACGTAGGTCTCCGAGTCCAGCACATGTCCATCTTCTGTAAGTTTGTTGAATTCCTGCTCCTGCTTGTTGGGGAAGATGATGTTGGCATGGTAGGCCTGAACCATCAGCAGTGCCTCGCACAGTGTACCAGATCCTTTTCTTAACACCTGCACGACAGAAATCAAAGCTGGTTTAAAATTCAAAAATAGTAGATTTAGATATTAGGAGGAAATTCTTCCCTGTGAGGCTGGTGAGGCATTGGACTAGCACAAGTTTCTCAGAGAAGCTGTGGCTGCCCCATTCCTGGAAGTGTTCCAGGCCAGGTTGGACAGGGTTTGAAGCAATCTGGTCTAGTGGAAGGTGTCCCTGCCCTTGACAGGAGGGTGGATGAGATTATCTTTAAGATCCCTTCCAACCCAAACCAGTCTGTGATTCAGCAGAAGTGCTGTCCCAGCACTGGCAAGACTGAACTGCCACACAACAAGCTGAACAGCTTCAGCTGGTGACACATCTGCAACACCACTCCACCGTCAAGTGCCTTTGTCAGCTCAACCAGCTGGGAACAGACTGACAGCTTAGCATCGACAGCTTCCCAACCATTCTCCCTAGAGCTGACAACAGCCGTCAGGAGACTCAACTTTGCACAGCCATGACTGCAAGTGAACTTGGCTGAGCATGGTGCATCAGCCATCCTTTCTTGCTCCAGCCCTGCACTGCCAAATCTCAGGTGTCTTCTTAAGAAACCTGTCTCCAAACACCCCACAGCTGTAGGACAAAGGAGTAGCCTCTAAATCCACCCTCTCTTCCTCCCTGCCACACATGCAGAGTGTCTAGGCAGTGGGAATCAGATCTGTGGCCAGAGCATCCCTGCAGCATGGGAGACATGGCACCTCACCCAGCAGAGATCATCATTTTGGGAAAGCACACACCTCATCAGGCTCCATGGGAACGATGGTACACAAGGCAAAAATGAAGGGATGCACATACTTCATATACATGTAGTAAGTAGCAACAGCATCGGACACTGAGTAGGTGGCCAGGGTCTGTCAAGGAATGAGAGAAGCAAATTAATCCCAACCCCATGTGACAGAGTGGCTCAATAACAATCATCTTTCATTGCTTCCTGCTGCACATTCTCATATCAGCAGGAAGCAGGAAAAGGTGTATTTCTCCATAGCCTAGGCTGTAAAGAATAATGTGTTTGCTTCCGAGGCCATCCTGCTTTAGCTCTAATCAAAAAGCAACATGTCAGCTCTAACTGAGAAGGAACAGGGAAGATGAGCTGAAGGCACAGAATCCGCCCAGTTTGGGTCTCAGGAAGCTGCTACAGGGCTCGGGAGAACCTCCTGCCTGTGACACCTGGAGCACTAACCCTCTCCTGTTCCCCCAGCAGATCTCAGTTCTTCGTGATGTTTCTGATTTCAGTGGTGCTTTTCACCCCATACTGATGTAAATAAATACAGAGAATGCATAGTGAAATGCCAGGGCCAGAACCACTTGAGGAGGATCCTGTTCCTTCTCCCTGTGAGCTCTAAGGCATTGAAAGTCTGGGGAGACAGATTCAGTTAATTTCTCAAAAACCACTTTAACTTACAGACTCAGTCAAAGTGCAGCTGCTCTAGGCTTGCTTTCCCATAGAGCACAGAGAGGGAATACCTGAGGCTCCTCTGTGGCCATCCGGCACATCTCCTCAGGGTCCAGCTCTACTGGATCGTAACCCAGTTTTGCTTTAGCTGCTGCTTTCAGGTTGTGACTTCCCACTGGGAGGTAACTGTCTCTCTTCACCCACCTGGACAGAATCAGGAAAATATCAGTTTGTGCAGAGAAACCAGCCCACACCTTCAAAACAGGCTCAAGATTGTGAAAGGGACCTCAACTACCATGGGAACCTCTCACTAAGGACAGCCCAGCATCCAAGAACAGTGGTGTACAAGGCTGTCCAACTTCAGCTAGCCCAACCAGAATAAACCCCACTGTCCATCCCATCACCACTGCTCATAATTTCCACCTTCCAGCTCCCTCAGTGGCTTTAAGATAAATATTTCACCACTGGAGAAGACCCCACCAGAACTGCAAGGACATTCAGCTGTGCTCCAGAGCCCAGACTGCTCCAGGGGGTAAAACCAACATAAAACTCCAAAGTTCTCTCTCTCCATGTGTCCTTTCCTCTTCCATTTGTGTCAGGAGGCTGGTAGGTGAGGCTATAGTCGTGCTCCAATGGCCAGATCTTAACCCATTCCCTTCTCCCTTTCTCTGTCCTCCCAAATCAGCAATCAAACACCCAAGGTTGCAGGGCAAGAGCCAGCCCTGGGAGCCCTTCAGGGGAAGACTTGGCACCTCCTGTGGGATGCAGCATGCCAAGGAGAAGAAGACAACACAGAAACGGATTATCGCACAGCTGAAGAAGGTGACACAAAGCTTCCAACAGACAGAATGTGATAACAGTATTCAAATACAACCATAGGTATTTCATCTGAACTGAAGAGATAAAGACACAGCTATGTGGTAGAGGGGCAGCACTCAGTACCTCAGACAGTCCATGTGGATGCACTGGGATGCCTTGTACTCTCCCTGGCTATCCTTCTGAAACCCAATTTCCTGATACATATTAATTCCATGAGCTGCTGCTCTTGCTTCCACAAAGGGCCTGGGGAAAGAGGAAGTATGAAGAGAAGGAACAGAACAGCCATTTTCCTGCATCTCCAACAATGGTTCCACAACCACTTTGTTACAAGCTGCCTAAAGAATTTTTGTTGTGATTTATCTGTGCATCTGGTCACAGGGAACACTTCCTGCAGGACAAGTAGACACATCATTCCTGGAAGTGTTCAAGGCCAGGTGGGGCTTGAAACAACCTCGTCTAGTGGAAGGTGTCTCTGGTCATGGCAGCGGTGTTGAAACAAGATGATTTTTAAGGTCTCTTCCAACTCAAACCATTTTGTGGTTCAAGAGGCAAATCTGCTTGCTTGTATGCTGCATCTGGAGGGGGAGGCATGTGGTACCTCTCCCCCTGCTTCCCCAGGCTTGTCTACGCACCTCTTCCAATATCCTCCAGGTCTCTTTTGTCACTCTCCCTGCTCTCCCACGACTGGGATCATCCATATGCTGACATTCCCACATTGCCAAGGGTTTAAAAGCAGCTCAGGCAAGTGGATGGGATTCTTCAGAAAGTCCTACTGCCAAGCCAATGACCACAGGATTTGGTGAGGTGCAGGACATGGCCATTCCGCATGAGGCCACATGGCCTCCCCACACTGTCTGAACTATGGAAAGATGTTGAGGATGGAACCTGACGCTGCCCTCTAGCTCAGGTGATACCTTGCCAGTTTAGTTGTTATCCCTGATCTTACCAGTCAAAGAAGTCTCCGTTGTATGTGACAATGATGGTGGGTTTGGTCTCCTGGACATGTTCAAACCATCTCTGGATTAAATGAGCCTGGGATGAAACAGAAAAGACATGTATTTTAGGGAACTTCATCTCTTCCACAGAGGTGGTGGATACCACACAGTTTGTTCCATCCTTCCCCCTTCCTCTGCATCTAGCCCAAACCTGACCTCTCTTACCCTTATTCCCAAGAAACGAAAGCACAAGCAGCCCTGACAGACTTACCGTGTTCCCCAGGGAGGCAATCTGCCAGGGAATGAGCTCTCTGGCCAGGAAAAGCTCCAGGCAGGCAAAACGCTGCAGAGCAGAACTGACTTACCTCATCTGGTTCGTTAAAGACACAAAATGGACCCTCATACTCCGGCTTGGGAGTAAACTCAAAGTCTTCAATGTCCTCCGAGACAATCTCCCTGTTTGTGATCAGGTAGCCCTGAGGAGGTGACAAGAAGGCAGTGAGGAGGACTGGAGTTGCAGGCAACTCAAAAATGCTGTCCAAACAATGGGATGCTTTCCCCTTGAAAGCCAGAGCTTCTATCAAGGGGGAACAACATTTCGCGACTCATCCATTGAAGCATCATTGACCATCGGAAAAGGAGGCCATGGAGAGACAACACAGGACACCAGTGTTGTCTCTCTCCCACAGAGAAGCACCAGCAACCTGGGCTGGGTTCCACAAAATTCAGTTTCCTGTGCATCACCCAGAGTTTAATGCCATTCCCACAGCCACACACCATGCAGCTGGCAGCATGGCAAGCCTGGAGCCAGCAGGATTGGAGGAGAATGCTAGGCTGCTTCCTGGCTTCGCTGCCCAAGCCTGAAGGAAACCACCCTGGTATCCTTACCTGCCCATCAATCATGTAGGAGATCATCATGATCTGGTCTGTGTCTGCATCAGGAAACTTCAAAGGGAGTTTGGTCGTTTCAATATCAAAGGCAAGAACAACAGGATCCTGGGCAGGACCAAATACATTAGAAAATATTCCAGAGCTGACTTAAAGGGTGGTTCCCATAAAACCCAATGTTGGCCCAGTAAGTGAACCACAACCTCCCCGTTAATCATTTCAGTGCTTTATCAACCCAAAAATTACTACCCAAGCCCAGCGTTCCCCCTACCACCACGGTTTTACACTGGCAGTGTGTCAGAAACCAGTCCCTTGGGGTGGACACATCTGCACAGAGGACACCTGCCCGCCCAGTGCTCACCGGCCGCTCCACAAGGTCATCTCGGCGGGTGATTTCAGGGGAGTAGGTGTTGCCCTGGTATCGCACGTTGTACCAATGAGCCTGTGGAGAGATGACGGCAGGCAATGCCTTATGGCAGGGCCACATCCCCATGTCCCTCTGTCCAGCTCCTGGAGACGGAACCATGGCAATTACCGGCAGCCCAGAAGAAAGGTTCAAACTATGGCCATGAATTAATTAGTTAGCTTTTCTGTGTACCATTAACTAAGGAGAAGCCCAGCAGAACAGAACTGAGCTCTAGACATGAACTCATTGTCACCAATACTTTTGTAAAGGTGTTGGAGAGAAAAAACTCTTCTGCGCTTCAGGAGTGTGACTGGGAAAGCAAAGTTCTTCTCTACTCACCACATGGATCTTTAGATCGATGGAAAGGCGAACGTGGTAGGGCACATCATACTCTCGCATATCCACAATGTTGTCCATCTGGTTGGCAATTTTTTTGGAGGCTCCTTGCTCGTTTGTGCTTAGACTGCCCCCACTCAGAGCACTGCAAGAGCAGAGGGAAGCAGCTGCCTTACCCACATGTCTGTTTCCTAGGGACACCCAGTGGCACTGGTGACACCAGAAGCAGGAGTCAAGCACAGGAGAGAAATAGAAAATGTTAGATTATTTTTGTCTTGATCACAACTAGAAGTAAGGTTGCCCATTGCCTCTCTGGATCCTTTCACAGGGAACAGGCAAACTATTTGAAAGGCAGCCAGAGATACCACCACATCCCATCCCATCAGCTTTGGGACCTCTTAATGTGCAGCACAGAGCTGGAAGAACCACCCTGAAGATGGGTGGCAGAGAAGCATAGGTGGGGTCACACCCAGGCAGGACAACACCTCTGAGGACAGCTGGGAAATAATCAAGAGGGTCTAATTATTAAGTGGGTGGTGAGGCACTGGCACAGATTGCCCAGAGAAACTGTGGCTGCCCCATCCCTGGAAGTGTTCAAAGCCAAGCTGGACACGGCTTGGAGCAACCTGGCCTAGACGAAGGTGTCTGCAGGTGCGTTGGACTAGACGGCCTTTAGAGGTCCCTTCCAACCCAAACTATTCCATGGTTCTCTGAATTATTTACATGAGAGACCGACTGAATCCCCTGCGGGGAGCTCCCACCTTGACAGCATAGCCGTGTAGACATCACTCGCCTGGTCCTGCTCCCTGTTTTTCCTCACAGCAGGAGAGATCTCCTTCCGCACTTTCACCAAGTCCTCCACTGTGTTGAAGGACAGCTTGATGTAGTTCCTCTTCAGGCCCACCAAATGGTTTGGCTGCAAAGCAGTAGAAGAATGGCAGCTCAGGGATGGGCACCATGCAGGAGGGGTGGAAGGCCAACGAGATTCATGCAGGTGGAAGGACTGGCCAAAAAAGAGGTGCTGATGGGTGGGACAGTAAAGCACTGAGGAGAGATTCTGGCGGGTGTATCAAGAGCACAAGAGCAGCACAGCAAGAGCCCAGCCAGCCCTGCTGCTTGTGCAGGCACCCACAAGTGGGATTTACCCAGGAAAAAAGAGGAAGAATGGGTCAAGCATGAGCAGCATCCCTCTCCTGCAGTATGCTTCTTCCTCCAACCACTTTAATTCCAGAAATTAATGTCCTGAACTCATTGTCTGAAACAGCTGATATGTTCAAGGAAAGGAATGTAATTACTGCTGATAAGCAATTAGCCATAATAAACACATTTCTGAGATGCCACAGCAGCACCAGGAGACTTAAGTTAAGCATGCTGCTTTCTCTCCCTGCTCATCCCTTCCTACATCACTAGAGCTGTGCAAGGTCCAAAAAAACCCCCACAGAGGGATACAGACCAGGTCCAAGTCCTCTTTGGGGACAGTTTCCAGCTTTGCAATCTTGCCTTGGAACTTCTTGGAGAGGAAGGAGGACACTTCCCGCTCGCAGCCCTGTCAAGAGAGCCGGGGTCTGAGCAGTTTGTCTCTGTCCTTGGAAGGGGACCATCCCAAAGCAGCCGGCCCAGGAGGTCTTGAGCTCCCCAAGATGCTGTCTCCCTCCCTGGGGAGCTCAGCCCTGCCCCATCTCACCTTCTGGGTGGCGATGTAGAAGTAGGGCTTGTAGGGCAGGGCCACCTAGGAAGGAGCAGACAGACAGTGGTGACAGATTCCCTCCTGGAAAACCGTACCCACCTGGTCCCCCTCGGTACCCACCTTGAAGCGGCTCCCATCCTCCTGGATGAAGTAGTAGTCCACTGCGCTCACCGACTGCCGGTCCTCATCCAGCACCTCCGTCTGCCCATGGGCACCAGGACTCAATAAAGTCCCTCCATGAGACTCCTCCGGGACCCCACCACGGGACCCTCTCTGCCCGGGGCTTACTGGAGGTCTCCGTGTGGGACTTCCCTCCCGGTAGGGCCAGGGAAACATGGGGAGGCCCAGTAGGGACATTGGACCTCCTCCCCCAAGTAGGGCCGGGGTCTGTCTGTGGGAACCTCTCACTCGGCCCTACCGTGGGTCTCCCCAGGGGACTCCCTCCCCCACTCCCTACGTGGGATATCTCCGTGGGACTCCCCCCACACCCCGGGCTGTATCGGGGGCCTCCCCATAGGACCCCTGCCCCCAACCCTACCGGCGATAACTCCGTGGGACTCCCATCCCTGGTACGGCTGGGGTGTCTCTGTGGGAAACACCTCCCCAGGCCCTATCAGGGGTCTCCCCATGGGACCCCCCGTGCCCCATCTGCTGCCTGCTCGCCTCCCGCCGCGCCGGCCGTACCGGGTGCATGTTGATGAGCCAGCCTGTCCGCTCACCGGGCTCCACGGGCCGCTCGAAGCCGAACAGGGCGTCCAGCCGGTCCGTGCGCTGTGCCCGCTCCAGGCGCTTGAGCGCAGACAGCGCGGGGGCATCGTCACGGCCGGACCCCGCGCCGTCCGCCGGCTCCCGGGGTCCGCCTAGCCGCCGCCCCCGCCGCGCTGTCTCGGGCTCGGCGCCGTCCCGCAGCCCCATCTCGGCCGGCCTTGGCCTCACCTCAGCAGCGCCGCGGGAGAAATTTCCCGCTCTGCGCCCAGTTCCCGCGAGAGCGAACCCCCACACCGCGCCCCGCGGGAAAGGACCAATCAGAATGAGGCCCCGCCTCCCCGAGGGCACATCTCACCAATGACAGGCGGAGCTCTCGTCCCCCCCCGTCCCGCCCCCGGCGCGACCCCCCAGCCCTTCCGCGGCGACCCGGGCGGAGCGGCTGTCCCGGAGCTGCGGCTGCACCGGCTGCTAGCCGTTTGCCCCGGCGGTAGGGAGGACGGCTCAGCGCACCCAGCGGGACCGCCTGTCCGGCCGCCGGAGCCCTGGAGGCGGGTCCTGCCCAGGCCCAGGATGTGGCTGCTGCTTTCCCCGTTGTGGATTCAGGCAGCAGCGAAGCTGAGCACAGGTCCCAGAGACACACACATGGACGCAGACACAGGACACCCAGGACTCAGAGGCACCGGACGCATAGACGGCCACCTGCAAGGTGCTGCTGTCATCAGGACCCTGCACAGGACCCACACGTCAGGGAAATCCACAAACGCCAGAGGTTTATGTCCAAAAAGGAGACAGATGAGTCCTTCGACTTCATTCGAATAAAGGGACAGAGTCCTTTGGCGCACACGCCCGCGCGGTTTTCTCTCTCGAGGTTTTGGAGGACGCAGCCTCCCTTTTATTCTAACTCCCGGCTGCATGTTGCCCTCTTCCTTTCCACATTGGCTGAGGTACTTGGAAGATACAGCCTTCCCGAACCGCCTACCGCCTACCCCGCCCTTGAATCTGTCATTTTACCCCAAAGTTCAGAAACTCCGTCTTGTGCAGACCCTTGTATGTTTCAGGCGCCAAGCTGTCTGGGCTCTGCAACGAACCTACTGCCTGAAGTCAGTAAAGACATTTAAGACCCATTTCAAAGACGTTACCACCCATCAAATTGTTTGTGAAGACATTAGCCGCATCTTCCCTCTCACACATCATACCCCAGCCCCCATTCCCACACCCCTCTTCGTGTCTGGTGTCCCCTCGGTTCACACATTCAGCAGTGGCAAAGCCCAGGCTGATCCTTCTACAAGGGCCAACCCAAATCAGTTTCTGGACAGCCCATGGATTAGTATGTCCCCTTTGTAAAGAAAATCATGCTATGAAAAGGCAGTGTCCATAAAGGAGACAGAGTGTTGGAAATGATACAAAGTTTAAATTTTTTTAAATGTAACTTTAGTCAAGTTTGTTTGCCTTTGTCCAGGGGAAAAGCGAATTGAAGTTTCTTTTCAAATGACTCTATTTCACCTGGCAAAAACTGATGAGCTTAACAGCTACGTAGATTGGGAGTAGTGAATTGCCCCAAACCTGGCCAAGGGACACTTCAGACACAGAGTCAGAGAAGTGGGTATTTGCTTTATTCGGTGCGCCGGGTGTGGGAGATCACTCCTCCAAACACACACACCAGCACTTCCTACAACCCAGTATTATGGGCAAAATTCGTGAATATTCATCACATTCCTTGGGATAGGAGTGGTTATACAAATTACTTCCTGGAAGTCATTAATACGTTAGCATATGTGCTACACATGGATGGTGTATCCTGGTGGTCGCACTGAGGAAGGCTCCTCTTCTTCCTTGGGAGTCTTTCTGATGAAGGCTAGTAGTCTTCATCACAATTTACTTTTCAGCTTTCTTCCTGGAGCATGCGCCAGTCCTTTGTAGAATGATTTAGCAGTTTCTGTGCTGAGTTCAAACAAATTCTTGTTTCTCTTATCTTGACAAGATTAAGGCGAATCCTGCTTCTTAGGTTTTGTGATTAACATTTGCTGTCTCTTAATAGTTAACTGTGCTTACATGAGTTAACTATTGATCACCCCTCTCAGTAGCCAGCAGACACACAGATACCAGTAGATGAGCAACCTTCAATGGACGTTAACATCCACCATCAGCTTCAGACACTGCCCCCCCGGCATGGTCGGAGACACCTGGTCCGGAAAAGACTGATAAGAGAACCAAGGAATGAGGACCAAATTAGTCTCGGAGGCAAAGAAATCTGTAACCAACAGGAAACCAGCTACTACGAACTGCATAACTTGGGACCAAAGGACATTGAATCAATGAATTTCTATGAGGTTTGACTGTATGAGGTATGGGGAAAATCTAGTAAAATTTATGTGTCATGGAATGATTTTCTCTGCATACCCGGGCAATGTGTGGGTGAAATTATTTCTGTTGCACATCCTGGCCAGAATAAAGTAAGGCCTTGATTCTCTAATGCTAAAAATGTTGTTGGAGAGTTTTTTATTTTTCCTGCAGTTTCGGTGACACATTCATTCTTTCTATTTGACCTGAATTCTGAGGGTGCCAGGAGGTGTAGTGTTGTATTTTCCCCTCTCCTGTGTTTACCTTTCCGCGTGGGTCCCCCCTTCCCCACCCCTAGCCCTAACCACTCTCTCGGGTTTCTCCCATTGATTCTGTTACCCCAACTCTGCCCATGTACCACCCCTGTGCCCTGTGCCCATTGGTCCATGTGCTCTCCCTGCCTCCTTCGCCTCGGATAAAGCACCCTGCATGGCATGTGCCTTCCTCTTTCGCATTTTACTCTGCCTTGGGGCGCCAGCTTCTGCGTGGGGAAACCATGCCATATGCTGGCTCTCTACCTTTGGGAGCGAGCACATGTGCTGGATCTAGGCTTCTGGGAGCCACCATGAAATAAAAGATCTTCTGCAGCCACCATGCGGAGAGCATTCTCGCCTCCTTTACCGTCACCGTGTTGCGGGGCTTCAGCTTTCTGGAGGATGCAAGGGGCAGCCTGGAAGAGGCACAGGAAGCGGAACAGCTGCTCTCCCTGAGCAAGCCTCGCTGCACTCTCCTAGAAGGCTGTGGCATGCCATACCACCGCAGGACCTCATTCACCGCAACAAGGAGGTATGGAAGTCCCACTGAATTCTTAAAGCGGCCGTAGTCCTTTGAAGGATCCCCCTGCAAAATGTGTGTCTCTGTCTGAGTCCACTGCCTTCACAATCCCATATTCAGAAATCATTTGTTAACTGATCAAGTAAGTTGCTGAAGCAACTAGAAATGCCTCTGGCCACCCTACCAGCTGGCATACCACTACCAGAGGATACTTAAGCCCTCTGAAAGGAATGAGAAGGAGGTGTCTTTACAAACAAACTGTGGGCCTGATGGTAGATAAAGCCAGATACTGAGAGGTGAAAGAAGCAATGGGAGGAA
>VZTD01003100.1:0-75868 GCA_013397725.1 Rhagologus leucostigma
AAGGGCTGTTCCCTGCGGAATGCGCTTTCTCTAGGAAGGTCGCGCCATACCAGTGCTGAGCAGCACCGGACCCCCTGTGACAATGGAGCTGCTTGTAATTTGTGTTAAACAGAAGCTGCAGCAGGACAATATGACAGATGGACCCCAGAGGAACATTGGAGGTGCAGGTTCTGCTCCTACATCTGCTGCTCGCCCATTAGGTGACCTTGAGCTAGTCCAGAAACTTCAGCATGATCTGTACAAAGCTAAGCCAGTGCACCTGATCTCGCTCGAGGTGTGCTTTGAGCTCCATCCATCCAACAGCTCTGTGCAAGAGCACAGGAGTATCTCATTATTACTGCACAGATACATTAGCTCATCTCTACAGGGATCAGTTCACAACGCAGGCAGAGAACAACAGCTCAAGTCAGCCCTAGTGAAGGGACACTTTCAGAACAGTTACAAAAGAAATGCCAGGTCTCTGAACCCAGGAGCCCAGAGCACTGGGCAGGGTTTGAAAGGACTCTGAGAGAAACTTCAGCACAAGCTCTACAGGAGTATCAATGGCAGTGTCATGAGATGAGCAGGACTTGGGGGTTTGATTCTCTGGGTTTTGTGTACTATTATTACTATTATTATTACTACTATTTTGGGGTGGTTTTGTTTCATTTTGATTTTCACTGATTTACCTCATACCTCTATAAGGTCTTTTCATTTCTGGCAAACACACCACACGTCTGTTGGACAAACACTCATGTATGAAATAAACTTTATTAAAACCAGTGGGTTCTTCAAGACAAAGCATACCTAGGACAGTAAAACAGTGATTCATTTTAAGAGCCTCTGTTCCGCTATCCTAAGCCGGGAAAATCCAAGATGTATGACCCACAGAATACATCCTCAAAGGTCAGCAGCCACACAGATCCAAGAGATGATAGTCTACTTTTCCCCCATCTCTTTCCAGGGCTACTAGAAGCTGTTTGAGGACACTTTTCAAAATGGCCTTTGCAAGCCTCTGAAGAGTGACCTTACACTAAACCATTAAAAACCATTTTGGGCATCAAACTGAGATCTGAGGAGCAATTAGAAAACTGGAAAGTTTCTCAAAAAGACAATGTGAGATAGTTGAAAATCCAATAATGTCAAAGTAATAGTAGTAAGGCATGAAAATAAACAAAGATTTCAGGAGAAAGAAGAGCTGAAACATTTTTTCTGCAAGCTGTAGCACAAGAAGGATAACAATGAAGTGGACAATACAGAGAAGAGCAATTTTTCCATATTGGAGCAAACTACATTTTTGACATTCATGTCAGATGAAGAAAATATGCACAGACAAATTATTAATGTTTTAACAGAATATAAATACCCCTCCTTTTTTCATTTTAAAGTAAACACCCTTATTTCCTTAGGATTAGACGCTGTCACCAAAAGCACTGTGGCAGGGACACCAGACTGCTCAGTTCCTCTTGTGATCAATCTTTTCAGGTCCATCCAATGCCTACAGATGTTAGAAAACCTACAAATACAGAGGTAAAAAACCAGCAGCAGCCAACAGCCTCCTACTTTAATCCTTTTATGTGAGTTAAGACCAGCCATATGCAAGAAAATCTGTTATTCTCCCATGAGCCAATTCCTGCCTGATTAACTTGCACACCTGCAATTCCAGTGGCTCTCCTGAGAGCACAGGGCCGAAACACAGCTCAGGGCTGTAAATGGAAGTTCCCATTTGTACAGAGAAAAACACTCATTTTCAGCTAATGCCAACACAGCTCCTGCTAGTGTCAGGGGAACTTCCTCACTTCCAGGGAGCTCCAGGGTCCTGTACATAACAGCTAAGGGAGCAACAAAGTCTACTGCTTTTCTGTGGGGGGTTTTGTTTTCCCCACTTTCAGTTTCCATGGGCAGCTCGTGTTACCCAACAGCATACTGAAGAGGTGCCAATTCACTGGAAGGGGAGAGGCAAGTCAAATCTTTCCCAGGGTTTTTATAGCATTCAGACAGTGGTGGTATCTAGTCAGTAGTTCTTCCAGCTATTTTTACAATCAGTAATAAAAAGGTCACGTTGCTGCTGCTTTTCAAGTGCGTAAATCCACTTAGTTCCACAAATAATTGGGACAAAAGCAAGCACAACTATTTTTTTCCTAAATTGTGTCCGGTTCAGAGTAAGAAAGAGATTATGTAAACTGTTGTTAAAGGTTTTGCTGTCATTGTATTCATGCACCAAGTAATTGTAATTTCAACTTCGAAAAATTCAATCCATTACTCTGAAAATTTCCAGACATCTGATACAATAGTACCTGCTCTTCCTTGCTACATGCCCAAAATCCTTTACATGGGAGTCCAATTACCAGTCTCTAACCAGTCATATGAATACAAAAAATAGCTGTAGCTCCCAAAATAGAGATAATTTTGAACCTTGTAAATTCAGCTTGTTTGAGGAGATGTCTTGCTGGTCTGGTCAGCCGATTAATGAATCCAGAAGTCCCTGAAACACCTAGTGCACAGAAACCTTGGTAAAGCTTTGTCCCCCTATCACCAGTTAAAGAATTACACTGTACCTGGTCTTATAGTCTTCCTGTACCCAAGGTGGGGAAGCAAGCATTGGAACAGACTGCCCAGGGAAGTGGCAAAGTCACCATCCCTGAAGATATTTAAAGGATGTGTGGATGTGGCACTTGGGGACATGGTTTAGTGGTGAACATGGCACTGCTGGGTTAACAGCTGGACTCAACCATCTTAGAGATCTTTTCCAACCGTAACAATTTTATGACCAGTCTGATCAAAACATTTCTAAGAGAAGTCCAAGAGAGCATTTAACAGGTGCCTATGTCCACGTAAGATTTCACAACACTGGCCAAGGCCAGGGTGCTGCCATTTGCCACACACACAGAGGCTACACCTGCCCTTGAAAACAGAGCCAAGAAGCAAAGTACTTCCCAGGACTCTTCTTCCCTTGGAGATACAAGAAAGGCTTAAAGAAAGCCTAACCGAAACTTTGCATATTTCCCTAGTACTAGAAATCATCGCTTTGAAAATTGCAAAGGGATAAGAAAACTGTAGGGCTCAAGAAGTCACACCCCTGCAAGTATCTTAGCTCAGGTACAAATCCTACATTACACACACCCCACACACACCCCAATCCACTGGCTTAGGGAGACCACACACTGCTGGAGGCTGGCAAGGGACAAGGTGCCTGTTCCCTCCACTGCCACAGTCTGTTGTAAATACTCACTTGTAAGCACAGGTCAAGGCAGTCTGCTACACCAGACAGCATCTTGGTCTCACCAGTATATTTCTTTTTCTGGCTCTACACTCCCTTCAGCCCTAGAAAAGGGGTTCAAAGCAAGGTTTTGCAAAATAGATTAGCAACAACCACAGCACCCTCCTTAAATATGTGAAGAAACTTGCTTGTTTATGGAAAGCTACATCCTTGGTTTCACCGCTGCCAGGAATCAGAATCCAGGGTGGGAGACCGTTTTTGGAGGGAAATGCTTTCCCACCACCTTCCCTCCCTCTGCAGCTGTTGATGCACCTGCATGGGCAGCCTGGAGGGTCGGCCTCCCATACAACCCTGACAGTGCAAGAGGGGCTTTGCATAGGAGAAGTCAGCTTAAGAAAAAAGCACTACTAAAGCTCCCTGACAAAGAACTACAGCATGCTTGAAAACAGGACTCCTGGGTGCCTCTAAGTCCATTTGTGGGTTTTTTATAAAAGATTAAAAAAAAAAACAACCTGTTGAGAACTTTTTCTATTAAAACCTGCTCAGCAGATATCAATTTAATTTGATGTTGTAACCAACTGCTTTTACAAACTGTAGGAAGAGACAAATGTGAAAATTACAGTTATTTATATTCAGGCAAACAGCTGACAAGACTGCACAACAGCCCAGTAGCACAATAGCAATGGTTCAGAGTGAAACAAATTAGCCTGGCATTCATAATTTTAAAAAATTTTCTCTGTTCTGGAATGCATCAATTGTCATCTCTTCCTCCATACCACACATTAACTCAGTATCTTTGATTGCTTTTATGCAACAAACTATTCATATATTAAATGCAGAAAAATATTTAAATTAGTTATTTTATCTTCAGAGGCTTTTTTTTGACTTGCATGCTGTAACTGAAATGTTGAATGATGTATGCTACAATAAATTGAAGGGTGCGGAAGCTTGAAGCTGCCTTCAACAGGTAAATTTGGGGTTGTTTCTTTGTCATTATTTTTAGAGTTTAGGTAGTCTAGCTCACTTAGATCTCACTCTTCATTTCAGATAATGTTATGTTGTTCCCGTGCCAAACTGTTTTGGTGCTGCATGATGAAATATTTGCAATGTCATAAAATGCCACTAACTTGTGGCCTCTGCTATTTTTCTTCAGGTTCAAGTTCCTGAGAGATTCTCAAGTTTCAGTTTGTTTTAAGAATCCTTTCAACTTCGGTGGCTTCAGAAAAAGGAGTTAACCATTAAGCAGTCCAAAACTGGAAAACAACCTTAAAAACTTAAGCACTCCCTTAAAACCTAAGCAAATGTTACCATTTTCTCAGTGCCTGATGCAAGAGTTTGCAGTACTGTTACAAGTCTCAAAACATAGGAGAGTGCAGTGACTTTCTGAGCTTATCACGATAATAATATCATAATAAATACTAGAAAGTCTCATTCTTTGCAAAATTATAGTTGTCATCTGCCACAAATTAGTCAATTATTTCTCAGTTTAGGGAAATGCTCACCTGCCATTTCTGTCCACTTTTGTTTAAACACAGGCCTCAGGGGATTTAATAAATTGAGGCAGCTCACGATAATTGTTGAGATACAAAACTAGTTTATTTTTCAACTCCACACTGAAACTCAACACATTCAGGTTGAGTTGGTGGAGAACAAAATTGTGCAGCAGCATAGCTCTGTTCTGGGAAAGCAAGTAATTTTTCTAGATCTAAATCAACTTCTTGTCCTGAAAAAACGTTATGAACATGTTGGTATTTCTATTTCTCATAGCCTATACAAAACTCACACAAACTAAGGAAACTGTGCATTATTTTCCTTCCTCCCTATTTTAGCAGGGATCTGAATATTTTTGGGTGTGACAATTAAAGCACACAGGTTGGGGAAGACAGTACTTACTTGCTCTGAGACTGTACAAACAAAACCATTATTTAAATTGAGCTTAATTATTCCACTTTTATTCACTTTAAAAAAATTTAACATGTGTTGGCCTTTTTCTATCCCAAAAGAATAACAGAGATTTCTAACCTTCGACATCATCAAAATTAATTAAATATCATGCAAGATATCCCTGAGTACAGAATTATGCAGACTGGAAGGGACTTTCAGTGCCTTTCAGTCCAGGACATACCTGAGGGGCTGTATGACACAAGGAACGTTAGCAAATATGGACAGAAAGCACCTGCACCTTCCAATGCTCATGGACAAGCACATGAAACAGGGTGATGGACAGGGAAGGGAAAATTAAACACAAAAAATTAACACCCAGAAAAGCTTTTTTCTTGTATTCAGAATGCAAATCCACCATGGCAGTATTGCATAAACCAGATGCCTTTGAACTTCTCCTCAGAAAAATTAACTAGTCCTTTGATTAAGAAATGTTGATCAAGTCTATCCCTTCCGCAAGCTGGTGGAATGCACAAGGTTGCAACCACCTCTGCTGGCACTGACACAGTACGTTTGCTACTGGTGACTGGCTTTTCTTCTCAGGGAAGTTGTGACTGCCCACTAAAGGCCGCAGTTTCTTATTAGCTGAAGAATTAGGCACTGGAAGACCTTTTGACATTTATCGTACTATCAGACCATCTATGAAATGTTTTCATGTAGCTGCACAATTACCTGATCCACTTAGTCCCCCCATTAATCTCTCTGATTTTGATATTACGCAATAAGTTATGAACAATTTTTCTTACTGAGGCTTAATGCACAAAACTATCAAGTACGAATGAAATAAACCAGTACAAATAAGCATATAAAACATACACTGAGCTCTAACTCAAACATATCTACACATGATTTAAAGTGAGCCATGCTCACTCACTGCTCATGAATGGAGCAAGTTTCCTTAAATCAAGCACTATATCCTAATGAAAGCAGAGGAGAAGTCTATATATAAAATATATAGAGATATAAAAAGGTCGTCCTTTTTATCTCATTTGATACCATAAACACCAATTATTTTCTTACTGAACAGCATTGTTACTTTAATGTTACTTGGATCCCTTAATATTGTATTTCCACACTTTGAAGTGTTAAGATTTCCTTTGACAGCAAATTATTTTTTGATATGTAGTACTTACTGGGGGGATAACATCCCTCACTGAGAATCTTTTGCTCTTAAATGGTTACAAGCGTGTCGGTCTTATCTCCATCTCACCACAGAGGTGTTATGTAACTGTGAGCAAAAGCATTCAGTGGAGTTCTCTGTCCTGATTTTTTTCTCACAGGATTATTTTGATGAGAGTATTTGTTACTGGATTTTGTAACCATCTACACTGTATATTTTTTTTTTTTTTTGCATTGTCAATACTGTGTTTTCCAACTATAAAACATAGGAGGGTTTTTTTTTTTAATAGATGACTAGCAAACCAGGCATCAGCTGGAAAGGTAACACATCTTCAAGTTCAGAGCACTAATGAGTCCCAAATGTCCTGCAACACCATTAAAGAGTCTTGCTGGAAAGCCTGAATATTTGCTTCCAATTACCAACAGCATATGAAAAATATGCTCATACCCCTTTCATTATCTTCCAAGACACTGTTTCTCCACCAGCATCCCACACACAAGCTGAAGGATGGGGCAGACCTGAGGCAGAATACTGCTCATTGACCAATCCAGAGTATGACAAAACATGGCACATCTCACCCCTTGAAAACTGAAGGTTTGTAGGAAACCTGGTGTTAATCATTTGTAGATGACCTGAGTCTGCAACCCTTGTCGTGTCAGGAGAGGCTGAGACAGCTGAGCTCATTCAGGCTAGACAGCAGCTGCTTCAGAGGGCCAGATGTCAGTCCATCCTCACACTGAGGTTGTTAAAGACATGGAGCCAGGTCCTTCCAACACTATGTGCCTTTAGCAATACCTGTGATTGCATCACTGATTACCTCCATAAAAATAATCAACTTCATAAGAGTGTACCAACTGAGTGTTCAACTGAAAACTGTACTTGAAAATACCCCAGATAACCAGACATGGCACAGGCCATGCCTAAAGTGTACAAAGGACAAAAACAGGCACAACAGCAGGCAATTTAGAGGCAGAGAAACAAGATACGTTCAAGCTCACAGTAGTGATTAACCAGGCTTAAGCATCACCAAGACTGCTGACATCTTCCCTGGTGCACTTCAGCACCCCCTTTCCTCAGCTGAGCACAACCAGGAGATATTCCTAATGAACAGTATTAGACCAGGCCACATTACTGGGCAAGGGAGAGGAAAGAGAAAACGTGCTGGTCTGTGCCATTTGATTTTAGTGCTAGAGAGTGGCCATCAGCAATTTTATTCACCATTACACCTGCTTTGCTTACTACCCTGGATCAAGGTTATCCACCAGCTCATCCAGCCTTTAAGTTCTGAGCACTCTTCCTTCTTTACCCTGTTTGTTACTACAATTTTTTCTGCAGTGACTGGAGGAAGAATTATTAAAAGAGACCTATAAATTAATTCAGGGAGCACATAAGATTGTAACACAATATTTGGTTTCCTCCTTACTATGAAGTTGTATTGCTTGCTGCTAATCTGCAAACCTTGCTCACCATCATCCAGTTAAATGCAAATCTCAGCTAACTTTTGCTTATAAAGAATTTGCATTTACAAGAACTTTGCTATCATTCATATAGTGAAGTCTACATCATGATTTGCATGCAAGGCTCATAGGAGCAGCATAACCTAGTTCTTGATGTCATTTTATCTCTTGAATCCAGCCTTCAATCTAACTCATGTTAGATGAAAACAAATCTTAAAATATTCCATCCAGTGCCAGCACAGCATCTTTAAGCAGCACCACATTTCTATCACATCTTATTTCTCTTTTCATTTAAGGTTGTACTGTCAGTAATCATGCAGAATTTTCCTTTATTGCATCCTTTTCCAAAAAAAAAAAAAAAGAAAACAACCCCAACCAACCAAAAAAACCCCACAACCACCAGCAAATTAAACAGAAGCAGAGTTGCCAGGAAAGAAGCAAAATAGCAAGTTTGCCAAATAAATCATTATGTACTTAATCAAATGAAAACTACTTAGCTGATTCTGAGAACCTCCATTTTATGCATGCTGGTTCACATTATAGCAAATTAAAACCTCCATATGGCAATATTAACGCAGTTACATCTACGTGAAAGATGAAGAGAGCAATGGCTATACAAATTAGAGATGGGTGAAGTAAAACACTTGTACAGAACTCTCCAAAATGCATCAGAAGTCCCAATAAAGAGAAAAATATCTTGATGTTCCCAGTGCTTCTTCAATCCAAATAGTCTGAAAGCAGCACCAGCGACTGGTTTCACGCAGAGGTGGGCCCAGATGGCAATCTTCCAGTTTGAATGTGGGTGTACTTGAATTCATAGCTTTGGCTTATGTTAATAAGCATTTTAACACTTAGACCTCTTGTCAGAAAAAGAAAAATAACAGGCAGAGCTATTGCAGGAGAAACAGGAACAAAGAAAGAAAGAACAGCAAAACTAAATCAATCTCAAAGAATTTTAGGGATGGGTTCAGTTGAACTCCAAGCAGTGATGATAGTTCTTGCTACCCTCACACAGACTGTCTTCTTGGAGAGCTTAATGATGTCTTTACTAACTTGAGAAAAATCACCACTGAACTGACTCTCAGACTGAATACTAAGAGGGCAGCATCTTCATAAGCAAGTAGCCAGTTACCTAGCAGAAAAACATAAGCTGGAAAAATATTTTTTTACATTTTGTAACAATAAATTAAAGGCTTAAAATATTGAAAAGTGTTCCCCACACAAAATTGTATATCAAGGTAGAGAGGGGTAAAAAAAAGTTTATATTAACCTCCAAACTCAGATGAGGATTGATGGCACCTTTGATTCTAGCAAGGATTAGGAAAGGAAGTCATATTCTGTTAAGAATGGCCTTAAACTGACTTTCTGTGCAGGCAAGTGGCAGCAGCACAAGTAGTCAGGAACAAAGTGTCACAGTTTGATTAATATGCAAACCTTTAGATCTTCTTTATCTTACATCCAAGGTTTCAGTTCACTCTGGGGTGGCTTCTATTAATTTATCTCCATTTGAAGTAAAACCAAATCATTTTTCATACACTGACACCTCTTTGCCTTTGAAAATTATACCTGATTCAGCAAGAGGTACAAATGAATGTGAGTACTATCCATACATTCAAAGAGTGCATTTCTTCTCAGTTCATTTTTCTTGCAGAGTTCTGCTGCTCTATCCCACTAATTATGGACTACTGTGTCACAGAAAGAAATAGATGGGCATCACATTGACGAGAAAGATATTTACGCACATGGATGAAGCTATTTAATCCTTCTTTAGGAAGTCATGTCCACTACTGAAGTCCACCAATTTGTCAAAGCTCTCATTCAGTCCTCAACCAAGTTTTTTTCCAGTGTAAATTTGGACAAATGCATGTTTGTCAATCTCACAGTCCTCAGCAATACCTGGCAGGTCACTTTCATGGCTCTTCTCTCTTCTGAAGAGCACCTGATTTTTGTTCCTTAGACAACTTCTGCATCCATTGCACTGGAACCTCCTTGCTAAGGCCTCTGTAACTTGCAGTTTTGTCTCATGTCACCCTCCCAGTAAGCCTATCCATGATCTGCAACTATCTAGAAAACCATTTCATATGGCAACACGTAATCATTAAGCAATATACGAAACTTCAGTTTCATCAACAGTGAGTTTCCAACTTGTTTGGATATTTTATTCTTAATTTTTAATTGGTGTTAAGCATCTAGCACTGTAATAGCCTTTAAAAGGTCAGGATCATTCATCTTTCTCCTCCTCTCCCCTTGCTCTCTTCTAATGTCCTTTTACCTGCGTCTGATGGCATTAACTGTACTCATCCAGCACAGGACATCAGGGAAAAAATATTGACTTATATTCCACATCACTGACAATCTCCAGTCTAAGAGCTAGGCTAAGCCTTTAACAAAAGGCTACAAACACAGCACAAGACACATAGCCATTTCTTATAAGCCTCTTTTCCCTGAAAGGTCCCTATTATCATTCTCCACCAGCAATAAATTTCTGTGTGAATTAAACATCTCTCACACACTACCTCATTGATCAGTGTAACAGTCAGATGATGCTAAGTTCTGCCTCAAGGGGGAGCGCTGTATTTCCAAAGTCCGGTTATCACTAGCAACCAGAAATCCCTACATTTCCAAGCAAGTGAACTTTCAGAAGAGCCACTCTACCTCAGAGCCATATTATTTTACACTATATTAAAAGCAGCAGTTGAAAGAAGTTGATCTTCTTTTCTCTCACTGCCTTTTTCTCACCCTCCTATTACCTTGTGCACTTCACTATATTAAACATTATCAGATAGTTAATAGCCCAAGAAAGGCTTTTACCACTCAAACACCAGAAAATCCAGACATGCTCTCTCAGTATGGCAACCTCTCTCATGTTTTAGTGCACTGAATTCAAGAACTAATTCAATAATCAGATCAGAGACCTTGGGGGTTTGTTCATCACCATCCTAAAAATCCCATCTCTCTTCTCAAAGGTCAGAGGGAGGTGGCCAGCATGGGAATTTCTGCCACCCAAATTTCATTTCACTTTTTGCCATTTTACACCATGAAGAAATCTTGGCAAATCCTTTTTGAACGTGACTGGGTTTTCTTTGGGTTTTAATTTCGTTTTGGAGAACAGTTGTAGCCAGATATCCTCATTTCAAAGACTAGTGTAGATAATTAAAGAAAGGGCTCATTTACTCCTAAGTAGCTTGCAGAAAACTTTCTTCTCAATATGTGGCCTTCCCTGCCTTTCTTCCATAATCACTATTTGTAATTTGTTATATGTGCCTAATTTAACGTGGGATGCAACTGATCATAGGTCTCAAATTTCAGCTTATCTTGGTATTTGTACACGATGTTATCATTTCATAAATTAACTAACCTAAAGCATGGAGGAAATTATAAATCTTCTGCTAGTTAGTACAGCCTAATATAACTATTATAGTATTCACTCTATTATACGAATATTTTCATTTCATAGCCATACTTCTAACATATGCCAGAGTGGGAAAAAATAACAGACATGTTTGCCTCCCAAGCCACCAGGTAAGCATAAAGTTAAAAGGATTAGAGTGAAAAAAATGCTAGCAAAATGAGATGAGAAACAGTATATCCATGGCCAACTGTTCTGCCTGTTAAATCTTGTCTGCAGGGTGAAGAAAAGGCAAGGGAAAAAAAGAATTTTCCTGTTGTTTGTCTCTTCTGTACAACTTCCCTGTACCAGTTATCAGATACAAAAAAAGCTTCATATATAAAAGGCCATTTTTCCAAAAGTTTCAACATTTCATTGAAATGAAAGGGGGGGAACAAAAGATATTTAGTAACAGCAAATTATTTTTTAAAAGGCTCTCTTTAGGAAAACACTGGCCTATAAAAGACAAGAAAGGCACTGGGGCTGCTTCCCTCAGCCTCCAAGGAGCAACCAAGGAGCAGAGGATGGGCTGTTAAACACTTGAGGAATTAAGTGATATTTTATAACTTGCTCTGTTAGACATTGGCACCTATACTTGGTCCAAAAGGAAAAGACAAACCCAAGTTTGTCTTTTTTAGGATCTTGGGCTCTAGTTTCTGAGTTGAAAAATCAGGCCTAAGAAGTGGGCTGTGCTTGCAGCATCAGCCTTGAAGTTTCTCTCTCAGCCAGCCTGAAGAAAGCATTGGTCACCTCCATGAGGTGATCCATTGGTCTGGTGTCACAACAGACCCTGAAGAATGGAGAGGCTGGAAAAACCAAGCCAGACATGAAAAGGAAATAGACAAGTCTAGAGACATTCCCCCCAAGCTGATGAGCTGACTGGCTTTGGAAGGGCAGTAATTACTTCAGGCTGTCCCGGAAGATCCTCAGAGTTCCTGTGGCCTGGTGTATGGTTAGAAAGGGGGAGAAAAACCCCTCCATCCTGCAGCGTAAACATCAGGGCTGCAACTCCCACCCACTTAGTCACACGCTATTGTTTTATCAAATACGCAAGGTTATTTCATCAGGGCCAAAGCATGCTCTGGCTGCTAGATAAAGTAACCCAGAGTTTTGCTGCACTTCCTGATAAATCCGTAAGAAGTCTGTGCTGGGGTGTGGGAGCAGAGACCAGGTATAACACATCTCTGGATCATCGTCTATCCAACAACACCCTGGACTATACAAGGAGTGGGAACACTAACTCAGGGAAACACAATGTCTTAGATACATTAGCTATAGAGGGTACACAGCAGGGAAGCAAATCAAATCAGAAATAGTTTCTTCCTCAAATTTCAGCCAAAGCACTTGAAATCATTTTGAAAGATGATTCCCATTCATATTTGCTTCACATTCAGATTTGCTTTTGAATTCTGCATACTGTGAAATACCTGGAGTTTCTGAGACTGGATTTAGCAATTACAGACTTCATGGCAATAGATGCCAGTATAAGCAAATGATAATTTGGAAACCAACACATCACACCTACTTTTGAATATTTGAAATTATATATTGAAAATACTGAAATTGAAAATATATTGAATATTGAAATATGAAATATGAAAATATTGACATATGAAAATATATCTTGAATACACTGAAAAATATGTGAAATATTTTTGTACACTTTCCTTAAGTCAGTGCTGAAGGTCTCACAGGCTGCAATAATGGGTCAAAGACTTGCAAGCGCAATCCAGTAAAAGCTGTAATTGTTTTATAATTTAACAATATATTATAACATTGAAGACTACTCAGAAGCTTTAACAGATACACAAAATAGCTATCTACGTATTTAGTAGAGGCACAAGAATTATTACATTTATTCCTTGAAGTTTTCCCTACCTTACAATTTTCTCCCAAGTGCTGTTCAGAGAAATAATTTTTATCCTTAAAATTCTATCTGATTTGGGATAGGTTCCTGGGGAACAAGAATGAATCTAATGTGAGCTGCTATAAAGGAACAATATATTTAGAAATGCTATTAATCCTGCATCTTTCTGGCCTTATTTTACTCCTTTTTACTTATTAAGGCAGGAGGCAACACTGTCCATCCAGCCTCACAAGGACCTTGACATTTCATTCACTTTCTCCCCCACTGAAATGCAGCAGCTGAAATGTAATTAAACTATAGTCAAGCTTTCAGTTTTTGTCTAAGAAAAAAAAAAGGGGGGGGAGAAAAATACTGCTGTGCATTCTTGTTCTAACCTTGCATTATCTCCTGCATTAGCAGAAAGGAAATCCTGTTTGAACCATGAACTTACCAGCTTTCAACAGGCAGACACAGGTTATCAGACTATATTAACTATATTATTTTGAAGGTGAAGTTTACATAACAGAACTATCCCTGCCAAAACTAGTGGAGGAGCTGGTGAACACTTTGTTGATTAAACAGATTTTCAGAGGGAACTTTTCCCTGTTTGTAGCTGCCAAAAATCATTTCGGCTCTCTAGTTTGACTTACTTCTTTTGAACCCAGTTGATGTAGAGACTTAAAATGACCATTTTATTCATTACCCTCATGCCCTGACAGCACAGACTGAGCTGAGCCTGGACACCAGCAGTGTTGCATGGAAATCAGGACTCTCTAGGGGAGAAAAAGAAGTGATCAATTTTGGTTTTATCTTTTTATCAAAATCTGTGAAGACAGACAAGATATCTTTATGATTGAAATCTAATTTTTCCCTATAAAGTAATGTCACACATTTCATCTAGCAAGAAAACCATATGCCTGTTAACAGATCTTGTCAATCCTGCTTCAAAGGAAGAATTCATCAAGTAATTGCCCCAACATAGCTGCACTAAAAGGCCAAACTGCCCACCAGCAACTACACCAAGGAAGAAAAAAAAGAAAAAAGAATCAAATTTTGCCTAGGTGCTTTGCCATTCAGATTCTGCTTCTGTCTGTAGTGTTTTTCTTATTGTTCCACCTACAGTTGTCAGTATAAATCTGCAGTAGCTCTAGCAGGAAGCTACAGCTAATAAAGCAATTCAGTTACAAAGAGTATCAGGAGTTCCCCTAAAACTTCATCTTTCAGGACTGCTCCAAAATTCAGTTGCTGTGCAGAACATATTCCCATATTGATTCTCAAACAAGAAAAAGAAGCTTGTTGTTATGGTGGTGCGAGAGGAAGGCTAAATACAATTATCGTATGTCAGTTTAAAGAAATATGACCTAAGTGGTGTTTCAACAGACTAGATCTTCACAGCTGCCTGTGGGAAATGCAGACTAGCAAGAACAAAGAAGCACCTGAATAGAAGATACTACACCTGTTCTGTCATTCTTCCAACATTTAAATCCAATTAATTTAAGCAGTTTCATATCTTAGTTTAAGATGTTGAAATTCTTAGTAATTAAAAGATGCATTCAGTCAACTATCCCTGTCTGCAAGGAGAGACATATTTAGATTCTGCGTTCCTGAATGTACAGTGAACACTGATGACAGGCACCATTCTCTAGACTTGTTACCTGCTCCCAAACCCCACAGAAGGAATCCCAAACGGGTTATCACTAATCCCAGTCAAAATGCACAGAGGACAAGGAAAACTTCTGGAGAAGAGGAACAGAACATGGAAAAGCACGGGGAAGAAACCTGAGCACGAAAGGATACACTCTGGCTTCTTACAGTAAGAATACTTGTTTTTTCAAAAAAAGGTGTCAACCAAAAACGGATTTGATGCCAGGCAGGCATTGTTTTGCTCCTAAGCACTGATTTTCACAGGCCTTCTGGCTGAGGAGAACAAACCACCTGCGCAAAACTGGGATGCACAGCTGATGTGGTGCCACTATTTTAGTTTGCGTATTTCAAGCATGTTTGCTTAAGCAAGATTTAGTTCTTTATTTCAGGCATCTAAAATACAGTAAATCAATAGGAGACAAGAGATTAATATTAAAAATAGAAACTCCAAGTGTATTTAATACTCAAAATCAACAATAGTCATTCCTTTTCCTTTACATATAAACGTAAGAGGTATTGTTAGGTTTCACAACCTTTGACAATTTCCCATCTTCCTCGGTCCTTAGGCATCTTCTTCCTGCTTTATTAAGTGAGAAAGAGTCCAGAAGTACTTTTTGTTGGGCACATTAAAAACTGAGCTATTAAAAGTATTAATTCAAAATTATTTAACTATGGAACCTTGTGGAAACGGTGTAAAACTTGGAAGTGCAAAGCACCTAGGGGAAAGATAATCATCCAGGTTCATTTGATTTAAAACCATTTCTTACTTCTCCAGGAGAAATTTATCATTCCAGTAATTTAATTTATTAGAGTGACACCTCTACTTGTAGAGTTTTTTCCCAAAAAACCACAGGAAACACTCAGCATAAAAAAATTTAGATTTCACTGGTAATGGAAACCCATAGCCTGAATCTACAATGACTTTATTAATTATACATTGTTCTCAATGCATAATTATGTAAAGTGTAACAAATTTGGTCTGATTTAGTTTGCCCTTATGTAGCAAGAGTACATCCATATTTAATAAGACCATTGTAGCAAAAGTGAAAGTCTAAGCAATCTGCACTGTCCACAGTTATGAAGACAGTAAATTAGACCTCCAGCATGGGTCCTTTGAGGAAATGCAAAAATTAAAAACTGCACCCAAAAATTACTTTTTTTAGTGGAGAAATAAAAATACTAAACATCACACTCCAACATTTTTGCTACAAAGCCAGTGATATTTTCAAATTTACATCAATGACATTTATTATATATTAGCTTTCAGATAAAACACTAAAAACATAATATTGTTTCAATCTGCCTGCAATAGGCCATTCATTTTTTAAAGTATTCTACCCAATGTTTCGCATTCTTTCTAATGGCATTTCAGCTCCCTTCTCCCTGGCATTTTAAACCACATTCAGATTTCTCCAGAACCTTTTTATTTAGACCCTCAATTTGTCAGTTGTATAGCTTTAGTCACTGTTTTAGATAGAAAATCTAGAAGACCGACCAAGAGATAACAAAGGAACAGCTCTGTAGGAAGGAAGCCCAGGAGCACAGCAAGATGTTTGTGTAAGAAACATGCCAGGAATTCACATCACAAACATGCCAGAAGGTTGCAACAAGCTTAGATCTGAGGCAATGAGAAAAGAGAGAACTGCCACACAACCAAAATAAAGAAAGGGCAAGACAGTGAGATAAATTTCCAAACTAAGACTTTTGTTTCTCCCTGTAATGCTCAAATATAAAAACCCTCAGATTTCTGTCTCCAAAAACTCCCACTGCAGTTTGTGAGAAGAGTTCCTTACCCACATTAGCCTTATCAGGCTTTCTTCTGAAGCAGTGTCAATCTGCATCTCATGCATCAAAAAAAGTAAACCTATTAAAAAAAAAACCAAACAACAACAACAACAAAAAACCCACCATAGAGATAATCAAAAGGTACATATCCTTCTACAGCAGATGCACCATCAGGGAGTTTGAAAAACTTTCTGTTCTAACATCAAAAAATTGATTGAATTTTCCTAAGGACACTAAAAGGATAGTTTTAGAAGTGCAAAACTTTTGCAGTTCTTCTTCCAAAAGGAACTCAAAAGCCTGAAATACTCTATTCAGTCTAATACAGCCCTATATATTTTAAAGCTTTGCCAACATCTCAGAAACCAGTTTTGAGAAAGCTCATAGCAGTTCTTATTTTCCATGATATCCAGTTTCCACAGATTTTCATTTTGAAAAAGCCCCAGAAGAGGAGCAGAACAGAGAAGGACTCTGATGGCTGATTTCTACTGGGCTCACTGAGCAATAGCTGAGGTGGTCTAAGCTCCCACATGCAATATTCCTGTAAGACTTGGCTTTTTCTGGATCCCTTCCATCTTTTCTATATCCAATATCTTCATGAAAGCAAGTCTAGCAATAACAGACTGGTGAGAATGTATATCTGTGCATTTGATTAAAGTCAGCCCAAGTACGTCAAAACAAACCCAGAAATAACTCAGTCTGCTTCTGGTAAATGATGCTTTGAAGACATATTCCACCCATGCTTTTCTCTGTCACTTCCCAAACTAAAAGTTTATTCCACTACTGCAGGAAAAGTAAAATCCTCTGTAGATTTTCTTCTTTTAGGGTATTTCTCATTTTAAGCACTGCTGAGTGCATGAAATTTGGCACATGAAATATCAGAGCGCAAAATAGTCTTCAAGGCCCTCAACATAAAAATCCAATCCAATATTTATAGCTGAAAAAAAAAAGCTGGAGATGATGCATAAGGAGAACTCAGAATAAACCTGGAAGCATCAAAAATATTAAATTAAAACCATTTATCTGAAGCAGAAGATCAGTTGAAGGAGTTTACAAAAGGAGGCAAAGACGACAGTGATGAATATAGCAATTTGGAAACTGAGAAAGAAAGAAAAGCATGAGGAGGAGAAGTTATGGAGGAAGGAAGTAGGGAGGGCTAATAAAATGAGAGACTTCAGAGGGAGGAAAGGAAACTCTGGGTAGCCCTGTATGCATCAAATTGCTTTCCACGGAAGTAAAACAGAAATGAGCAACCTCACCCCTCTTCTGACATTAGTGACCTCACTAGAGCTAAAAGGATAAAACAGGCTGCAAAATATTAAGCTGAAGTCTATGCTCTAAAACCCTCTCAAACCACTGCATAAATATCTCATCTCCCTCACAGAATTTTCAGTTCCATTATTTAAAGGCAGTTGACATATTTACAGCTTTGACACTGAGGAAGGCAACAATCTGGATTGTTTGGGAAAGCACGGGCTTCCAGGGACTGTAAGGTTGCAGTGGAGTTTGAGATGTCTTTCTCCTGTTTTCTCCTACTACAGCATTTGACATACAGCATGTGAGACTTTTTGGTCTTTGTACTAAACATCCTCATTATTTTAATAGACATGGAAGCCACTTAATAATTGACTTGCAGTGGCTTAGGAGACATTTAAGAAGAACGGATATTTCTGTGAAATTCTCTCAATTCAACACCTGCTCTGTAGCTGCCTGTGATTGCAGCAGAATACATTCAACAACCCATGTATTCCCTGGCTATCCTGTAGTTTCAATCATTTCTTTCCTGATGCAAGGTAACAAGATATAAAAGATGTAGACCTAAAACAGCAAAGAAACAAGATGCACAAAGCACACATTAAAGAATTTCTTCATAGCCCAAGGTTCATTATTATCACAGGAAGTTTCACAAAATCAGAAATTAATTGCTTACCAATGGCAATCGCTGATACAACAGATGTTAATGTTCATTACCGTATTAAAAAACTGGCTGGACAGTTAAACAAGCCTGAAGCCATATGAACATTACCCCACAAAAGTAATTTTAATTCAACTAAAATGTTCTTGAGTACTTGTGTTGCATCTTTGGATTGCTGACAGCTGTGTCCAGCCTCCAGCCCATCTAATCAATACACCTTTTCCTGATGATCTATAGATGAGTTGGCTATTTATCCCAAGATTCCTTGGAAAATGGCAAAAGCAAGGCACTTTTGGAAGTATTTAACTTTGCAAGAGGCTGAAGGACATCAAAGTGCTTTGCAAATTATTCAAGTTTGTAGAGCTACAACTCTGGTTTTTGAATGGCCTTGAATAGCACATTGCGTTTGTTTCCTCATCCAACAGCTTCTCTGTACTGCTTATCCTGTATGCTTCCCACAAAAGCTACCCACCCACCTTCTTTCATGTTGGCCCATACACACCATGTGTTCTAGATGAGCATGAAAATAGAACATTTTCATGCCACCAAACTGACCAAAGACACCTTCAAAAAAGCAAAGACAAGTGCAATCCAAACAGGCTGTCAATACAAACCAGTGACGCTCTGGCCCCATGGTTTCACCAGCTGCTGGAGAAATCAGACACAGCCTCAGCTGGAAACACAAGGACCAAGGCGTACAATTTTAAGAGAATACCACATTTTTCCTCCATTCTGTATTCATAAATTAAACTTTTAATTTAACTTTTTTCAGTTCCCTCCTTAGCTTTTTTTGTGGGGATTTGTTGGGGGGGGGGGGGGGGGGAAGGGAAGGTTTTTTTGTTTTTGTACAACGTACATTGTGCTCTCTTCACTTTGAGGGGTTCAATGCTTATCTTTCATGCCTCTCTTATATACTGATTCTTCTCATGCTGTTCAATATTAACAGCAATGACCTGAAAAAACAAGTGGCTAATGATTAAATTCTAGCTGTATCATCTTAGTAAAAAAATTTTGTGACAGACCAGAACTGGTGATTATCCAGCACTTGGGAAGCGGCACTGTGGGATGAGCCACTGTTGTGGTTTGGTGGGTTTCCTGCGGTGGCAAGGCATGCAGCAGCCTTGTTGCAGAGCTCTGCAGGGTGATCCTGGGGAGAGCAGCTATGCTGCTTCCCATAGCCCCTTCCGGGCTGCCCGCGCTGTCCCAGCTAGCTGTCTGCTCCACAACACGGTGGCGATAAAGGAGGCGAGAAGGCTCCTGCAGGGGACTTCAGAGAGTCTTTATTACATGGTTCCCACAGGCAGAGAGCGTCACATGGCAAGAAGCCTGGGTTTTATATGCGGATGAGGGGGGCAGAGAGAGCATGTGGACTAATGGTCTCAGGGCATAGGGGCGGTACATGGGCAGAGTTGGGGTAAAGGAACCAATAGGAAAAACCCAAGGGAGTGGTTAGGACTCGGGGCGGGGAAGGGAGAGCCATGTGGAAAGGGCAGGCAATTTGGTAAGAAAAGAAATGGGGAGATACACCAGCATGAGCCACGTCAGTCCAGGTCCCAGTGGACAAAAGGCTCCTTTGCTACTGCCACGAACAAGTCACCATGACAGAAACTTTAGAAGGTTTTGAGACTTAGCAGTGCATTCAATCCAACTATTGCATTCCTACATAAAACATGGGAACAATCAGGAGAATTTTAACCCATCCATCTTCTCACAGCCAAGCACAGGCTGGAGGCACCTCTGCATTTAAAGTGAAAAGATCAGCATATGAAACTTATGTAAACATTTTCCTTCCTTTTGTACCAAGGGAATTAATATAATAACTTGGATTTCAAGCACATTCCTCACTCACCAGACACTTTGACCACATGCTGCTTCCTGTAAACACTGCTGGCTGGGGCAAAACATGCTCTTTCCCTTCCAGCCAAGTTAATGCTGCATTTTCAATCCTTGGCTGAGCAAAGAGTTGACGCAGTGTCAACATGAAGATGCCAATTAGCACATTTTACGATGACAGCCACTACATTTTCCAAAGAACCTAAGGATGTTTTTACATCTTTTCTGAGAATTGAGTTGTTAGCAAACACCGTGGGTTCAAATTCCTCTCAAGAAAAGCTAAATATTCTTCCACACCAGAGATGAAAAAGAGTGGAATCAGAAATGGGTCACAAAGCTATTTTAACGCTGAGGTGGGACAAAAATTAGAAATTGCCAGAGAGCAAATTAAGTCTTTGTTGGAAATTAACTCATCAGTGAAAAAACACACACAGTTTTGCTGCTGTCATTTTGCTTTTTGGAGGATTTGCAACATTCTTGATGCAACCCACTTGTGACTGATAGACACCTGTCGGCGACTGAAATTCAGATTGAATCTGAGTCTGGTTCTGGTTCCTGGATCTCCAATCTGAATCCCGATCTGAATCCCGATCTGGATCCTTTTTCAAAGGAACAAGCTGATTTTATACACTTCTTTAAGGTACAGTATTTCTTTACATGGTAATGTTCACTACACAACCAATGCCGTGTTGCCACATCAGCAATACATCTTTTTAATGTTCTTTTGTGGGGTGATCACACATTGTTCACCCGCCTGTCAGCTTCTGGCAGGCTCCTCTCCGTAGGGGTCTGCCGTGTGACACCTCCTCCCCCCAGGGTCTGTGCCGCCATGTGCTCCTTTGTGCTGCCATGTGCTTATCTTTCCCTGTAGACACCTACAAATGACTTGCACCTTTAAGAGGAGGAAGAATTACAACAATCTAGTAAAAAGCAGAGCAACGTGTTACTCTTTCCAATAGACATTTCACCAGGGACATTGCAAAGGATGGTCTTGAAGTAGACTGTCACCAATCATTTGAACAACTTGTTTCCTAGTTCACCAAGGTTTATAAACCCCTAGGTCTAGAATGGAAGACAATATCTGGGAAAAGACAGGTATCCACTTACATCTTCGTGATAAAGGCACAGCATGGGCCTAAATGGCTTAAGAGAAAATAAAATAGAAATTTTCTTCCAGAGTTTTCTTAAAATCATTGAAAACATTCTGGCTTGGGTTCTCGAAGCCAAGACAAACTGAAGGGCAAGCACTTTCTGCTGCTTTGAACCTGAGGGAGCTCCACCAGGAGTTCCTGTGCTCAGCTACAGATATGCAGAGCCTCTGTCCAGCTCACAGGGATTCCTGCAGTCTTGTGCTTTCCTTGGAGTAGTGCAAAAATGCGTTCTGGCCCCTCAAGTGTACCATAAAAGGGAAGTACAAGGATGAGAAGATGTTATCATCTAATCAATCAGCAAATGGACTTTTCCGTAGTGCCTCCTGTAAACTCATCTTCCACTGTTCAGCAGGATGTAGAGAAACATCTCAAGAATCTTACAGGCAGTAAGAACTAGCAGCTGTTGTTAAGCATCTTAAATTCTATAATGTTTTCCTGTAAGAGTTATACTGTTTTGAGCTGAGTGGCTTGAATTTGATTTCATCAGTCAGCCTGAGGCCAGGGGAGTGCAGGAGTGATCTGTCTCTTATGTGTCTTGAAGTCATTATAAGAACCGTTACCAACTTTTGAGGCAGTTTTATTTAATGGCATCCATCACAGCTCTGCATCCCCTCATCGGTCCTGCCTCAGCACAGCCCTCTCTCAGGCAGGATAACCAAGCTGTCAGACTCCAAAGGGCACGGGGAACATGTGCCCTGCAGCAGCACCTCAAAGGTCAAGGTTTGAAATTAGGTTTTGCCATTTCACTTCACATGAGCAATTTTGGACTAATAGTTGTCCAATCTCTTATTAGCTCTGAGTGGTAAGTCATACTGTGAAAGCCCTGCAAGGCCCACCTAACAATAATTTTATTTTTTACCACTAACACCTTCAGCCACTCTCCTTGAGCCGGCACAAGAATATTATTTATGTTACAGTTAGGAAGTAGACAGACACCTGCATTTTGCTTGATTTCATGTATTGTATTTCTAGGATTCAGAATTTGCACTCAGCCAAGCAGCTGAATACCTCTGAGGCTCGTTACTAAATACAGAGCGATCTAGACAAATGTTACTGTTCTAATCATTTGTACTTCTCAAAAGCATCAGCCATGCAACTGCAGAGCAACAGTTTCAAGGTAGATGTAAAAGACTTTTCATGCTTATCAATTTGCGCATTGGAAATAGCAATACTCTTCCTTACAGTTAACAAATGAGATGCTCAATTTACTACTGATGTTTTCATGGGTTGGCATCTATAATTCACTACATTCAAATCAAAATGTAAAGGATGTCCTTATGACGTCTAGCAGAGAGGTTTCCAGCACTAAATATATCAGTAGTAATATCTTTCCACCCTAAATAACTGTCACTTGCAACAGTAGGCTCAATTCTGACTTCATCCAGATGCATGGGAGTTTATGCATGAGCTCCTGATTATGCCTAGATTTTTCACTTCAAGCATAGAATGTGTGCACCTCCATATCATCAGATAGTGGCAGTCTTTGTAATTATCTTGTCTCCTTCAATTTTTCTTAGGCTTTCCAAAGATTACTCTCCCTCTCAGGAATTATTACACCCAAGAAAATTATATTCATTAAATACAGTGAGGCAATGCTAATATCAAGGACAAGGAAGGAAAAGGGGTTGAGCTTTTATCCTTTTCATTCAAGAAAGCTGAATGAAATTATTTTTATTGTAATCCTGGAATGGGAAAAGATCAGTCTCAAGTTTTAAATTCTATAAATCTCCAAAGCACTATTTTTTCCACAGACTTCTTAAGCTTATCTTTAAGATTTCAAATTTCTTCACTGAATGAAAATTTATCTGTGTCTTCCAAAAAATATGATTCCTAGGCTAAACAAGTGCCTATGTAATACCCACTCAATGCATTCAAATATCCAGTGAGATAATTCGTACTTCTCCCCTTTGCCATTTGCATTTAAATAGCCTGGCATTTTGCTGGGGAGAAAATTTTGTTTAAAAGGCTATAACCTGTATTAGTTATAATTTTGTGAACAGAAAATTAGAATTACTAAAATAATTATACAAAAGCTCTTGAGAAGCCAAGAGACACCAACAACAAAGGCCAAAGCTGAGCTAATGCAAAGTTCTTTGACTTCCTAAGATCCTCTCAGTATTATCTGCAACTTTGGAAGTGATGTTATCCCTCTGTAAGTCCAGTAGCTGTATTAAACTGATAACACATGTCTATATATCTTAGGGAAAAGCAATAAACCCTGCTGTGAAACACTATTTCTGTAGTATCTTGGAGGAAAGATAACTTTTTACACAAACTCATTTTTCATTTCCACAGCATTGTCTTCTCTTTCAAATAGGATATAACATGATTCCACAGACAACTTCAAAAATGAATGTTTATCCAAGCTCACTCTTTACACAGAAGCTGCCCATCTCAAGAAATTAATAAAAACAGAAATTCATTGTATTTCCCCAGAAAGTGAAAGACAACACTGAGATCTGCAGAGCTAAACTATCTCAAGTTCTTTACAAGGCAGAAACATCACCTCCCATGGGTGAAAAGAAGAGTCTGGCTGAGAAATAGCATTTTTACAAACAGTCACTTTTATTCTCACTTTTTCCTTAGAAAAATAAGTAATTTGAAATGCATCATAAGACCTTAGGAATGGTGATTTCCCACTTTTTCCCATGGCAGTTGTCTTTCCACCGTTGCTCAAACACAACTTTCTTACTGTATTTTATCCACCTTCTCTAGAAATATTTAGAAAAAGGTTTATATATGGGTTGTAATAGTGCGAAGACAAAGGCAGCAGCTTCCACAACACAGGGAACTCTTCAGTGCAGATAAGACCCTCCAGGCCTCTTAATGCTATGAGCATCACTGAGGTCCACAAGGACAACTGCTTACTATACTTCTGCAACTTCTTTTTTATTTAATTTCCCATTGAAGTTGTTTTTGAAGTATTAACACTACTGTAATGAGATGATATGTTATTATAATCCTATTGAAACAGAACAACTCCGAAATTATTGCTATCAGCAGTATAATTGTGGAGGTAGTGCTACTCCTCGGCTGCTGGGATGGGGGAGAGGAAGAGGTGCTCAGCCCCACAGCCCATCCAAACTTTTGCTCCAGCACAGAGAGGGACACACCAGATTTGGTTTGGGCTCCAACAAAAGCAATAAATAAGGTCTCCTCTAGCCCGGCAGTAATCACCAAAAGCAGAGTCTGCGGTACTGCCTGCACATAGGGCACATGTCCTTGGATTTTCTACAGACCTGTCTGGAGACTGGGAAGGCTGGGGGAGGTCTGTGTCCCTCAGACTGAATATCGGGACAATCCCACACAGTAAGTGAGGAAAAGGAAGAAGAGGAGGGAGTTCAAAGAAATTTCCAGAGTGAAGATAGTGAGGTCCCAGGTTAATCACTCAGTTCTAATAAAGGGAGAGACTAATGAACTGCATAAAGCCAAGACTTAAGCACGGGTTTCCCTGAGTATAAGGAGTGTCTGAGCTAAGTTTCTGCTATGACTGGTTCAAGACAGGGATTTGAATGTAGGCCTGGCACAATCCAGTAAGCAGTATAATCCAGTTATCAGTGCCTGACAGGGACAGGACTCCTTTGGAGCTGTGCTACTTTTATAAATAAATGTTTACTGCAGGCAAGATACAAAGATAAGGCATGACTTAGAGCCAGTTTATGACAGACTACAAGGTTCAGTGTCCTTCTCACAAAGTTTTAATTTACTTACATGAAGAAGAGTGGCTGCTGCAGAGATTGAGACCAAACCCTTAGAGTCCTAGAGCACAGCCTTCCTTTCTTTTTACCAAGAGTCTTAATCAAAAAGGTATCACCAAAAAAAACTAACAAAAAGTTATCTAGAGGAAAAATTGATAGCAAGTTCACAACCTTCACAAAATGCAAAGAGATAGCTAGTTTACAGAGGGACAAAATAAAGCAGAGAGTTCAAAAATCTCCCCAGATTTTTAGGAAGCTGGATATGTTACAATGATTATAATTCTGAAAATTACTGTTAAAGTTTGAAAAAATTAGATACTGCTTTTTCTGAAGATGCTGCTGAAATAGAGTCATGAGATTCATGGCATGAAATACCATGAAAATATACACATTTGCGAGCTACTCTATGCTCAAAACCTGGGTCAACCACAGATAGAACCAATACTGCTATTTTACTACTTGAAATTATTGTTGTATCCAGGAGTTTTGCTTTAGTTATTCACTTTTAAGGACACACAAACTCAGCTGGTTGCTTTTCCCTTTTATAATTGTAACACTTAGGCAAATGGGAAGAGCTCTTAATACTGGAGATAAAAACTAATGTATGTTTTTCAGCCCATTTTCCAGATCCCCCACAAGTACAGCTTAGGTCAGCTTCTTTTACCCAGACCTGAAAGTCTTGGCTGAGTATTGTCCTTAGCCAGGTGCCACCGGCCATATGCATGTCCTGCCTGGATGCAGGCACACATAATCGGGTGGTCTGTCCTACATATACATTGAACAAGCATGGAAGGACCATCATGGATGTAAAAATGGTACAGCCCTGTTGCAACAAGAAGTTCCACAAAATTCAACATTGACATTAGGGTGCAAAGTGGTCCTTGTTGCACTTGGAGAGATTGAATCACTCTTCTGCCTTGGAGAAAAAATCATCCCCTCTAATCTCTTGACCCAGACAGAGATTTATGTTCCACGGACTTCAGATATGCTGTATACATTCATGCATGTAATCGTCATTTAAGATAATTTACCTTTTTACAAATCCTGCTACTGGAACAGAAGTCCTCAGATATAAATTATAATAAGAGAAATAATACTTTGGAGAAATAGCATTAATGTACATGGAACAGTCTGTGACCAAACCCAGTAACATGAAGTCTTTATGTGCTAGGAACTGGTTCTAGCAGTCTTAAGAGATAAGGGCACTGGTAATTTGTCTAACACCCCGGTATATCTCTTGCTTCTAATGGCCTCACTACCCACATTTTGAGCAGCTCTTCACTCCTCTTCAACCAGAGTACGCGCTGTAGGCAGCACTATGCCGTTACCAAGATGAGCTTTCCTGCTGCCTGCCTGAGTCTCCAGTTTTATTTTTCCCAAGTAAAGTGGAGATGCAGAAAAGGTTATATCTATCTCTGTTTTAATACACTTCTTTTGCCAAGATCTTTCTTGCAGTCCAGAAAGTGACCGCAGTAGAGCCACAAGACAGGAAATAATGTATGTAAATGTGACCTGATGCAGGCCAGTAATCTTGTGGTTCAGAGCAACTAATTTCTAGCTCTTGACATTTTCAACTACTAAGCCTGCCTCAAAATTACTTATTTTCATACTACCTGCACTGGCAACCAACTGTTCCAAATGACAGCTTATCAGAGATGCATTTTTTACCCTCTAAATTGACTTTGCTTATAAACAAACCAAAAATCCCAACCTGTTGTATGAAGATAAACCTTATGCCTAAGAATCATGGAATGGTTTGGATTGGAAGGGACCTTTAAAGATCATCTAGTCCTACCCCCTGTAATCAGCAGGTACATCTTCAGCTAGATCAGGTTGCTCAGAGTCCCATCCAACTTGACTTTGAATGTTTCCAGGAATGGGGCACCTGCAACCTTCCTATGCAACCTGTAGCAGTGTTTCACCACCCTTATCATAAAAATTTCTTTTTTATATCCAGTTGAAATCTAACATTCTTTAGTATAAAACAGTAAACCTTAGTCCTATTGCTACAAGCCCCACCTTTCTTATAAATCTACTTTAAGGCTGCTACAAGGTCTCCCCTACACCTTCTCTTCTCCAGGCTGAACAGCCCCAGCTCTGTGTCTTCATAGGTGAGGTGTTCTATCCTTTGATCATTTTTGTGGCCTTCCTCTGGACCCACTCCAACGGGATAACACAATCTGTTTAATTTTAAAGCATAGCTTTATCTCTGTCAACTACAAAAAAATTAAAATATGTGCTGTAGAATGAAAAATAAGAACAACCTATCACAAAAAGAAGAGAATTTGACATGATAGAAATATGTATAAATGCCAGCCAAGAGGTCATGCTAACAAACAGCTTTGAGACAAATTTGAAGTAGTCATTAAAAAGGTATGAGGGAGGACACAGATGGTTCCACAGACTTGCATGCAAAGCCATCTCTGTAAAGCTTTGGCAATCCCTCTCTTCCCCAGAAACCAAGGATGCATATATATAAGAGAGCAGTTCACCAAGATTGCTGCAGTGGAGACTAACACTAGGAAAGTTAGCTCTGGGAAATCATCCGTAAAACACTGCTGTACCTGCATGACTAACCCTAGCATCCCTTCCTTCCAGAGGGTAGAGGAAAACAACCTAATAAACATCCCCTGCAGCAGTGGTTAACCTTAACCCTAACCCAAGAGAGAAACTTTTCAGGGAGTGTGAGGGAAAGACAAAGTGTAATTTAGCAAAACAGTCAAAACCAACCATGACCATGGTTGAGTGTGTCAAATAGGTAAAATATACCCCATTTAAAAAGCAGTGGTGTGTGGACCAAAAGAAAATCTCCAGTAGGCTTACAGGTAAAACACCCCACTGAAAAACCTGGCTACCAACTCAACAGCCTCTACTAGAAATATGTGATGGTCATAATACTCAGAATGGACAGGCTTACACTGAAAAGGAGAAAAAGAGCCCACAGCTCTTTAAAGTCTGCTTGAAAAATACACAACACAACATCCAGCTGTTTAAATTCAGTACCATATCCCTTTTGCTGCCTGATCCAATGCCTTACATAAAGACAGCACAGGGATACAATGAACAGCCCCTCAGGCAGGGCAGGTGGAAGGGATAAAATACTACAAAAAAGCACATGTCACTTTTTCAGGCTGCTGGGACTCCAAGGAGAATAGCCTGTGGCAGCAGCCTCGATGCCTGCAACACACTGGAGAGGCAGGATTATTTGAACAAGCCACCTTCTCCTCTTAGAGAAAATACCAGTCAATAAGCTTTGGGGGACGGGGGAGGTTTGAGAGAAAAAGAGCAAATCCCTGAGGAAAACAGAGAGGGACTTTTGTGCCTATTCTCTTTCTCAAAACAAACAAACAAACAAAAAACCCAACAAAACAAAACAAAAACAAAGAAACAAACAAACAAAAAAAAAACACCAAGAAAACCACCACAAACACCAAACAA
Source organism: Rhagologus leucostigma (assembly GCA_013397725.1). NCBI lineage: Eukaryota > Metazoa > Chordata > Aves > Passeriformes > Rhagologus > Rhagologus leucostigma. The sequence goes on from VZTD01003100.1 coordinate 28,413, forward strand.
CCCACACCCACTAAAATACACCCTAATGCTTTTTATTTTAAAAAGCCAAGCTATATTTTGTGGTAATGAGCACAGCTCATCTCCATTACAAGCAATCAGAACCTAGAACTTGCTGAACCAGTATGGTCCATCATCCATGACCTTATTGTCTTCATGAGTGTTTGGTGTCCAGACACACTGAGTCTGGCAGAGGAGGGGGAGCCCAGTTAACCCTAAGACAGTTGGTGTCCAGGAGAAACTGCTACCCACACTTCTGGAAAAGCCAAAACCAGGAGACAGGCACATCCAGACAGTTGCCACTCCTTCCCATCTAAGATGTAGTGACAAACAGCAAGGAGGGTGTGGTGAAGCTGTTCAGGTCAGGGTTCGGAAACCAGCTGGAAGAGAAGCCTGTTATGAGGAAGTGGTTCAGGGCTGCAGCTGACCATTAGCAGCACAGACCCCAAACAGCCAACAAGCTCCTATTTGGTATGAAATCTGTTGGACCAGCACAAATAGCACCAAGAAGGAACACTGGATGCACAGCTTCGCAAAGCAGACATGGCTTCAGACTTCCAGAGTTACCCTTGAAATGACAAAACGTGAGAACATCCAAATGGGGTCAGATCAAATATCCCACCTTCCTGTGTCCTAAGAGGCATCATAAGCAGAGGTCACAGGGAAGCTAGAACAGAATAAGATTGAATAACGCCTCCCTCAGGTCTCTCTTAACCTTTCAGATCCTGGCTCAGGCATTTAGTAATATTCAGTATTTTTTTCTGTCTTCAGTGAACATGACTGTCTGGTCCAGATCCGAGGGATTCATAAGTGTTTGGTCATACCTAAAAGCTACCACCAACAGGACCTTCAGGTACTCTTATTCAAGAGCAAATCAGAGTTGAAAAACCTCACTGTGCCTTGTCACAGACAGCCAGAAGTAAAAGAATCTTCCCCTCTGTTTTATTTGATCAGATGCAGGATTGCCTGTCTGAGGAGGTACAGGACATCTCTTTCCAGGTCACCCAATTCTTCTAATACAAACCAGATCACCCCTATGAGATTAAGGGACAGGGAATGCAAACCTCATTTACAGAGCCCTGCCAGCAGCAGCTGATGGTGACGGCCTGTGTCCCTGCACTGTGATGCAGCTCCACTCTCTCAGCAAGGCTCTGAGCAGAGCACACCAGTGATTCAACTCTGTGCTGCTAACTGTCACCGGAGTTAGAACAGCTGGACCAAGAAGAGACCTCACTGGATGCTCACTCTTTTCTGTTGAGTCATTTCAGCAATTTACAAGGTACAATCCAGGGGAGAAGGCAGTTAAGCTATAATGTGAATTTGGCAGAGAACACAAGACACTTGCTTTATCCTCACCAAAGGCAGCAAATGCTTGCTTGGTTCAGTTTAATTGATAGCAGGTTCTACACACTGCAGATATAAATGACTTTCACGGACTTGGCTTAGCACCTAGAACAAAGAGACATCTGAAAGTAGAAAGCTATTATTTGTGAAACAAAATTGTATCCTGTATTTATAAACTCTGTAGTATGTCCGTACATCAATGAGTTCAGCCTTAGTTCCAAGTTTCTGCAACTTTGTTTTATTTACTTCTGCTCACAATGTTCTCATAACAATATAAGCCCTAATTTTATCCTAAAGAATTAAGAACAAGGCCTGAAATATTTGCTTTTGTTGCCTAACCTATACAATTTTCCTCCCCTTTAACAACCGTCACCAGAGATTTTGATGTCCTGTACCACTGCAAATACAGCAGGAGAAAACTCCCCTCCCGCACAGTGTTCACTTTTCCAATAAATTAAGCATCAAAGGCAATCCATGTACCAAGCAGAGTTTTTCACCTGCAGCAGCCTCCCACTGCTTGATCTGGGAAACTTTGCATCCTGACCATAAACCTCCCACCTACAGTAGAGCAAGATATAAAGGAAATGAGTCAGGAACATTTCTCAGGGTTAAGAACTTAAAGATGAATTCATACATAGAGAAGAAATGCAGAAAACTGCAGCCCAGCTTGCAGAAACATCACTAAATTCTGTATGGCATAATATTTGGATAAGAGTGAAGGAAACTACTAAGGATGGAAATTCGTTCTCATAAAATGTGAAACACACTTCTTACTTTATAATTATTGTGTAGCTACAAAATAGTAGTCCTGTCACAGGTAGAGTACCACTAAATACAGGAAAAAAAGTCTATAATGACCAGCTTAGTCATCAGCCCATCACAAACTGAAGCAGGGCAAATTCACATTATAGACTAGAGTGAAAAAAGGCCCACTGAACATTGTGTCAAATTAACAGAAAATAAAACCGAAAGAGAACATTGTAAATGGTCAGACCACAAGGAGATTACTGCCAGGGCTGATTCAAAAACTGTGTCACTAAGTCCATCATGAGGTAGGGAGAGACCAGATGGACCAACAGAAGATGTTCAATCAGATGGTCCCAAGTAATTATATAATCCACGGTTTAAAACATACCAGAAGTGATAGAGATCATCTTGCTTCTATTCCCATCTGTCCCTGACTCACTCAGACGAAGCTTCAGAGCCTCTTTTCAAAGGGAAGTACTGCTGTTCCCAGGCATACAGAACGTACCAGGTAATAAACCTGCACGGCTTGAGCTCACCTCCACAAAATAGTTTGAAATATGTCAGAATTCTTGAAATAGAAACTTTACAGATACTGTCCCAAAACTTTGGGTTCTAACACCATTCCAGCCAAGGCAAACATGGATTTCAGGCACAACTGAAGGTCAGCGTAACTCTAACTAGCACACTCTGAACGGACAGAGCAAATGAGTCACTAGAAGTGGTTGTTTCCAACCATTTTTTTAAAAAAAAGAAATCATGGCTACATTGATTCTCCTATAGTTTTAGTGGTCATTTTGTGCTCTACTCACATCTTCTATTGCACATCAGACACAGCCAGTGGTACTCTTACTAATAACCCAGATAACCTGGACTACCTACACTACTAACAGTCTGAAACGAACACCCATAAGCACAGCAGGGCTCTGACATACACAAGACAGTTTGCTTCCTGCAAGCCACAGACCACATAACCTGTTTCTTTGCTTGTCCTCAGCATGCAGCCTCCCTTCCATAGACTTCAGCTGTTGGCATTCGGTGCAGAACATAAAATGTTATAGTCCTCTGCTCTAAGGAGCAAGCTGCTGGAAGGGAGATGTAAAAGGAAAGAGACCAGAAAAGAAGCATTAGGATGACTGTCCTGCAAAACTGCCTGCATCAACTAGGCTGGACAGAGAGCAGTCAGTATTATCCAAAATATTTGCATGTGGACAGGATGTGTAAGAGAATGATCACCCACGTGGAGACAGTTACCTTTTTTCTTATGTCCCCAAAGTCCCAGACCAGTAGGAATGCAGCCTGTAACCAGTCCCCGTGCAAGTGGGATATTTGAGGAAAGTATTGATAAACAGGAATTCTATTTTGAGGGAGGCCATCAGCTTTAAAGATGGGCATTGTTCATTGTACAGACCATCCAACAATACATCCCATACAGGTTTTCTTAATTTTTAAATAACTTGAGCTTGTTGTTCCCATGTCCTGCATTCCGAATTCCCTTCCCTGCAGCAGTTACTGAGTTACTGTGGCCAGGCTGTTTGCAATGTTACATGATCCGTTCTTCCAGCTTTACTGTCCTACTTCCTCGTAGACTGAGCTCCCTGACCTGTGACTGAGCCTTCCACTATGATCAGCTTCATCGGGGACCTGGCCACCTCGCTGTCTAATGAGCTTAGAGAAACCCTGAACATCTTGTCATGGTTTCACTTTAACAGATTATTTTTCCTTAACTGAGATGGGCAGAAGCCATTACCTCCCGTAGCTGCCCTTCAGATGCCAAGGCTGAGCTGCTTCAAAAGCAAGGTTGGGGTGGATCCCTCTCCCTTTCCATTTCTACTGTTCCATTTGACATTTTGGAGTTCAGACGGCCAGCAAAAGAAATAATTTCTCACATGGCCATCTGAGGGTTCCTAACAAGAACAATAAATTAGCAGTAGTAATGGATTACAAGAAGTAAACTGGGTTTTGCTCATCTGCAGCAATGCTCTGCCCCCAAGAGACAACTTTTATAAATACAGTATTGTTAATATTCAAATGTTTCCCCTCAAATCCAGACTCTCACTTCTTTATCAGTGGCAGGTACTATTGTCAGTGTAAATGAACCATCACAATAATCCAAGGGGGCAAAGAGAAGACTAGAATTGTAAACAGCTTGCACAGCAGCTCCAAAGCAGACCTTATGTAATCTGCAAGTTTCCTATTCATCTTCATAAAATTCTGATTTTATACAGCAATACTGTAAAGTCAGTTAAACATAAGAATGATTTTATAGGTTTCCAGAGAGCTGATGTCATTTGGGAACAGTGTACTCCATTTATGCATTACATCTGAAAAAAACAGAGATACAAATCATAAAGAAACACAGTGAGTGTTTTACGAGTTCATAAATTTAAGGGTATGGATATGCAGGGACCAAAATTTGAATCTTTAGGCACCATAATTTATGGACACAAAAAGATTCATTTTAACTTTTCAGTATTTAGAATGTGAGCAAAACGTGCTGCAGCAGAAGCAAATATATGATGCACTAAAATAGCCCTAACTAAAAATATTTTATTATCATTGCTCCATTGCACAAGTTCAAAGGCAGTGGCCTGAGCATGTAACAGTGCACATTACTAAGAGATGCTGTGAGAACAGACACACAGCACATGTGCAGTCCCTAACATATGCTCTAGTTTAGTTCATTATTCTGTAAATTTCTCTTTTCTCTTCCGTGTTTTGTTCTCCAACAAGAAGGAGCAGGAAGAATGAATGCGCAACACAGAGTACCAATTCCCAGCTGGTGAAATCCAGTGTTACGTTCTTCGTGACTGTACGTTCTTCTGCTGCCTATCAACACAAGTGCTGCTCAAATGTGTAACAGCAGAAGTTTAATCAGCAGTCATCTGCAGCCAGGAAGCATTCAAGTACACAGAGCAGCAAAGATAATGTGCTTCCAAAAACAAATTTTAAAAAACATACAACCTGGACATAATTTTATTTTTTTTTAGCCCAAATTTTATCACTGCTCCCCAGCTGCATCTGTCCTGCAGCAAAGCATCTCTATGTGACAGCAGCTGAAAGCTATGTCAGCCATGCTTCAGTGGGGCAGAAAAGTACCTTCTGTTTAAAGAAGCAGGACTTGAGTCATCTTAACAGGCAAGATTTAACACTAAATTGTCCACCAGCCTCCGGGGTGATACACGTGGCACTGTACATGGAAATGTTGTCAATTATGGCTAAGACTCAAGTGCCAAAACTACTCAGAGGTACTTGAGATATGGCATGTCACAGGATTCCACACACACATGTAAGTGCACACTCATACACACAGAGAGAAGGCACCACCAATGGTTTAGAGGAGATTCACACTATGGCCAGAACACAGATCCCTGGTTAAACACAGCAAACACACCTAACATGAAGGTGTAATGATTACGGAAGTTTCTCAGTGGATGCTTAGGTGCTCTGCTGAATTTGGTTTAAACCCTAACCCAGTTTCAAACCTGAAGGCAATGAGAACACAGAAGACACATTCAAGGCCTCACCATGCACCAGAGCAAGGAATCAACCCTGTAAATCTCTCACCTTGGTCTTTGCCCCAATCCAGTTTCACTCATCACAAGTGCTAATACTGCCTCATAAGCTTACTTTGAGAGAGGTCAAGAAGAAATTATGTGTAATCATGGAACCCACTGATCAGAAGCCATCCTTATTCAGCACTGCACCACTTGGAGTCAGCAACACTTGGGCATAGCTCCAGGTTTTCTGCGTCTGAACTGAACTTCACCAAAACACACAGAAACATTCTTCCTATAGATCAACCAGCTGAGGCACAGGGTGTTTTCACAAGCAGGCCTAATGTCTATTTTGTAAACAAGAAAACTGAGACACAGATGGGTTCATGCTCATCTCTCACCTCAGAGGTATCTCAAGAAGCACTTTCAACCATGGCTCCCAGCTCCTTGTTGTGGTCTTGCAGTGCAATAAAGTACAATTGCAAAGCCAGTTTCAAGTAAAGCAAAACGCAGGGCCTTAGCTGGGACCAATTAGCAAAGGCTCACTAGCTCTGTAATGACCAGGGCTGTGCCACAACTGGTAATCCTCCCTCTAAACAGAATGTAGATATGATCTGGATAGTTCCAGCTATTTCCTTCCTATTTCCCATCCTTCTATCTTTGTCCCACATTGCTACAAATCTTGCTCAGTTTTAGGAGGTGATTCACATTTTCCTTACTACCACTTTCACTGTAATGCCTTATTAACAGCACTTGGACAATCATAGTAGGTTTTCCAGAAGAAAGATTTCCATCAGGAGATCACCAAACTTCAAATGGCAGTTTGCATAATCCCCTATTATAGGTGGAGAAACAGATCCAGAAGAATAAAGTGACTCATGGACCATCCAGCAGACTAATAGCAAGACTAGATATAGAAACCTGATATTCCCAGTGCCCCTGTACTGTGCTCTCAGGCTGCTCTCCCGGTAAAGCAGCAGCTTGCTTTCTTTTCTCACAAATTAGACTATTCCCAGGATGCAATAAAGAGTTTTCTCTGAGTTCAAGCCTCTTCCAGTCACCACTGTTGCATGTTTTGGCCTGGGGCTCCATTAAGTTTGAAAAAGCAATTCACATAAGGAGTTTAAGAGCTAGCTTAGGACTGAAAACAAAGAAGCAATATGAAGAAAATGCTAAAATAAACTACAGTTGGGATCTTAAGAGAAAGAACACACACAGAGAAATGAATTTAAGGTGGAAGAAAACATACCTATATATCACAAATATCAATGCATGCAATCATACATACAGTTTATTTTAGCATTTGCCCAATAAAGTAGGGCATGAACCATTAAAACAATTGCCCTTATTATTTCAAGGGCAATTTTGCTTTCCAGAGCAACATATTACAGAAATTTTGTGCAGCACATTCAAAGCTACTGTAGTTACAATAAATTACATGTTTGGATTCAATTATGAGACCCCGAAGAGTCATAGTCCTCATGTGGCATTTACTTAGGAAAAAAAAGTGTTGGAAGCCTCTAGCACCACAAAGAAAATTCAAAGGAAGGGTGAATTCAAGCATTTGAAATAAAATGAGATGTGCGTTAATCATCAGGCTCAACCTCCCAAGGCAGGAAAAAAATTATTGCTTGTCTCAGGCATCCTTCAATCTGACCTGCAAAGCAAGCAAATTTAAAGTAACATCCAGTGCCTTACTGAGGCTCACAGGCTGTGAGTCTTCATTATCTGCATTTCCCACACACATATAGACAAGTGTCTTAACCACATCAAGGTCATTCAATACCGAGACCATTAAATTAAGTTTTCCTCCAAAATAGGGACGCATTACCAAGACTAATTAAAGGATGACAAAACCTTCTGAAGGCTTATTCATGACTAGAAATAAAGTTGAGTCAAATTATTAAAAGCTGTTCTAGTGTCTGTGTGAAAAGTCTCCTGACTACCAACATTAGAACTGTATAAAAATGCTCAGACGTATGATTTTTCTGTCTTTACTTCCACCACATGCTTTTTATTGATCTTCTGGTCTTACTAGTTCCCTGGTTTTGGCAATTATCCATCAATGTTTGGAAGTCAGAATATATGGGAAAAAGGCAGGATGCTCCATTTTTTCCCCAGAGCCGCTGGGATATTCACAGACCAGACGGGACTACAGGACTACTTACAGGAGCATTCATTAGGATTTTATATTTCTGAATCAGATATGGTGTCAAAAACATGTTGAGTGGCTCTCAGTGCTAGAACAGAAACAAGTTAATTTCTCAGTGGCTTGTACAGGTAAGCATTATTTAGACAGCACCAGACACACAAGCAGTCTTTTGTGAGCTCATCCAAGATCTTAATCTCCCTTACCAAGCACCTCATCAAACAGAACAGAAAGAAGGTAAAAAGACTTGCATTCCTCTCCAGAGAGTCCACTGTTGGTCTTAGACCCCAGGAAGAAGTTTCTCATATCCTATTTTCAGTCTCTGTGTGAAATAGAAGCCATTCCCCTTCCTATCCACTGTTCCACTAAAGAAATGTCTCTCATGCACTTCCCCTCCTCTGAACCTCCCACCCATTACTCACAACACTGAGATTTCCACCATGTGTTTGAAATGAGATTGAGAGTCCTAGACTATAAAATCATTTTCAAGATGCAAAGAGCTAAGAAACTGTGATACTTAGGAAAGCACTCAAGTTCTTGTAAGTTTCTTCCTTCTCAGAGCAAGAATGGATTATGGGATGCATTTACAAATAACAAAGAACCCACAAAATCCCCTTCACATCAAGACTGTAAACAAGAATAACCAGCTCCCTTCTAGCTCAGGCATCTCGTTCAGACTTTGCCACAAGCCCATGTCCCAGAGGGGTTCTTCCTCCACCTCCTCCTGGGCGTATGCTCACCGCTGAGCTTCCTCATCCTTAGCTATACCCAAGAGGCAGAACTCAGCCCCCAGGCTGCTGCCCATCAGTCGTCTCAGCCTAATTGAATTAGCCTTGCCATATACGCATCCCCAGGCCTGAAACAGCAACTTCCCAGCATTTCCACCACCACATGTGGGGTGAAATCACCTCATCCATTCAGGCTGAAGCAGGAAGGGCTATCACATCCTTCTACTCTAACCAGGCCTTTGAGGAGTGGCTACCATTAAGGCCTTTTGCCTCCAGACAGACAGACTATTGCTCATTGCTTCTCACTTCTTAGCAGGAAACATTGGTGGAACATCCATTTAGCTCACAAGAGCATTTCTACTGTGCCTAGGGAAGCTGAAAGGAGCTGGAAATGCTGCATGACAACCTATGAAAGATTTCATGCTGCATTTCTCAGACTCATGTTGAGGGGATGGACGTGGTCTGTTTTCCATAATCAGATGCTCCTATTGCCTTATCAAGAACACAGGGTTAAATCAATTTAATTCTCAGAAATTACAGCTTTCAAAAGAAAGTGTATCAATAGAGTAATAGCGATGGGGTTCTTAAGTAATAAACCTGTCCATGAGCAGGGAAAACGCTGCAGAAAGGAAGCTAATCCAGAGCAGCAGGAACAGGGATATTAAAGAACAGCATGCCCAGACATTTTTAAGGCACAGCACCGTGGTAGCAATTTGGAAAAAGGTGCAAAGCTTCTAAGAAGAGATTTTTTCACTTGTTCTCCTTGAAGGGAGATGGTTCCAAGGATGAAAAGAGACTTCTTAGGGCTCTGAAGAATGTGGAAAAACCTAACTCCAGGCCACCTTCTAGTATGTGGAAATTAAATTGATAAATTTGCCACCCAGGATACTTTTTATACAATGCACGTCTCTTGAAGAGGCTCCTTTACTTCATCTTTTTCTTTTCTTCTTCTCTGCTGGATCTCTTCCAACCTCACATAAACCTCTCTCTCTGCCTGTCCCTAGGCTTTAATTCTTCTGATGAACTTCTCTTTGCTTAACACTGACCTGTAACACTGACCTGTCTTTCTACCTTGGGGAAAAACATCCTATAGAGGTAAAATACAAAGAAGAAGAAAGGATAGTAATGGGCTGTCACTGTTAAATGTATTTACTCCATTCTCTATACTTTACGTCAAAAATTCACTCAAAATCCAAGTCATCAGTCAATTCTCCATTATTGCAAAACATATTATAATCCACCTGTATGCTTTGCCAATTTTAAGATTAAAATTACACTGCCAAGACATTTTTATAGCTTTTAGTTTTATTTTTTTAATCTATGTTTTAATACTTTCTCACTAGGCTTGAAAAGCAAATGTCTTTCCCTGTTGATTCTGTTCTTTCCATTTGGCGAACACCGATTTATTTTTTTCTTGTGTTACAAATAAATCAAAAATTAACATGTCTGTTCTGTTCCATGATAACAGTTTCTCAGTATCAACTCAGCCCACCCCTCTCAGCTTGCCAAAAACTTCATTCATGACTCAGCACTACAAAGGGTGACTTAGCACCCCTTACAACACTACTTTTGCTACAAAGACTGAACAAACCAACCATCTGAGACAGTTTATGAAAAATATTACCTAGTGTTTGCTTCAGTTAGAATTGTGATTGTCTAAAGGACAAAGAAGTCCTTTGAAATTCTGTGTGAGCTCCCAAGAAGTGGCAATATGACCCAGGAGAGCAGTATACCATCTGGTTTGCCAAGCCTCACTTGAGACTATTCCAGGATCTTAAACATTAAAACCACACTGATCTCAAGAGCTGAGCATGGCAGGAATGCATTGAACACAAGCGTGCACATATTCATGTACACGCCTAGTCAAGGTCGGGTCAGGTCCCCACCTCTAGAGTAATGAGCAGCCAGCCAGTGCTGTGCTCATCTGAGTAAACCTAAGGACATTATAAGGAAAACAATCCCATGATGTTTTATCTTGCTGTGGTTGCTCACAAGAAACAACAGAAGATTTTGGACAAGGAGAAAGGGAAAAAGTAAAATTAGTATAGTCCCTGTCCTCTCATCCACTAGTTTGCCACGAATAATTTTCTATCTTTGTTAAGCAACTTGCTTTCGAGTTACATAGGGATCCACAGTAGTCTGACATTGTGGGGATATAGCTAACAAGTGAGGAAGGAGGTGAAATTAGCCAGATGTTTCTGAAGACTGAAAAGACATCAGGAATTTGCTAAAAAAGCAAGGTACTGTTTTGTCTTCAACAAAATCTTCGAGCAATCTTCCGTACACCTACGGAATCCAGGAAGATAAGACTTGGCAGAAAAGTAGTAAGAAGAGAAAGCAGATAGTAATGACAAGCAGGAAAGGTTCTCTCCAAAGCACCTCAAGAGGTAAAGGATGTTCTTTACCACACACAACAGTAACAACTTCCTCTAAAAGAGGCTGAGGGTGCAAGTCTTGAAAAGAGTAATTATATCCTGAACATCTGAAGAGACTCTGTGGAAGTTAGAGTTGAGGAAGATCAGAGTCAATATAGCAGGTGTGAACCCGTCATGAGCAACTATCAGAGCCGATCCGCTTTGGAAGCATATAGACAGATAGGTGGCAATAGGGTAGGGTGGGGGAAAAAAGCACAGTGGGGTTTAAACAGGTACACAAATAGGCTAAGTCAAGCTCAGGGCAATGCAATGGAGGAGAGGAGAGGAGCTGGGAGACAGCCAGGAAGAAGGAAAAGACAGGAGCTGGGCAAGGATTTTTAAGTACTAAATTCTGGAGTTGAGTGCGTAACACAGCACTTTGACGACCAAATCTCTTCGGAGTTCTGGGCATTTAGGGAAGACCAACTCCATCTACTTTCAGGTTAAACTTGAAGCCTACAGAAATCACAAGTCATGCCCATCTGTCACTTTCAAATACAGGTATGAACTTTACCTGTTACAACCTCAAAAAACAGCCAGAATCCTGTTAGAAATGTCTCAGAGACAGGCTCACAATCTACTGTCTCCCTCAAACTGTGGCTTGATTCAATAGGGGAAACAGATCACGTCCATCTGTAACTGTGTAAAAAGTACAGCTGTCACGTGGCTAAGCACAAAGAAATGATAATTCAAGAAGGGATGGGGGGGAAAAGTACTTTCACTGGTCACTGCATTAAACAATTTCTTTATCTTGAATAAATATAGTGCCAGACTGTCAAAGCATGTCTGCCAGGGAGCCCAGAATTCTTTCAGAAGATATTAAACAGGCCATCCAAGATGTTTATACAACCCTTCATACCTGAGGTAAGACTCAGAGCCAATACTAGTGCTTTTCATATGATGAACAGAAAAAAAACTCCAAAACACAAATTGCTGGACGGAATAAAAACAGTGACAGCATAACTGGTCACCAACTTGCCTGCTGTTAAGGAAGACATCCTCACACATTTTGTACTACACTTTACCTCTCCCTGGAATTTCAGAGCATTTCACTCCCTGGAGCAGCTAAGACTTTGAGATGTTTACATCAGTATTTTCAGGTCTTATTTTTTTTTCTTCCTTACCTGCTCTTTCACCAAAACCAGTATGCTTTTTATCACCCGTAGCAGCCAGCTAGCAAATTCTTCACGTAAGTAACTGCTGACAGGTATCACTGAGAAGCCAAGGAAGAAAAAGGTATGTGGGAAATAAGCATGAAGTATGAAGTCTTAGGCAAATATACCAAGGGCTAGTGGGGGAAAGAAAAAAAAAAATACAAAAAAAACCCAAACCAAACCAGACAAAAAAAAAAAAAAAACAAAAAAAAAAAAAAAAAAAAAAAAAAAAAAAAAAAAAAAAAAAAAAAAAAAAAAAAAAAAAAAAAAAAAAAAAAAAAAAAAAAAACACACACAGCAACACAATGCCACACACCACTAGTTTGTGGTCTTCACTTTAGATGCTGAGGATAAACAGTGTTCAGTTAATGTCCCAATATTTCAGCAAATCAAAGATCTTCCTCATAACATAATACAGCAAGGTTTACACCATCAGTCCACAGAGCAAAGTTCCACTTCTTTTAGGCATAAGTCCACTGCCTTTCCAACTACTTTTCAGCTTCACAGCAAGCACATCCTGAACTCTGAAAGGTCACACTGTATGTGTAAGTGTTGAAATGAAAGGACTGTGCAAAGAATAAGGACACTGAAGCAGAAGTTTGGAAAAATAAGCAGAGCAGCCATGGGGAAAAGCAGCAACACAGCCTGAGACGAGTTGGGTGTCCAGGCAGACTCTGATCTTTCATCCCACAACACATTCATTCCCCAAGAAATGCCTACTTTGACTGCAAAGACCACATAACCTTCCTCTAAATGACACTAGCCTGTTTTGGAGCTCTGTGTGAAAGCACAGTCCTTGTGCTTATGTGTCTTTCTGGCACGATCACACACAAACCTACATTTTGATGGCATTCCACTTGGACAGAGGTCTTCAAATTTACTATATCCCTCAAATTTCATGAAAGATAAACAATCCACCAGAGGAAAAATAGATGTTAAAAAAAGGTGTTATGGTGAATAAAGAAGGTAAGACATCCGTATGAGATCAGCCTTTATTAATTAAGAATCCTTCATGGGAAAATCTTGCTTTGAGTGTCCTAATTGCTGAAAAAGCATCTCTCAAAAGCTTTGCAGTTATGAGACATAAGAAATTCTAACTTTTATTCACATTTTTACGCTACTGTGAATCCTCCAAAGCTCACTGTTATTTATAAACTCACTTCAAGTTCTTCCCATGGCCAAAATACTCTCTTCAACTCATTGCAACTTTTCATTCCCACTTTTTGTGAATTTTCTGATGTCCTATAAATCTCTACCTCACTACTGTAGCTTTAGAATAATTTAGTTAAAAAGCCAATCATCCGTGAGACACAAAGCCATAGGAAACGAGTTTTCATTAGTTCTGCTAGTCACAAAAGTACTTGTTTATTATTATAGAAGCAGCTGGAATATATTTGGTTTCTGTACAATGTCTCTCAAATTTTTCTCTCAAAACCAAGAACAGCTGGGACATAAGATTACTGACAGTTGCCTCTAACATTATTAGAAAAAGGATAGCATCAAAAGATAAAGCCCCAATCTGCTGAGGAAAAGCACACTAGGAGTAAGGCAAGAAATCTGCCAAAAAGCAGGCTGTAATTTTGCAATCTTTACTGGCAGTCTAGAAAAAGAACAGACATGTTAATGAAAGCAGGCAGGTGATGAGTGCCAGGAGCATGCTTCAACAACAGAAAAATCCAGAGGAATCTCACAGCAGAGCAAGGAAGATGCTATGAGAAAGTGTCCCGAGTTATCACTCATATCTTAAAAGTGAACTCCCTTTAATGTGGCTCTCCACAACATGGATGCTGGAAGGTTGAGCTTTGCATGCAAGACTACCTGTCTGCACTCTGCTATCCCTATGTGAAGCAGTCTGGTTTATAGTACAGCATAATAGAATAAGACAAAAGAGCTTCCCAAACCCCTTCCATCAGCAAGTTAACCAGGACAGAGAGCAAGCACTAGCAAAAACCTTACTACCAGACAGTCAGAAAATGTCTCAGCACAAACAAGCAAAGTCAGTATAGAAAATAGCTCCTCAAGGCCCAGAGACAGCCTGCATGACTGAACAGGCTCCGTAGAAGGGAGGGTGATCCACTGTGAAGACACCAATCCGGACTTGCTTAATGCCCTGCTCCAACCCAGATTTCTGCAGAGCAGTGAACAAGTCATCCAGCACATAGTCTTGCATTAAACAGACATCTAACTCCCTTTCAAGTCAACTGAAATGAAGGAGTTGAGTACTTCAGAAGTTCTCTCCGTATTCAGATTGTCAGCTGTGAAAGGGTCAGGTAATAAGGAGAGACAGCAGAAAGGTCCAAGACATTCACTCACAGCAGTAGGTAACTGGGGCTTGCTGTACACTTGGGACTCCAAGGTTTGATGGAAGGACTTTCCTAGCTTCTCTAGGAAAACAGACACAGAGAACAGTGGGAGAACCTCCAGAGCACAGAAATTAAGAAAAGCAAGAGGCAGCACTTAATGCTGACATGCATTTCTCTTTCACTATGGAAGATGTCCAGATTGAGAAATTCAGATCTGCCACACTCCCTCTTTGGGGAGATGATGCTTCTCACAACGGACTCTGGCCACAAAGAGACAAGGGATTATTGCAGCTAAAACTTTTTTTTCCCAGGGACCTAAAGGTTTATAACAACCTTAGGTGTCTACAGAAGGCTAGGAAAAGCCAAATCTAAAGGGAACCCATTAGCAGTGATAAAATCTCTCAGGTAATATCACTGTTGTCACATACAGTAATAACTACCATGACCTAAATATCCTCGGGACCAACTAGACAAGTGCTACTCAGCCAAACCAGAACTTCAGCAAGGACACCACTAGCAAAGAAATCAGATTCATAGAATATCTCAAGTGGGAATTGACTCATAAGGACTATCAAAGCCAATTCCTGCTCCTCACTGGATTTACCTAAAACCAAACCATGTGACTAAAAGTGCCATCCAGATGTTCCTTGAACTCTTAACAGGCTTGGTGCTATGACCTCTTCCCTGGGCAACCTGTTCTAGTGACCAACCTCCCTCTCAGAGAAGAGCTTTTTCCTACCACCTAATCTGGACTTCCCCTGATGCAGCTTCATTCCATTTCCTCTCACCAGAGAGAGGAGATCAGCATCTCTGTCCTCCTCGAGAAAGTTGTAGACTGCAATGAAGTTGCCCCTCACCCTTCTCTTCTCCAGGCTGAACAAGCCAAGTGACCTCAGCCACTCCTGAGAAGTCTTGCCCCTGATGCCCTTCACCATCTTGGTTGCCCTTCTCCTGGACACACTAATAGTATGATGCCCTTCTTATTTTGATGTACCCAAAATTGTTCCCAGGACTCGAGGTGAGGCCACCCCAGTGCAGAGCAGGGTGGGACAATCCCCTCCCTTGCCTGGCTGGCAATGCAGTGCCTGATGCCCCCAGAACACAGATGTCCCTCCTGGCTTCCAAGGCACTGCTGACTCATGTTCAACTTGCCATTGACCAGGCCCCCCAGATCTGTTTCCACAAGGCTGCACTCCAGCCCCTTGTCTCCCAGTTTGTATGAATAACCAGGATTACCCCATCCTAGGATGAGATGGAATATTAGAGTTGAGCACATATGAGGGTGGCAGGAATGTGGAGGGAAGCATACCATAGCTTCCTGGAGCTTCATCTTCTCTCTCAAATCACAGAAAACAGGCAGAAACACCACTATGTTTGTTGTTTGATGAGGTATGGGGAGGTTGTTTAAGGAGAATGAAGCCAACACATTACACTACATCTTGGTAGAATGGTCTGGACTTAAAAAACAGCCTAGGAAAAATGTTTATTCTCATTATAACTAGGAAGTACGAGCTACTATTCATCCTCATCCAACAGAAGCTAATAGCCACAGTTCCTAAGCAGGGGTGCTGTTCCTCATACTGTTTTCTTCTCTGAACAACAAGTGTTATTTTTCTCTGGCAAAGCAGTAGACCAATAAATTATTTTTACAGGACTACCCTACTGAAGCGGAAAAAAAAGCAACAAGGAAAAGAAATGCCTTGGATGATAACATCTACAGGTCTCCTAAAAACCTGAGCAGCCTTGTGTCTACAGAGTCCCAACATCCCACAGAAATGAATTTCTATTCCTATATCCCATGAGATAGAGGAAGCTATTGCTTTTGCAAATGAGAAATGAAGCAGTGACTTATTCCTAGAGGGCTAGTGAGAGCTCATACCTGAAATGCATTTTGCTGCAGGGTAGTCTGGCAGGACTAGGAAAAGCAGGAAAAAAATAAAGTCATCATTTTGAGAAAGCCACTGAGCTCACAACAGGGGCATGGAATAACTCAGTAGGCCTGAGCACAGCAGACAGAATGAGGCAGACATGAAAAGGGAAGAACTAGGAGGGACAGTCGTTGGGACCAGGAGGAACTAAAGTTTACAGATCTGGATTTCTGGACTTTTGCAGAACAGCAGCACTGGTATTGCACAGAACTTGAGCATCCCTTGTTCAGTCTTACACAATTTAAAGGAAAAGGGATTGTCCAAATATTCCTGTCACTAAGCCATTTCTTCCTCTATTTCTCACAGCCCTTGTCTCACCAAGAGTTTAAGCATGAGAAATTGAGGCTAGAAACATTTAGCTCATCTTAAGACAGGAAAAGGATTCTAGATACTAGTAAAAGAATTCCTTTATCAAGAAACCAGACACCATTCGGGCAATAATAAATACTTCCAGTAGTCTACTGCCCAGCTTAAAGAACCACCGATCTCAGATCAGTGTTACACAGAGGAAAAGCAAGTTACCAAACAAAAAAAAAGCCAGTCTGTCAAAGTGTGTTGTCTCTGGTTTGATGTTTTTCTGCATTCTCCTTCCTCTGCTTGAGAGAAAACCAACAAGACTGCAGTTGAATTCTGCGTATTTCAGACAAAGAGGAAACTTAATTGCAGTCCTCAGGAGACTGAATTTCTATTGAATGAGATAATGAAGCATAACCAATAGCATTTCAGTGCCAAGGCTCAGAAGGCAATTTGCTAAGATGCAGAGGTGTAGAGCAATCTCCTCAGCAGAGTGATTCACTGAAGCACCATAACTGGCAGAGACAATCAGTCTAGATAGAAGAGTTTCACAGATGACAGTAAGCTTGAAGCTTGTAAAAGGCTCCAGCTCTGATAAACTTAGAAAGACATATCATCACTGAACAGGTAAGTAATAAAACATTATTGTTAAAATTAGCAACATACATGTATAGTATCTTCCCCATGAACATTGAAGCAAAAGTCTTTACTGCTAGCATAACCACTGAATTAGTCATGCAGTCTCTAAGTACCCCCTGCTGTCAGTAGTACCTGGATTCAACAAAACAGGATGCTGCTCAGGACAGAAATCTCTAACTCTAGCCCTGAATAAATGGATTCTTAAAATGCTTACTAACTCACTACACAATACCTAGTGCTATATCACTGGAAACCTCGTTTTCTTCTGCTAGAAAAGACCAGCTGAACAGCTTTATTTTTCAGTGTATTTTTGGAATGTGCTTCTAGGAGCTTAAATGATGGTCTTGAGTCATAAGCTCTGGGATTCATCTATTCAACCCATGCTCATGTATCTGGAATGCAAAAGGCTGGAAAAGAGAGATACAAGCTTTTGGTTCTTTACCAACTTAGTATGCCCTATATTCCACCAAGTATATTCTCCCTCCAAAAGCAACTTACAGAATAACTTAAGCAATCTATAGAGATATCCCTTCATCTTATGTATTGCTGTAGAAACACCAGACATACTGGGAAATCCAAAATTAGCTCTGCAAAGATAGCTGATCTCCCACAAGAAACCAATTCTTTTATCATTGCTGAAGAAAATACAGTTCGTCATTCAACTTGGAGTTATCTCCAAGTTGTGAGAATTTGGTGGCTTTATCACTCAGGAACACTTGCCCACTTAAATACTAGATGAACCAAATGTTCACGAACAAAATCAAGAGCAGAACCAGCACTGACAAACTTTTATAAGCATGTAAAGAACCAGTCAACCTACCACCTAATTGAGACAGCTGCTCCTTCAAGAATACCCACCACATTTAGGTTCATCTGACACCACCACCTCAAAAAAAAAAAAAAAAAAAAAGAAAAAATCCTTGGCTGAAAGTAGGACGGACTACAGGAAAAAGAACTCACATTCTTCTAGACAACTGTCTAGATAGACCCAGATAGCGTTGGGTCACATACCCCTCTCTTACTAACGCAGAATGTGAAGAGGAGAAGGGAGAAAGATCTGACACTTTTCTGTCCTCCTCTGTGCTGATTTTTTTCAGACACTTCCTGGTACAAGACGACTTGACAGAGCAAAGTCTCAAACATGTACTCCTCAGATTGACAAGATCTGGAGAAGATTTAAATTAGGGAAGAATTTGTACAGCCTTGGTCTCAGCTGTGAGACCTCAAACACAATATCCATCATCCAGTAAAGACACTTATAAAATGGAATCTCAGTGGATGTCAGGAAGAAAGGGCTTGGGATTTGTAGCAAAAGCCAATTAAACAGCTTCCATCTCAACTCTCTAAGCCTGTGAGATTCCAGCCAGATGAGAGTGTATAACCACATCCAACTATGACAAAATACCTGAAGCAAAATATTCAATTACTCTAACTTCACAGTGCTAACAGGAAAGGGAACTAAAATCCACACTTTTAGATTCTGGTAACTCTGGATAACGATGTACAGAAGTTCACAGTGCATTCCTAACCAATTAAACAACAAAATCAAGACCTTAAACCAAGAACTACATATAACAATATTCCTGGGTTTTGGGGAGCTTCTGTTAGAGGTCTTGTCTGGTTTAGCTGTATAGATTTAGTACAGAGCAGCTACACAGAGCAAAAGATGGGTAGAGACCACACACTGCTGTCACTAGCAAATTCCCAAGCAATTCAGTTTCTCCACTCTTTTTATACAGAGCTCCCTTCAAGACAGAACAGAGAGTTTCTGGACAGCATTATTTTATATGTTACAAAGCACTGGGGATTTTTTGATTAATTAGAAAAACAGAACTTGCTGTCACTAACACTTTGCACACAACTAAAATCATAGATTGTGCAAAGCCATGTACTTGAAGTAGTATTTGTGGAGGATGGAAATGTGCCAAATCTCAGTGTCATGGGTGGAAAAATTACATTAACAAGGACTGAGGGTTTGTATCTTTGCACCCACATTTTATCCACGAACAAACAGCACAAATACTTTACACGCTACTGCCTTGGCACAAAAACCTACCTTTGCCCTGCAAGTGGCCACAGGCCAAAGTCAGCATTCAGAGGCACTCCAGCACTGGCATAAGCATGTTTCCACTGAAATCAATGGGAATTTCCTCACTGAGCTAATGAGAGGAGTCTGTAGCCAACACCAGTCCCATCTGTACTGAGTATAATCCATCATTCTAACAAAGTAGAAAATTCATTCATACACAAAACAAATGAATACTCAGCACAATTATACATGACATTGAGTCCAGTAGCACTATCAGCTCTATGACAGTCATAAATGGAAAAAACAGCATTCTTGCAGGTCTACACTAAGTCTGAACAGGCAAAAGGTACATTATTTATTACCAGTCTCTGAGCCATGCAGTCTCTTAACAGATGTTTTTAAGATTTTTAATTTCTTGAAAATCTCAGCTACTGTTTATCTGTCATCCCCATCTACTAAAACACTAGTTTGTCTCCCCCAGCTCTGAATGAGAATTTGCAACTTCTAATATCATTCTCTTAGCCCATTTTCTAGCTGGAAGATTCACCCCTCAGCATAACCATTTTACAGAGAACTAAAGCATGATTTAATCTCTCAGATTCCTTGAAATATATTAAGGAATTTATGCATTCCCATAGGGTCAAAAAGTCTTAAATTGTTGAATTGCTGAGAGTATTCATAATAGGCAGAAGACTGGAGTATATTTACTTTGTTGTTCCATGTATTCTTTCCATAGGCATCCTCTTTTGCCACAGTCAGACTGCTGTGCTCAGTGGAAAATAGGATCTGTGTGGAAGTATCTATGTCCCACAATGAGTCTGAAATGAAAGGCAGCACATACATGTTTGCTTATATTGCTCATCTTCTGCAGTGACCAGGTGCACCCTCTATTTTATCCTTCCATTCTGTTCACAGACACTATGTTCAGTGCCATGTAATTGAGACAGAATTGTCACATATTAATATAAACCTAAGTGCTAATTTGAGATTTCACAGGGCAAGCACCAGAAAACAGCATTAAACCTGCAAACCTGCCCAAAACAATTATTTGCTTCTCTTTCCAGTGAAATTAATGTAACAGTTCATCAACAGCATTCAGGGAGAAAATTCTCAGAAAGAGAATAATCATTCTCCAATTTCAAATATTTTTTGCTTAAACAGGTGGTAAAAAGCAAAGTCAAATCTGTCCACTCTGGAAAATCTCTCCTATAAGAGATGCCATGCAATACTTGTGAACTCCCACTATTTCACAGCCAGTATCTGCTTCAGCAAGAAATTCTCAGCCGTACAACACCATCATTTCATCCTGGCTGAGTTCCCTGTGCTGTCCTTATCTCCAGCTGCTGAACCTGCCTCACCTTTTCAGAATCTATTTATATCACATGCCAGAAGGCAGCAGGGATTGTCAGCTGCCACTTGCATGGGACACAGCTGTGTAGAGACAGAGGACATGATTTTTGCAATAGGAAAATTGTTTGCTCCTTCCAGAAGAAAAAGCAACAGAAAACTTTTATGTTAAAGGGTAAACCAAAGCAAGGAGTAGTTGCTGATGTAAGGCAGTGATACACACAGGAGAATACTTTTGCTAAGAGCACTGCAATGAAACGTTAGGATAGTGAGAGTGCTGCAGAAAGCCTGCATGCTGTGGCTGTGCCACAGATGGGTGAGCTGAGAGACCCACTGCAGAGCCACACACACACAGAGTAGGCTTTCCTCCTCTCCCTTCACACACAGGAGCTTACCAGGGTGAAATGTGTCCATGCCAGTCCTAAACAGCATCCCAGTCACCATGCAAATCAAACAGCAGCCATATGAAGCTGTCTGTATCTTACACCTTTCCTCTCCCTACCTAAGTACAAAGTGATGAAGATCCATTTGTTTTAAGCACATCCATGTGCTTTAAGTAGTAATACATGCCAAGTAACTGGTTAAACACAGTAAGAAAATACATCTCATCAAAGCCTCAGGATCAATAATCAGAAAGTAGGAGTGAAAATTAACTACCATAAACTATCCAGCAGATTACAGTCTTACTGCTTCAACATGACAAATATATATTTTTCAGTGTCACCCACTCCTTCTAAGCACTGCAGTTTGCCCCAGCTGCCAGTATCATGGTAACATTTTCTTCTCAACTGTATGATCCATTTGCAAAACTGTTGCTCGACAAACAGGGTTAAAGAAGTTAAAGTGTACTTGTAGTATATATTTTGGCCTGTGGTGTGCAGTGAATTGATAAGTCATCTATTATGCTTAGTGATGGCCTTATCTTAGTGATGACATTCAAAATAAATGTAAAAACAACCCACTGTAAACACCAAAAAATCCCACTCCACTCTTCAACAGCTTCACTTGGATAAAACCAAATTTCACAATTACTAAACTGACCCCAAGGCAGCAAGAGATCATAAATGCTTTTGTGTTATGCCAGGAGCATCCTTAAGGAACTTTCCCATCTGATGGCTTATGAATGGCTTATTCTCATAGCAGGAATTCTATGGGAAGGGCAGCAAGTCAAACACACTCAGGGGATGCAAGCAAAAATCCCCACAGGGGACTTATCAGAGCAGACAAAGAGTACGAATACCTAATAGATGCTATGTTAGCAAGTGAAACACCCTGTGCTAGCCAGCAAGATTATCCTCTCTAAATCATCCATCTGCAAAACATGCTTTGTCCCACTCAAGTCACACATCACAATTTTGAAGTGGATGGTGAAAAATAGACCTTTGGCTGAGCAATGATCTGAGGGAATGGAGGACACACAACCTGGGCAGCAGGAAATAGCAGGCAGATGCATGGTGGACAAAACAGCATTTTGCAAGTCACTGATGAACTCTGTAACAGCAAAAGAAACTCCTGACAGCTTTACTACATGGCACGGATCAGGAAAACCATTGTGCACCTGTGCACACCCTCCCTCACCTCACAGATCCAGCACCATGGGCAGCAGGAGCTCAGCTCTCTTCCAGCATGCTGCAGCTCCGTTACTCTCAATTTGATCTTGGTATTCAAGAGTATTTAAATTGATCTTAGATCCAGCTCTGACCTGATGCCAGGAAGCTCTATCAGGAAACATTTTGGAAGTGTGGTCTGCTCAGTAACCAGGAATTCTCAATTTTTTTTTTGCTATTTAGTCCAAACAGTAGCAGTTTAATCTTGAAACTCAAAACAACAGCTTTACCTCCCCAAAGAAAAAGGTAGGAAAGACCTCACTAGGGATGCTACTTCTTAGGGAATCGTTCTAAGTACATACTAATATTTTTCTCTCTTTCCTACTGTCAAACAACTTTGCTGCCCAATTTTAGTAGGAGTTACTGTTACATTGATTTTTCATTACTCAGTGTTTGTCTTCATGAGCTGTAATGTTAATAACAGTAACAAAAACAAACAGATGATCTCCCTGTTGCACTTGTATTTCGCTAGAATCCATCAGAATTCATGAATTTATCAGCTTTCATTGGCTACAAAAATATGGAAAGAAAACACTGATATACTGTATTATTTTTTGTTGTCCTAGAACACAGCCACTACATTGCAAGTAAGCAAACAATTCTAGGGAAATATCTCCTACATTAACAAGAAATATTCACTACCTTATTACTAAAAATCCAAAAAGCATAATTCATGTTCATATTCACATATCTGCCAGGAATATTCACTTGTTCTTTAATAACAAGAAGTCATTCAGTTGCTCCTGCTTTTTTCCCTAATTATGAAAAATGTCATCCTTCTAATCTTGAATTATAATAAAAGGACTGCCCAGCATTGCTCAAATCCCCTTTTTTATATGTGAATTGTCATTGAACAAATGCAAGGTAGCTAATGCACCGGCTTGTGAAAAACCTTCACAGGTAAGCACCGAGGGAACACATCTGCACGTGTCCTTGAGGGACACCGGAACACTACCTTTCAATGCGAAATCTGTTTGCCGCCTTAGCTGATGAGGTACAGAATTCCTTTTGGTACATATTCTGCCCTAGTCACTTCCCCTTAATATCAACAGAGAACACTCACTGCAGATATTCTACTAACATTTCACACATTCTAAAGCATTTAACTCTTCCAGACATGCTGCAGTGCATTAGGGGAACATCTAAAGCCTACCGTCTTATCACAGCCTGTGGCTGGGGAAGTTCTCCTTGTATTAAGTGACTTATAAAGCACAGACAGCTTCACATTGCTGCTGCTTTGCACTAGGCAGAGCTTCACAATTGAAATTATTTATACCACCACAAACCACAGCACGGAAACACTGATGAGTTTTACATCCATGACTGATCATCATGGTATTTTCCCCACCAAAACATCAAAGTTTTGCACACATTTACTTCAAGGGGGGTTTAAGTTTACTCTAAATTCAAGCTAATTACACTTCACAGCATTTTCGTTCAGTGAATTCAGGGAAGGCTTTTTAAAATCTCGGGTCTGGATACTGAAGTCATGTGCATGAAGAACACCAACTGCCACAAAGGATATTTTAAAGCAGGGAACACACCCTTGAAGAGATCATCTAGCCATCAGTGAAAAGCAGATGTACTGGGGATAAGAGGATGAAAAAGGGACAGAGACATGAATGGTTGTCACTGCCAACACAAAGGACAAAAAGAAAGAATGTTGTATTTGTATTTAATTGCACAGAAAAGTCATTTCATTATACACAAAAGATAAAGTACCTGTTTTTTTAATACCTACTGTGGCAGTTTAATAAAGCACAAGTGGACAAAGCCTCCTGCCACATGGCTGGAGGCTAATGTTCCATTATCCCAGGCTGCCCTGCACAGTGGTATTCCAGGGGAATGTTCATCCCAGACAGACATGCTAAACTCCAGGATAATATCCAGGGAATGTCCACTTGACGCAGCCAAGGTCCAAGAAGGCCAAAACATATAAAATCATATTCATGCATTGCTGAGTCCAAGTTCTCTAAATTCTTGCCGATAAACATTTGTTCACTTATGTTAGAATTTGTTAGCGCAGCTACAGCATGGTATCCACCATAACCATAAGATTTTTTGTTGGCACAAAGCCCAGAGGAGCTCCCATCCACCGCAGGTTTCTCCCTCACAGTACGTTTATCTGAACAGTTTGCACATCATAAAAACAATTTCTAAGTTCATGTTGCTTTAACTTCACCTCGTATTTCAGTGGCCCAGCAGACATGCTCTGCTAAGTTAGAGAGGTGAGTCTCATCTTCCTCTGTCTCATTCCTTCCACAAGAATTTTTCTCTCTGAAGCTTGACTGTGATATTCACCCCTGGCCATCACATGAAGCTGCTCACTTCGTCAAGAGAAAAATCTCCAGGCAGACTGACAGAAGAGTGTGTCAGTCTCAATGGTCTCATCTAAGGAAAAAGTTGTACCTAGAGGGCCATCCCCTTCTGCAGCAGAGTATGGATTTCTACAGTGACTCAAGTACAAGTGCTTAACTGGGATGCCCCTGCTTCTTTTGCCAAATCACAGCCTAGGACAGCATAGCTTCAGGCACTTGGAGAGATCTGGGGTTTTGCTTGTGTTTGATTTTTGCCTCATTTCTGACACAGGGTCATGCTCAGAAGCAAGTAATTTCATAAGCCCTTCTACAAGATAGTAAGTAAATACATTATGGTTCTGCATGAAGGAACTGCAATATATACTGAAAACCAATGCCTGCATAAATCTGATGGCAAGAACTTCAAGATGAAATTTTACTTCAATATCTTATGTATTTACATGCTCTCACTGGGTACCAATAAAAGCTTAACAGCATTCAGTTTGAATACAGCTCTGCTATGGGTATGTACATTTGACAAAAAGTGTACTATTAAAGCAGCTTTGACCTATTCACTGTGTGACCTGTTCCTGTTCTCTACTTTGAGAACAAAGTCAGAATCATGGAAAATTATAGTCAGCAGATTCAAAAATACAAGCAACTGTGGGATAGCAGGCAAGCAGCCTCTGGCTGGCACAGGAAATGAAGTGCCACAGGATTCTTACCTTTTTATTTTATCTTTACGTGGTAGCCAGTCCCCATGATGGTTTTGGCCTATTATATCACAGCAAAGGCCCTTGAAAGGGGCCCCCCCAGTTGAACAGCAATAGGGTTTCCATGCAGCAGAGAGGAAAAAGAGCAAGTCGAGCAAGGACAAAGAGCAGCAGGGTCCTGAACAGCGCTCAGGGTCTGACACTAGAGCACACAGACCTTGCTGCCCAAATAGGTCCACAAGATCAAAACCCAGGGACAGCGCTACAGACAGACAAGCAGCATCCAGCTTGAACAGCCCTCCATGCCCTTACAAACATCCCTCTGGGTGTGAGGTGTATTACAATCCACTTTGCTATCGCGGTTTTACTGCCCGTCTTTCAAAACAGGTACTGCAAAGCTCATTTTCTCTGACTAGGGTTATATGTAAGCAGCAGAGATGAGTCATTTTTCCCAAGAAGCATTTGCTTGATATATCTTTTATTTCAAATCAGATTCAAAAGCTTTGTCTTTAGCTTCAAAGATACCAGACAAGCAGCATAAGATTACGTACAGAGCTTAGCTAACAAGAGACTATGTACCTGTCAGCCACCATTCATAGCAGATTCTCTCTACTGCATCTAAACTAATATATCTAAGTGAAGGCTGAAAAAATGAAAAGCAATCTCTGCACTCATATGTCGCTTGCAAATCAGTGCACCAGTCAGACTTAAGGAGAGACATCTCCATAATGAAAAGAGGTCCAATTTTAATATTTACAGACTTCACAAGTAAGTCCACCTGATAAAATATCAGCAAGAGGACAATTAACAAACAAAACTAAGTATTGTGTTGCTTCCTTTGGGTTTTATGAGATTTGGGGGCTTGTTTTATTTTAGTTTTAAGTCTGAAGTTAAATAAGGCCTGGAAAATTCTGGTGGATTTTACTGTGATGAACCCAAAGGCAGACAAAATCTTGTATGGTTTCACTGCAACTGATATAAGAACCCTAGCACACTACTGGGTTACAGCACAGTTTTGCACAATAACATGTAATATCTGGAATGTGCTGTGACCTGTCCCGGAGGATATTGTACAGAATTTATCCATAAAATCCTGAAAGAAATGTAAAAAAATAAAAAACCTTGGGAAAAAGTAAGTTTTAACACATCAAGATTTTTAGCAGGTTTGGTGAAAAATATATCATTTTCCTTAAAATGACAAACTGATGATTTTTGACATTCTTCTAGTAGAAAAGCAACTGCTGCCTTC
Organism: Rhagologus leucostigma; assembly: GCA_013397725.1. NCBI lineage: Eukaryota > Metazoa > Chordata > Aves > Passeriformes > Rhagologus > Rhagologus leucostigma. Next base: position 54,846 of record VZTD01003100.1, read on the forward strand.
TCATAAGCTTTGCACATAAGCCTTTGAAATCTCCGTTTGGCATCCTCTGAACAACAGGCAATTTTAAATATCTCATAAACTAGGAAATGCAGGTGGCAAAAGAGGGTTGATTGGGAACAGAGATTGAACTGTAACTCTGAACAGTTTCTCCTGCGAAGGAGACAGAACAAATTGCAATACAGTTCACATGAGTAAAGCTGGATAATTGCAAAATGTAATCTCTCTCCGTAGATGAGAACAAAATTTCCCTATCAATATTTATAACCTTGGTATTTCAGAATCTCATTAGAACATGTCTGATACCTCACAGGTTGTGTAGAAAATAAAAATAATGGCACATTTGCCATGGTTTTTGAGAAATGCCAACTTCTTTTTAAATAAACTCCATCCTGCATCCACCACCCTGTGCTCACGGAATGTTCCGTCTGATGTTCTGCTTTAGGGAGTGTTTGTTTCTGCGTGTAGCAGAGCATGTCACAGTAAAGTTCATGCTTCAAAAAAGTCAAGCCCGCCTAACATATGTTGTTCTCCAACCTAGGAGAAATAAATATTTTAGTTACTTCCCCTCTTCTGCAGTCAGGCTGATGCTTTTCTTCTGCTTCTAGACACAGTCTTTTCCTTTGGGCCTCTTTCATTTACACAATTTGATAAAAGAAACACTCTTCCAAATAATTTCACTTTGAATAAAAAGCTTGGTTGGCATTTACTTCCCTTTTGTGCAAGATCTCCAAAGCCACCAAGGAGATCTCAAATAAAAAATTTAAAAGGGTGTTTGAAACCACCATCCAAAACTTTGTATCACTCAGGGGGTGGAAGAGGAACAAACAAACAACAAACATTTTTCAAAATTATAGATGCTTCAGAGACAGGTCACAGATTCCAGAAAGGGAAATGTACACAAGTGTACACTTGCCTTTGCACATACAAATCAACTATGCAGGAACAAAACATCCTCCTTACATCCCTGCATTAATTCAAGTGCAAATATCATAAGCTAGTAACATGCACAAGCAACATTCTTGCACAAGCAAATGATCTCTACCCCTCTATTATTCTCTTTATAACAAAACCATTTTTAAAGCTGATTTTGAGCCATAAGAGTGACAGAGAGTATATTAAAGACACTAAAATGATGAAAATAATAATACGCACTATTAAGGCAGATATATCAATAGAGGCAACATCCAAAGATATGTATCTTTATGTTATCACTCTTCCTTGAGCAGATCAGAACAAATATGAGCATTGCACATCATTCAGCATGAGGATATGGTTCAGCATGTTCAAAGCGGGGCAGGAACAGTAATGAGAATAAGGGAACTCTTATAAGTAGAAAAGTCTTTACAACAAATTCCGTGTTGAACTACTCCACTGTTAAAATAAATTTGACATAGTTTTACATTTTCTAGTTCATTCTGAAACCTTATCCCTGCTCTGCTAAACACCGGGAACTCTCGCTTGGATCTCCAGGACTGCGTGGTATAAAATACAGTCTTCTTCCAACTTTAAAAACAAATATTCAACTACTGCTGAAGAAAAGAGAAATTAAGGATGGAATTCCTCTAAGAACAAATAGCACAAATCATCACTACTGAACACAGAGAACCATTCCAGTTGTTTGTAATGCATTGCCAGAAATATTTCACATCTCCATGATATAAAAACAACAGCATACAACATATTTTTCTCCTTTGACACAAGTCCTTACATATAAAAATCCCTAAAAGACACAACAGAAATCTAAAACAATTCAAGAACAGCAAAATGAAAAGTAAATATGAGAAACTGCCATTTTAGTATGATCTTTCCTAATTAGGAATAAACAATAAAATATCACATAAAGAGCACTATATTTTCCTTCTGTTAGTTCTGCAGAAACTCAGCTTGAACAAGAATGTTTCAGAAACACATCAGCTTCTCTCTGTCCTTTCTTGAGTTGCTCCAGGCAGTAATTAATGCTACTGTAGGGACTCAGTCATTCCCTTTCACCAGTGAAGTCTCAGCAGCCATTCTCCTTTTGAGCATCAGAATCAATCTCAATAAATGCAGGAAAGGATGCAGGAAAGGCTGTGGATGTTGTCTATTTGGACTTCAGCAAGGCCTTTGACACTGTCTCCCACAGCACACTCCTGGAGAAGCTGGCAGCTCATGGCTTGGACAGGAGCACTCTTTGCTGGGTTAAGAACTGGCTGGATGGCCCGGCCCAGAGAGTGGTGGTGAACGGTGCTGCATCCAGCGGGCAGCCAGTCACTAGAGGTGTTCCTCAGGGGTCTGTGCTGGGGCCAGTTTTGTTTAATATTTTTATTGATGACATGGATGAGGGTATTGAGTCTTTAGTTAGTAAGTTTGTAGATGACACTAAGCTGGGCACATGTGTTGATCTGTTGGAAGGCAGGAGGGCTCTGCAAAGGGACTTGGACAGGCTGGATAGATGGGCAGAGTCCAATAAGATGAAATTCAATAAGTCCAAGTGCCGAGTCCTGCACTATGGCCACAATAACCCCCTGCAGCGCTATAAGCTAGGGATAGAGTAGCTGGACAATGCCCAGACAGAAAGGGACCTGGGGGTGCTGGTCGACAGCCAACTGAACATGAGCCAGCAGTGTGTCCAGGTGGCCAAGAAGGCCAACGGCATCCTGGCCTGGATCAGGAATAGTGTGGCCAGCAGGAGCAGGCAAATCATTCTTCCCCTGTACTCGGCACTGGTGAGGCCGCACCCCAAGTGCTGTGTCCAGTTCTGGGCCCCTCAGTTCAGGAAGGACGTTGAGACACTTGAGCGTGTCCAGAGGAGGTCGACAAGGCTGGTGAAGGGCTTGGAACACAAGCCCTGAGGAAGGACTGAGGGACCTGGGGTTGTTTAGCCTGGAGAAAAGGAGACTCAGAGGTGACCTTATCACTCTCTACAACTTCCTGAAAGGTGGTTGTAGTCAGGTGGGGGTTGGTCTCTTTCTCCAGGCAACAACTGACAGAATGAGAGGACATAGTCTTAAGCTGGGCCAAGGAAAATATAGGTTGGATATCAGGAAAAAGCTTTTTACGGCAAGAGTGATAAAGTACTGGAACGGTCTCTGCCTGGGGAGGTGGTGGAGTCACCATCCCTGGATGTGTTTAAAAAGAGATTGGATGTGGCGCTTGGTGCCATGGTTTAGTTGAGGTATTAGGGCAAGGGTTGGACTCGATCTCAGAAGTCTCTTCCAACCTAGTGATTCTGTGATTCTATAAAGCAAATCAGGGATCCACAGCAATCAGAGGTCAAAATCCCACCACATTAAGTGAAACTTGGCTATATTGTAAGGAATGGTTTGTTTTTCTAAATTCACCTCCAGAACAAGATTAAAGCAACACTGTAATGACAATCAAAAACTTCCTACCATTTTTAATATCACAGCTGCCTCACAGCAAACTCTTTCAGAAAGGAGGGGAAAAAAAGTATATATACATATACATTTCTCCACTGTTACGATCAGGAAGTTTAAAAGACAATGACCTTACTTGGTCAGGAAAACAACATATTAAGCTAGTACAATTTTTAGTATTCATTATAGACAAAAACATCCCTCAGCATATATGTGTGTTTTAGGGACATACAGCTACACTAAAAGGCATTTAACTCTTTTACTACCATCCTGAAATCAAATGAGTCTCCATTATCATCAAATCAAGAAGAGTCCAGAAACTTCCAATACCATGTTTTTTCATAAAAATATTACTCTCATGCAAAAAACTATGCATTTGCCACATTACCCGTGCCAACACTCAACAGCAGGATGTTCACAAGGACCTGTAAGCTAAAATGGTCCCAAAAACACACTCACAACTGGTCTTCTCCCCCAGCAGGCTAACAAAGAGGTAGCAAAGTCCCAGAGGCTTGGTAAGTGACTAAACAAAGAACTTTTTTTAGAAAGCATAAAGATACTTCTTTTCTTTCAGAATTTTCCAGACAATTACTGAGGTCAGCAGTGACCAAGAAATAATTAAATGCCTGTGGTGTGATAAAAGCCGGATTTGAAGGCACAGCAAGGTGGAACAAAAGATGCCCCGTTTGAGCACTAACACACTGGGAGCCCCTGATTTAAATCCTTATGTCACTGGTGGTGTCACTTGGAGGAGACAGAGTTCCTCTGTGCAACACTGGCCCACTCCTGGGGACAGCAGCAGCACTGCACCTTGCAGAGCACTAAGCAGATAAATGTATTGGACACTGTGAATAAATTCAGTAGGGTGTCTATGGGGCACAGGAACCCCGCACAAGGATGGATGTTGGAACAAGTCAGGAAGTGGTGTTTCATGAGGCAGCCTTTCATCCTGAAGTCAGAAGTCAAAAGACAGCTGAAGCCACAGTTCACAACATTTATCGCTTTTTTAACCTTTTTATTATGCCCACACTGAGTCATTCCCACACAAGCTTCTCAGCATGCAAGGTCTGCAGCAGAAAGTTTAGGGACGTATACTGGACAAAGAAAATGTAGCTCATTGGAAGTTGTATTTCTGCTCTAAAATAAGTATGCACAGCCCACAGGTGCCAGAAGGGAAAGTTTGCGCTGGACTTGCAGGTACTTAAAAAGAGGCATAGAAGGAAGCCCTTCCAGCACAGCTCACAGACACCACAGTTCCCCATGGCTTTTGGGTGCCCATGATTCTCAAAGCCCAGTAATAATTGTCATTTACAAACCAAAATATTTCTAGGCATCGTCCACCTGTCTTGAACAGTGTCTGTGCCATGAAACTGTTGATTGAAGTGGTCGTGTCTGAAGAAGTGACAGTATTTTGCCTCATTTTCCTTCCCAAAATTCAGGTAGCAAAGTCGGGGCACCAGTCACATAAACCCTGCTCTTACCATTTAAAAACATACCAATAACACTGTTCTGTAAAAGATGGCTTTGGGCAAACTGCACATCCGGTAAACATCATCTTTATTTTTTGCTCAGTGGTAAAATAACTGCCTTGGAGAAGACTCTGAATGCAGATGGAACAGAGGGAGCTGCATGCAAGTGTCACATAGGAGCTGTAGCAGGAGGGGAAGGACTGGCTGAACTGACAGACACTCAGTAAACACCAGACTGCAAACTCCTTCCACCCCTCAAGACAGGCAAGGATGAAAAGAAAGGGCTCACCATCAGATAAATACAGGCAGCTGAGACTAGTAATGTATTCCTTAGATATTTGAGTGTATAATCTCCACAAATTAGGCTTTTAGTTTAGCACCTGCTAAGGACAGAGGCATTAAGCAACCACAGAGCTGCTCTCAATTGCCTATGCCACGTGTGACCCTCTGAGGTCTGGGGATGGTTTCCAAGGGCTAAGGATGGATATGAAAGTTACATGAAAAAATTACTTATTTCTTTTCTGCAGCTTCGTAGTAAACTCCTAGATTCAAACCCCACTTACCAGCAAAAAGAAATACATCAAAACATTTAAACTCTCAAAAAAATTCTCAAAAAAGCTGAAAACTGAAAGGACAATTCATTAGAAAGGATAGATGTTTAGGATTTTCACTTTCACTAGGCATGGAACAAAGGCCTCGTATCTCAGGACAGTGTAAAACAATTCTACACTTCTGTCCAGCCTCCAGAACTTCAGTTACTCACAGTGCTTTTGCCAGAGAGTGGCACTGTAGGCTGCCTCCCTCAAGGCCAAGACTCCAACAAACCATTCCTCATGCTCTGCTGCCAAACACTGTTCTTTGTGGCTGGCAAATAAAGCAGAGAATTTCTAGAGAGAATTACTATGCTGGTAACCTGGTGAGTTCATAACTCCTGCCCTTGCATACCATGTTGATTAACAGTTCAGTCATGCCTAAACTGGACTGGTGTGCATGCACATCATCCTGCACCCTGATTATATCAGCATTTGTTCTCAGTCATGACAGCAGTCGTTGGAATATTAATGCATTCTGACACATACCGTATCTATTGCCAGCTACAACTTCAGCAGAAAACAGGTAATATTATCACTCTTTCGAAATAAGTAGATGGTGAGACAACACTTGCAATATCTGAGCAAAAAGCTTTCCTGTACAGAACTTCTCATTTTACATCATTCCAAATATGACTATATAACAGAAGGTGCAAACCTCAACCATTTTAACTAAAAGTTACAGGGTTTTATAATGGGCATACCCCATTTGGGATGACTATCCTTCAAAAAAAGCACTTGAGTAGGGAAGTGTTATTGATCTAATGGAAAGAATGACTATCCCTAAGGGTTACTGCAAGCAATTCTAATAATATTATATCAAATATACATCCAAGACAGGAAGAAAAAGTCTAAAGTAGCTAGGAGCAAGTCACAAGAAATTGCTAAGTTTGTCTACAGGGTAAAACCAACACATTATTTCTGCAACTAACAATTCTTTTTATGAAAATGAGCATCATATCTCTGAAGCTATCCACTAGCTTAACTTTTAAAGTTATTGTTCCAGTTTTTTAGAAAGGTGGTGAGATTGTATGCAAGTATTTAGAGAGTACTTGTCCAGCCTTACCCAAGACAAAAATGTTATGTAAGGTCAAGTCAACACTGATTTGCATCAGAGAGTTGACCCAGCAACGTAAGTCAGGTTACAGCTGTATTTCAAGCCTGTCCGTATCACTTGATAAAGGACAAACTGTCCTTGGGATTCAGAGAAAATAATTCCAGAGGCAGGTTCTTCCCCCCACTAGCAAGATCTTCAGGGTAAGGATAACCCATACAAGGGCACAACTTCTTCACTGCAGATAAACTACCTGAAAACAAGCATCTATTGAGCTACCCAGAGGGCAGAGGCACCTAGAAGAGAATGGTTTAAACAGACAGCCTGCCTGCCACTCTTACTGCCACCTGCTCAGGATGAAGCCTTTCACTGCAGAAGCAGCTAAGCACTGGCACAAAATGTGCCAAGACATTTGAGTGTACTTGTTGCAACAGACAGTACCTGAACACAAAATGAAAAGAGGACAACGAGTCCAGAGGCTCTTCTGCCTGCCTTTGAGACTGGTTATACTCCAGCAGATGATTGGAAAAGTCAAAATGCTTGTAACTAGAAATAACTGCCTATGGGCACTCCACTAATGTCAGTCACAGATTTTCATTCAATGTTCTCCCAATACAAATTGTAAAAGGTTGAAGCCATTCTGAAGACTCAGACTGCCTTCTGTCCATGGATCTTTTGTGGAGGAGAACCTGCCAACCATTAAGCATCCCAATGCCCCCACAAGGCAAGCCCATCACTACCAGGGAATACAGCAGGAAAGCTATGAAGCCCTGAAAAGCTCTCAAATGAAAACCTCCTTCCTAGGAATTAACATCACACAGCTCACTTGTAGACCCATCATCACCTTTTGCAGTGTAACAGAGGGCCAAATTTAGCCCTGATTTTAAGTGGGTATATAGCTTCCAGAAAGCATGTAAAGCTTAAAAAGGGACTCCATCTGCTCTTCACTACAAATAAGCTGAAAAGGCCGCTGGTTTTCCTTTATTTAATTCTTTAAAAAATGTCTTATTCCCCTCTATGTCCTGTACACTGTTTATCCCTTTAATCGTTTTTGACTCTTCTAGACAGGTGCTCCAGAGGGTTGTCTTGAATGTACTGCAAAAGAACTAACTGGATACAAGAAAGATAATTACCCTGTCCTGTGAAAACTTCTATATTCACTTCCATTTCAGAAGCATCCAGAGGTGTGAACCATGAGCACTCTCCTGCTACTAGAGCCCACAAAACAAATAATTCTCTCCAGAAAAGCGCCCTCTGCTGACACTGAAAGCAGAAAAGATAGGAATAGAAACGGAAGCAAGGAGCAGAAATTGCCCACCGTCATGAGGATGCTCATAGTAATGAAAGGTTAGATCTTACAATTTCCACTTGGGTGGTACCCTGTAAGATGAAGTATTGCTTTTTGCCAAGTATCCTACTGCTAACCTTCACAATTCCAGAGGACGAGACTTATTTCTAGGTATACTGAATACTTACTTCAAACACTGAAAAGCCTTTTTGAATAAACCTTGAAGAAGTTCTGCGCAACCAAACCTTCCACAGAGACGCCTCAGAGCTGGCCTATTTAAAACAATGGATTGTCTACCAACCATCTTCATATATTCCATAGGGTTATCTTCTTGACACTGAAAGAATTCCTGCCTAAGAGAGATTCTTTGCCACCAGCTCTGAAGGGCTCAGGTAGTATGCCTACTCTGACAAGTAGCAAAGCACAATAGGAACAGATCTACAGAGTAAATAGACGGTGTTAAAGACCAAATAATTGCATTATACACATTTCTGAGAGATTCCACTTCAGCTCAAATCTTGTTGGTCCCACTGACAAAAAGGCCCATTGGTCATCAGAGCATATTAAATGGAATCCTAGATTGGATGAAACTAAACTGCAGAATACAAAAGAAAACTAGGATACATGCTCCAAGACAATCCCATGATGCAAACAAAGGTACTCTAACCAAGGACAGTTTAGATACAAAATTCAAAAATTCACTCTTAAAGGTAGAGTGCTAATGTAGAGAGTGCATTTGCTCTCCTGCAGCAAACACTTTCAAAATATGCAGCAAAATCTGCCCTTTGGACACCAAGTCTTACAAGAGGCAAAAAAAGTAGAGAGGTAATGGCTTCTTGAGCATCCAAGTTCTCCTGGGAGCCGCAGGTTTTGACTCTCCTAACAAATTTCTTCCAAGTTACAGCAATCCTAAGAATCCAGCAGATGAGATCCTGTTTCAGCTGAATCACAGCCATAGAGATGGTGCAAATGAAGGCCTGACTAGGTGTGATTGTAGGAGTGACTGTGAATCACAATTGTGACTGTGACTGAATCACAACCAGCTCTCACAGATGATTCACAAATGCAGAACAAATTCTCCAATGCAAACAGGATGCAATTACTGTTTTGGAATCAAAATATCTCTTCCTGTAATACAGTTAATTCAGCGGTGTCTTTGCAAAGCAAAAAGATCATTCCATAAGGTGCTGAAGTACACATGACCCTCAGGCTAAAATTAAATTTCAATTCAACATAGAAAATTGGACATATCCTTCCTACAGGGAGCAGGATCTACAGTGGTCCAAAGCTTGGATATAACCCAGAAAGTCTTTCCAGAGAGAGGACTTTTTTTTTTTTCCTTTGTTATGAAGCATTTTCCCTGGAAGTTGCTCTGTACAGATCTCTAAGTCAGCTTTCAATTGAACGGGGCTCCTGGAGACAGAATCTTGGCCCAGGTAGAGTTCAGTGTCTGTGTCCAGACACCCTCACAGGGCAAAGCCACTCCACTTAAATTATTGGCAATTAGTGGCGTGGAAAGAATAGCCTCTACACAGGGGCTTTCCCATTGTCCATTTTGAAAGACCTGCATCTGCTTTAGAAATCCTTGAGCTGCCCGTGTTTAGACAGCAAGACAGGACCCTAAAAGTGTATTCCATTTGTCAAAGACAGAAAGGTCCTTGTGCATCATAATCAGTCTGGTCAAAGGGCTGGTCTGCCCCCCCTCCCCTGAAATCTGCTCTAAAGGATTATAGGCCTCTTCATTTGTCATTCCTTTGCTGACTGATCACCACCTTCAACATTGTGGTTCATGTCCCACCGCTGCCCTTGGACAGCAACACCAGGGCTTTTGCTTTCACAGCCAGCAAAACAATAGGAGTTTTATACCCCTGCAAAGGCAACAGCTGTTACTGTTACTGGAACTAAGCTTTAGCTAGTCTCCAGCTGGAGCCTTCTCCCTGCCTGATATTTATCTCCTAGATATATTTATAGGCAAACATATCCCCCTCTTAGCCTCTGCAATACTATGCTAAGCAAACAAGCCAACCTCTTCTTCTCTCCTCTCGTAAAATAAGGTCTCTGTTTTCTTTGTCATACTAGCAAGCTTTCTTTGCACCAGTTTATTTTCCTTGGACACGGGTCATCAGATCTGTACGCAATATTCCAGAAGAAATCAATTCAGGTCCTTGTTAAGTAGCATTTATGGTCCCCACTGGAAGCAACTTCTAACGACTCGGTCTCTTGTAGACACTCCATTCCCATTTTCTGCACTCCTGTCCCCCCAGATGCGAAGCCCACAGCCACCACTTCCACACCCAAGGCACAAGCCTCCAGAGAGCAAGGTGAGAATCTCAGGGAAGGCAATACCCGTCTGACATTCCCCATTCTGCAATAGTCGGGGATATTAGGACACAGGTAGTAAAGTCCTGTCCCAGCTGGAATTTTGTAGTATTTGAGAGCACCATCTGGCCAAATTTGGACAAATCTTCCCCAACTAGGAACACTGACATAAAAATTGCAACCAGATGAATTTGGTTTTTCCACATTTCCCTCACACCAGGCATAGAAATACCAAGACAAGTTAAAGGACTGCCCTGTCTCACCTATAGCATTTTCAGAGTTTCTTATGGGGAATATTACTAACACATTTCTTTCACGAGAAGTCTTCCCTATAATTCTTTTTATTGGAATTGCTCATCTTTTTCAATTACGACTGGCAATATTATTGACTCGTTTAAATTTTAACTAGAATGCTGAAAAAAACACAAAAGTGAATACGCAACAAGCACTATGCAAGGTTTTACTTCTGGCACTGGGCAGTCAGAACATGTTGCATTCAAGTCCTATTTACACCTTGTTCTATTAACTGAAAGATTTCACTGGATGGATGCAGTTGCCTGGAAGCCCAGTATAAAATGCAATGCCTGCTATCTTGAAAAAATCAGACAAGAGTACAAATTAACTGTGTTTCACATTGTAATACTAGCAGCATACCTATTTTGGAAATAATATGTACTTGTTACATATATTTTAACCAGTAGCCTTCACATAACAGAAGAATTTATCTCCACAACTGATCATATGCTCCAAAACTTGATAATTTTACCCCACCTTCATTTTCAAAACATATTTTGGGTTTGGCAAAAGAGAGTCTAATTAGAATGCTCAGTGCCCTTCAAATCAGACTTTTAAAAAAATCAGAGCTTAATCAGATTATACAATCAAAGATACATACCTTGCTCAAAAATCATCTTGTTCTACAGTTATAGCCTTCTGCTATTAACAGGAGCCTTCTCTGAGTTTCAGTTATCCCATTAGGAAACATTGATTGAACTATACAAGTCCTTGGTCAAAATACTATTTACAAAGTCAGGAAATACTAAAAGCATGCAGAACTATTCTATGCTTCTCGTGAATACAGTTTGGCAATACAGTATGGCCACATGTCAAAAAGAACCTGAAACCCAGAGTTTCAAATCTACAGCAGGTATTTACAAGCCTGTAGTTGAATTTGGAAGGTTTTTCATGGGACGATACAAGGTCAGAGAGGGAATTTCGTTACGAATGAAGAAGAACTGGCTATAAAATCAAGCACTATTTCATTGAAGTATACAAGACCTCTCTTTTCAGACACCAAGTCCCAATTTGGAAGGCGCATTTCTCCCCTTGCAGTGAAAAGCCAGAATCAAATGTTGGCTGAAATTCTCTCAGCAGGGCAGTCAGTAGCACTGTGCTAGTTAAACACTGACATCTACAGTCGTGTCTTGGTAAAAAGAGTAGGATCTGGAGTAGGATCTAACAAAACCATCAGCCCATACTCACATTCAGCAGGCACCTCCCATTCATAACCACCTGCACTCACTGCACAGGCTAAAGTCATGCTGTGACATCAGCCCTGCCACTGTTACTGTTTGTAGCAAGAGTGGAAGGACAGACATGCACAACACCACACGCAGGAGGCAGGAAAAACACACAGAACTTAAAGCCAGGCCCATGGCTTGGTTTTTCAGTGCTTGAGCTTCCATCATTTCAACTGATGTTCATTGTGTGCTGGCACTACCAATAGGAGGAAACACCTTGCAGTTTCTACTGCTCCAAATGGGTGGGGGGGCGTTAATTATACTATTAATTAGACCAGTAATTGCAATTAGAAGGAAAAAAAGTCAATTTGATAAACTATATAGTAGCAGAACCCCATACTGCCAACAAACAGACCTGGATGAGAGGTATAAGTTTAGTAATAGTTCATGCTGAAAAGAGAAAAAGCAACATTCACAGCCAGATTGCATCTTTAAATTAGATAACTAACATTAGCTTGACCTTGAATTTTCCTTAGATCCAAATGCCTGGATCTGCACAAGTCCTTCCCAGATGCATGTCTTTTGTTCTAACTGCTACAGAACAAGCTCTCAATTTTTTAAAATATCAAGGAAAAATAAAGCTCTAAGAAGTCCACGGCAACAGTTATTCCCAGGCTCTCTGTATTTATCCCATGCCATATTTTCAGTACACTGTCAGCTCACTGTTCGTTGCTTTGTCGCTCCAGCACACCACTGGAAGGATCACACAAGCATCTCAGAAGCTCACCCCTGCTAAATTCTGGTAACTGACAAAGTTGTTTTAAATATCTCTAAAAGCCAGAAAATAATGCTGGATGAAGAACTATTCTTGATGTTATCTTATTACATCATGTCAAAGGCCTTGCTATTTAGAGAAAGAAAAATTCCTAAGATGCTCCAGGATGCTCTGCAGGCATCACCACTCACTTGACCATTAGGTCAGGATTTGGGAGGGGGAGTAATTGACTGGGGGGGTGGCATTTGTAGCTTGACCAAAGTCCATGCCTTTGACCTTCAAGTCTTATACCACAGCTAAATCTTCCCTCTCGATTTTTTTCTAGCGCTGTTTACTGTTTCTTAATTCCTTAACATTAGTAAGGCTTCTTCCTATCCCCAGGTTTTTTGCCTGCCCAGCACTGTTTCCCTCCACAGACACCTCCCTTATCACCTCAAAAAGTAGTCAAAGGAGCAGGAAACACAAGCATCTTTTCACAGATCATACAAAGGAGGCACAACATTACTGACAAAAATTAATACTAACACTTCCATTTGATTTGAAGACTTGTATTGCCAAGCATCTCAGCATGTGCCAAACAAGCTACTTGCTGGGATACTTCAAGAGCACAGACTGCTGACATGCAGACAGGACACACATGGAGGTATTCACCTTTGCTACACACACAACAGTTCGCATTATTTGGCCAGATATTTGCATCTCCTACGATTCATCAGACAGTGATTGCTGTAGCCTCTGTATCAGCCTCTCCACATTGCTTCCTTTAGCACCATCTTGGGGGTTACATGGTCAGACACAGCACACAGGAAAGCTATTATCACTGGGAAAGCTTTAGGGGGAAAACATTACATTTGATCCAAAAAACAAGTCCTAAGAAGGGTTACCAAGTAGGGTCTTGCTCAAGATACCTGCCTAAGAACCATTCTCTACCCACACCTAAATTTAGAAACATGTAAATCCAGAAAAAGGGTCTAATCAGCAGTCAGGATATCATCCCAGAAGGCAACATTAGCCACAACAGTGCAGCCAAACCTGCAACAGATGTGACAAAAACCATTCCAGCCACCATAGTAACACATCACTATGATCTGCCAGCAAATGGATAGCCCGCCCTTCTATTAAGACACAACAGTATATTTCACATCCCACTGTTATTTTAATAGCATTTATTAAATACAGAGCTCAACACCCAAGACAGAAAAAAAATACAGCTTTGCCTGCATGCTGTAGGATATTTTTTGTTGTTTTAAACAAAATGTATCTATTGCTGTTTTTCTGAAATTCCTGAAGATACAAACACTGAGATTACTGGAGCTCTAAAGATGCCCAAGTCCCTCCCATTCTCCCTGGAAAGCTGCCCAGGGCTGGTCAGTAGAGCTGCCCAGCACAGCCCCCCAGTCCTGACCAACACCCACATCTGCTAGAGCTCACCTCACCAAAAGCAGCAAAAATATCCAAATTTTTGCTGACATTGGAATAGTAATTTAGCCTAGTATTAAAAAAAAACCTAATTATTTTTAATAGTGCCGTAAAAAAGCCTATTCTTTAATATATCCTCATATATAGCTTCTCTATCTCAATTAAACAGTTTCAGTAAACCAATGGCATAATGGAAACTCATCTGCTGGTTCTTATGTGTATTTAAGAGACCAAATCAGGCACATTTGGCAATAGTACCTCCTATTACTATTATCACCACGACTGCTACATATAGTCAAAAGATATTTTTGAGGCTGCATCAATTTTTGGTTTCCATCAACTATGAGCGCAAGGGGTTAATCCTGAGACACAGGATTTTTTTTTGCCAAGTGCAAAAAAACCAGGTACAGCTCATAACATACATATGACCTTATTAATGCTCAAATTCTAAATAAAATTATAAGATTATTCATAATCTTAGAACGACAAAGGAAATGTTTCCAAAGGAGAATCAATATTGTAAGCACAAAGGAAGATCTAGAGTACAGGATTATGCCAAGATCTAGAGGATTGCGAGAACACTCACAAAACTAGCACTGTCAACAGGTTGGATAGAGTAAACTACTCTCTGAACACACCAAGTCTCATTCCTCCCCATCCAAGTAGAAACACCCATGCCAGCAGTCTGACTCTACTGCAATACTGGCTTTTCCAGGAAGTCCTGGAAGCATTGTAGCTTCTTGAGATGGGCTATTCTCTTCCAGCCAGCTTCTACCGCCTCTTTCTTCTCATTTCCTTCCAGTAACAGCAATAGCTCTGGGCTTTTTACATCATTCACCACAGACTTTGATCCATACACTGCTGAGAAATGCATAAAAATGCAAAAAAGCAAAACACCCTCAAAATAGTTTTGAGGGGATAAGAAAAACTGTTATCACAAATAATGTAGGATCCAGAGGGGTTAGCTTAGAAACCATTACTCTCTGAGCAAGTCTCCAGATGTATGAGGAGGCCAGGCACTTATGTTCACTTCTTGACTGATGGAATTGGTATGCACAGCAAACCCACGAGACAAACTGTAGGCAAAGTTCTAATTGCCCTGATTACATAGCTCTACAAAAAGCTTCCAACAAAATAACATGCAGCACTTTTCCTTTATTTATATCTGACACTGAAGAACATCACGGGCAATCCATTTTTAAAATCTCCCCCTATTAAGAATAAGATGCTATTAGCAGAAGCAAAGAGTAATAAAAACAGGAGATGAAAAAGCAGTGATCTAGTCACTACCTTGAAGTATATCCTGTCTGCTTTAATGCTGCTATTTTGCTTTGTTTATGAAAGTGTAAGTTTCCTAAAAAAAGTGTAACAGTTTTAATGACAAAATAGCAATTTATGATATAATTTCTTGATGACATAATGTAGCTTGAAAATCTCTTTCTTGAGATATAAAGAAATGTTTTCTCTCACTAAATAGGCTCACAAAGCAGGGTGTGCAGAACAAACATTGCCTCTAACTTGAACTGAATTTCTCCCACTACTACTGCCGTAAATGCCAACTTATTGAATAGCTTATACTGAACTGTCAAATTCTTTTCTACACTTACTTTTCCTTCCTCCAAACAACTGAAGAGCAAGAAAACATATGAGCTACCTAAACCAACATACAGCCAAATACTAGGGGAGGTGGGGGGAAAGACCTTCTAGAACCTTCAAAGATTAAATTCTCTACCAGCTCTCTTCATGCTGTTGTGCAAAGGAGAGATGTGCAGGGCAGCAACATTTTCATCCCAATCCCACATGTCCAGCAAAAGCAGGACACAATGTTATGTCTTGCACTAAGGAAATCCTTCCTCTATCACAAAGGCCTCTTTCATCTCTGGCTCACAAGGTGTTCGCATGAAGTAATTCATAGGTGCACATGGACCAGAACAAGCACATAGAAAGCACTAACATCTTTAAATTTTCAAAACTATTATTCATATATCCCAGTTGCCAGGTATCCTATACCACAAATGAAAATGTATTGTCCTAAGAGTCAGTCTTCTCCTGCCACATCAGAAGACTTCCCAGTACAAGTACTGACCATTCGTCTTACCAATAACAGTAGGTGGGTTTCTACTTCTTTCAGGTATTTGTGATCTTCATATTGAATTATGTTTCTTACTCACCAACAGCATTACTTGGCCTTTGTAATCAGTCTTCATTAAACACCATCCCTTTTACCACTCTAACAGACTGACCAGTGAAATACAGCCTGGCACATGCTGATCATTTGGAAGCAAATAAAAGGCTAAAAGAGACCTTGATCAGTATGCAAATTATGACCCCAAATCAGCAAGCCAGAGCTGGCACAGCCTGGCCTCCAAATGGAGGAAGTCACCAGCTAGAACACAGAAATCTAGGTGGAAATTCCTGCTCCATTACAGCTTCTATGTGATTCGGAAAAATGCATCTGGCCGATAGTTGATTTTGCCAAATGGTACCTAGGTACTTATTGCAGCTTCCAGGCGGGTAGCTCATTCCCAAAGCCCATGGCAAGGAAACACAGCCTCCTCAGACATTTGTAAATCCACATGGGTATTGATCTGCATAACTAAGTATCTGAATATAGCCAGTCCTTAGTCTCCCTGTCTTGACAGTCTCCCGCTGAAATGAGAGAGACTGAATCAGAAGCTCTGCTGGCATATATCTGGCACACATTTATTTGGCATAAACTTGGTCCAGCAGATTTGTTGCCTCAAAGTTTAAAATAAACTAAAAACAAAGCTGCAGATTCAAAGCTTCATACTTCATCCTTGGAAGCCTGAGATAGTTCTGGAGAATAGCTGTGAAAGCTACAAATGGCAATAATACATTTTGAATAAAATTGCTGTTTTAAATCACTTGCTTTTAACATCTATTTTGCAAGTCTCAGAGGAAACCAAAAGCCATTTTGTGGCAGCTTCCTCATTTTTATATATTATGAAAAATCTCCAGCTATAAATATATGTTATGAATGGAGTTTGGTACTGAGGACAATAGCTGGAAAATAATGCCTGGGGGAATGAGAAATGTACTGAGACTTTGATATAATGCTGACAGGCAGAGGCCCAGTGCATTATTTCAGCATCAAGGTAAGTTTTCTGTCCCAAGGACACTATTTTACACAGTGATTGTTTGAAAAAAAAACCCACCAATATTTCTTTTATTACACTTGTCGGTATTTTTTCCCCCCCACACACATATTGAAATTACTATAAATCCTATTTGCTCAGGGGAACATTACCCATTTCATTCGTTCGAGTTATATGCTATTTTTTCCACTCTTCTTCCCTAGTCTTCCAGAAAAATCTGCATATTGAGTTGCTTTAGCCAGTTAAGGTACACGGAGCAGAAATAAGATGGTCTCAACACAGATGTAGTGATCCTGGCCCTCAAAGAGATGACATACATTTCATGTACAGTACATAAAATCAATACTCTCCCCAACTACAGTCACGAATTCTGCACGTGATACAGGTCCTGTGCAAATTGCCAGCTGCAAACAGACAGCTTGTTGTGCAGCACAGACTCAAGATACAGGCAGGAATTCTTGTCTTTCAAGAGACACTGGGAAAAAAAATACATACATACTCTTTTAGCACACCACCTCAGCAGAGCTGTGATCCCCCACAATGTCAGGACACGACACCACTAAAAGCAACTTGCTTTGTGCCCCAGCAGGAAACCTTTCAGACACATGCACAGAGTTCCTCCTGCAAAGCTGCACATTGAACAGTTGCAACAGCAACTGCTTTTAGACAAATTTCCAAATGCAAAAGGCATTAGGAGAAGCCTGGTCAGCACAGGATTTCTGCCAAGAAAGCAGAGATCACAGTGGAACAGAGTGCCAACTGGACACTAGCTGTACCCTGCACACTCCAGCTGCACAGCAGAAGGCTGCTGGGCTCAACCCCATTCCCCTCTCACCCTTTCTCAGTTCAGGAGCTGCAGATAACCTTGGAAAGTTTTCCTGTTGTGGTATTTCCATACATGAAGACTTTTCTTAACTGAGCACTTTTCTAACTATAAACTCATTTTGCCTGATTCCCTCGTGCTAACACTGAAGCATGTAGACATGAAGAACATATAGCATGTCTAAGGGGCACTTTCAGAGCTACATGCCTCTGAAAAGAGGCTGGCAGGCTTGTTGGGAAGATACAAAGCTACACGGGCAGTAGTAAAGTCAGGTGTTGCTGTACAGAGCTGACTGCAGTAGGTTACTGTGCTGACCAAGAGCAGGAGCACTAGAGAATTTATATTTGCCAATGTTTGTTATAATTCTGATTGTATTCCAGCCAGGAAGAACAAACTCCCTTGACTATGTTTTGCAAAGTTGCTGCATCTTGAGTTTTAGTCACTAGTTCATTATGCTGTTAGTTTTCAGCCAGAGCAAATCCTGTTAGTCGTGGTGAAGTGCAGCTACTTCAGACAATTCTGAAGAGCCCCCGTGGCCCCATTTACCAAGGAAAAGTGCTTAAAATACATGCATTACTGCAGCAGCTAGACTTGAGTCAGCAAAGACCAGAGACTGGCATACAAAATGCCCACAGAAAAGAAGTGGTCGTAAAAAGCCTATACAGCCAAGCCCAGCAAAGAGGGGGTTTGAGGGCACAAGCCAAGCTACACTGTTACCACCTGCTTATCACCTACACAGCAACTTCGGAACAGAACCAAAACAGCACTGTTCCTCCTGACACAGTGCACTGCTGTATTTGTCATCTGTGGGTCCCTTCCACTTCCATTACCTGCAGAGTAATGTCTGTCAGTGTAGGCAGAAATGACAGCAACCCTGGTAAATGTCACTGAAACTTTCCTGCTTCAATCCAGGAAGATCCCACACTCACTGTTGCTTGCAATGGCACAATGGCCAATAAAATAATACGGGACAAAGAAGACTGAGTGCTTTTTTGTGATCAAATTACCAAAAAAAAAAAAAAGAAAAACCAACAACAACAAAAAAACACCATGGTAGCTGAAGGGAATGCAGGAGATGCAATATCTTGACTCTAATCAAACATCCACTACAGTGCCTCACAAACTGCTTGAATCAAATTGGTTTGGACAGAAACATTGTCAGATGGCTAGAAAGTTAACTGGAAATCATAAGCAGTGAGTGACATTGGGCAGCAGTGTTTTGAGCAAGAATGGCATTTAAAAGTGTGCTTCTACAAAGATTAACATTAGACTCTGTGGCATGCTAGTTACTGTAGAGGTGGACAAAAATGCCACAACAACGAGCTTCCGTGCAAAGGAATCGTCTCTCTGTTTATTGTCACATCACCTGCATTTATACTGCTTTATTATATATACTGTATTAAAAATAGCATAGCGGTACTTCCAAAAATAACAGAGCAATAACTCATTAATTAGTTTCAGCATCTTGCACATTTGTCAGTTCTAGCATCCTATCTTATCATTTGCATCCTGTCCACAGCAATTATCCAACAGTGGACTTCCCTGCTTCTCTTGGCGTGCTTCTACTTTTCAGTTCCTCCTCTCGTCTCAGGGGTATACGATGATCGGCTCATGGTCAGAGGATGATTCTGCACAGGCATCGGGCCAGCCGACGGCCTTCACAAGACTCCGTTTTATGTAACGTTTCTACTGAAGCATCTGGAAAAACAAACAAGTAGCATATTAAATTTCTGAATAGTAACTGCATAGAAATGAACACACAGCTACTTACAATGCAACAAAACCATACTATTTTAACAAGCATGAAAACATTACAGCAAGAAAAATAGCACAACGGCAGTAAAAGCAAGAGATGCCTCGCCACTTGGCCAGCAGAGTAGCAGAACCATGACTAAGGCCATCTGTTTTCCGAATATGCTGCCATTTTCCTGAGTAGAGTAGATCAGATCACAGTGGACACGACAGCTATTTATGAGATGTACCATCACTTGGTAATATCTGAAGACTAGACACCTCTCAGTAAAGCTGAAAAGTTTTAAAGAAAGGTCTCTGTGTTTATTACATGTTGGGAGATTTTTCTTGTTAATTAGTGAGCGATTTTCCCTGAGCAGCAAGGAAGATGGAATGCAATAAAAGCTGACACTTGCCAACACTAGGCAAGAAACAGATGGTCCTGCGCTCAGTCAGGGAGACCAGGCTATAGACTTGGTCTCTTGACCTGTAAACACTATCCCCTTTCTTTTGCATTATATTAATCTGGAAATAAGTTTCCCATAATATAGTGTAGACATCATGCTCAAGCTGGGTTTACTGCTCTCAAATCCACCTTCTGTCAAGTATGTAGCTGAAGCACACAAATTTTCCTTAGATTTCTGTCTGCTGTCAACATACCTCAGGTCTTAAGCGTATCGGAGAAATCATCATTAACAGCCTATGACCTGTTTTGCACAGCCAGTCTCACAGCTGATTAAGTTGCTAGATAAAACACACTAAATTTCAAGTTCTAATTCCTTTTATCAACCATAAGAAAACACTCCACATGATAAAATAACAAGTCTTGTGGTTAATCTTCAGTAGCACCTACAAAGTTACAGATGTTAGAGAGAATCACATCTCCTGCTGTAATGTAAAGCACCAAAATGTTCTGCAACCTCTCCCTGGCAAGGTTTGACTATTCAAGGCCTGCTCTGACCTAGCACAGTGATCCCAGTAGCCAGATCTCAGGGTAAAAGCCAGATGGGGAAAAGATACAGGATAGATCTTGGCTGGAGCCACTCACCCTTGGTTTGGGAGGTCACTGCTCTTCTAGGCTCAGCATCACCCTTTGCTCCCCAACTCACCTGCCCTTGCAGAGCAGTTTGACCTCACTGCTCCCTGACATCTCACTTGTTTACCCACCACTGGGGTAGAGCACCTGGTATCCAAAGCAATTAACAGGAGCTAAGTAACCTCCATTTGTTTGTACTAAATTACATTACTGCCAAAGCAAACCATTCCCAAACCCTGCTCTGTAACCCTCTGTAACAACTCTGACCCTCGGGCCATCGTGAATGACTGAACGCAGGCACGAGACAGTCAAAGCAATGAGTCGGAAAAAAGAGAGCTATGGTGGATATTACTGCTGATATTCTAGGCATGTTACCTTCCTCACTTCTGTCCAACCCTCATCCTGACCCACTGGTCCTCTACACACCACAAAGCAACGGCCTAGTGGCATATTGCTCCCAAACCCATAAAAGCTAGAGTTGCTGAGGATCTGTTGCTCCCAAATTACAAGCCATACAACACACAGAACGGCCTGTTCTCATAGGTGCTCTGCAAAAATGGGGGGGGGGGGGGGGGGGAGGGAGAGGG
>VZTD01003100.1:75880-114604 GCA_013397725.1 Rhagologus leucostigma
GCGGGGCGTGGGAGCGGTGGGGGGGGGGGGGGGGGGGAAGGAAAAGGGACCCTCAGGCTAGCAGTGCTGAACTCCAGAGGCTGCTTACCAAGATATATCTCAATATCAGTTATGACTGTGTGGCTCACAAAGTGACACACTGGTCACATGACTTGACTTGCTTTGTTTTCCAGAGGGGCAGGCACAGTGGATGTCAGCCAACAAGAGGAAGAAATACATCCAGGCCCAGTACACGCAATAGTGTGAAGCACGTAAGTCATCACCTACTGCCCTATTCCTATAAACACATCAAACCGGCTTAACTGAAAAGCCCCAACCTTGTGATCAACAGCACCACATCCAACTGATGCCACTAGTAACATTCCTGAGACAGATAATAGAGTCAATGCTATTTGAAGTCTTTTTTTAAATGAACTAGGCAACACTCTCCACAAGTTTCCAGACAACACCAAATTAAGACCAGTGCTTGAAATTCTGATCAGATATGTGCATGTTTGGTTGTTTCTTTTTTTTTCTTTTTTCCCTACCATGCTGGGGATCAAACACCAGAACAGGGGACAGAGAGGGCAGGGAAGCTCTACCCTTGGAGATACCTAAAACTCAACTGGATAGGCCCTGTGCTTTTGCATACTCTATAGAGCAATATTACTACAATGGGTTATAAAAGCCTGGACATCCAGAGCAACACCCTATCTTCAGGCTTCCTTTTGGTTGAAGTATCTGGCTTCTGACACAAACTAAATTAGATTTTACTTAACACTAAGCTGCAGTGAACAGACTGTCTAGTGGGTACAGACATCCTCAAGCCGCGCTGCCTCTCCTTGCTGACAATTTTTATAATGGCGCATTTTGCGTTCAGCAGCCGCTTTCAGGGCAAGTTATGCAAACTACACAGCTTCTCCTCAGAATGAGGTATATGGGGAAAGATAAGCACATAGCAGCACAAAGGAGCACATGGCAGCGCAGACCCTGGGGGGAGGAGGTGTCACGCGGCAGACCCCTAAGGAGAGGAGCCTGCCGGAAGCTGACAGACGGGTGAACAGTGCATGATCACCCCATAGAAGGACACCTAGAAGGTGCATTGCTGATGTGGCAGCACGGGATGGTTGTGTGGTGAGAGTTACCATGTAGGGAGGTGCTGTGTCTTGGGGAAGTGTATAAAACCAGCTTGTTCCTTTGAATAAAAGATTCAGATCGGAACACTGAACACAGAGCCTTTGGTGAGGCTTCAGCTGAAGCATACCCCAGTTGTTGTAATGCACACTAGGACCAGGGCCACTACTCACTACAGAGTCCAGAAGCAAAATAACTAAAAACCACAGCAGGACGAACCTGGGAGGGAGTGGTGGTGTTATCTGTGATGTTCAGAGTTCTCTATCATTACAAGTCTGACTCCTCTGGTAAATAATGGGAACTCTCAAGAGCACAACAGAAGTCTCCTAAGGCTGGCAGTGGGAAGGGCTAAGAGCACAAAAAGCCCATTTCTCCAAAGTGCTTTCTTTTTCAGGTGCAGACATGGACCTCTCTACACAAATCAAAAGGTCTCACTAACTTCTTCAACAAAAAGAAACCTTTTTTGAAGCACCGCTCCTTCCTTCTTGGTTGTTCTCTGAACACCTTTCCCCCAGCTATTGTTGCAACCTGCAATGTTTTCTACTAACACACAAGAAGTTGTTGACCTGGCCAGAAAAGAGCAATTACAGAGTCACTAGGAACTTTAAGCTCTGCTATAAAGAAGTTCAACTAGCCCTGCTGATCAAGTACAGAGAAAGTCATAGGTTCAGATTCTTCTTTGCCAGAGGAAACTCAAGCATGCTGTTTCAAGGATGATGTTTTAGCAACAGGCTGCTTGGGGCAAAGAAGAAAAAGCATTGCTTACTCTCTTACAAACTGAGGCAGATCTACTCCATGTTGAGTAGTTAGACAACCAGTGACCAGAGAGGAACACAGTACCCACAGTACACTAGCAGAGGAAACAAACTTGGATTGTAGTTCTTTCTTTCCTTCCTCTTTCACTCCCTCAATTTATTTCTATTTTATATATAGCTTAAGGTTCCCAGTTTCTCCCTCTCCCAGTATGCCCAAATCCCAAAGTGAAAACATTGTTCTCACTCTGACTTCTCTCAGCAGCCATCTATTCCCTTCTCCAAAGGGGATGTGGTTCAGCACTCAGAACACTCACCCACAAGATGGGTCAATTAATTAATATTAATCCTCCCTCAATACTACTTTCCCTTTCTACAGGGCAGCAGAAAACCTATTCCCCTACCCAGGCCCTAACAAATACCTATTAGATCAGTGGTCCCAATAAAGGCACCCAGCACAGGTGGGATTGATATCTCTCTGAGACAAACAGCAGAATTTAGGGCACCTGTGGCACTTCAGTAACAAAAACCAGATACACCTGAAGACAGGCTCTCCTCCAGGGTTAATAGTTATAAGGATTTTAGCTTTGGACTTCCAGGTTGCAAAAGTAGAATCTTATCCCATAACCACCTTATTGGGGATCTAAGCCCAAGTAAGTTTAGAAAGAAGGGAATAAGCCTTTACTAGACACCACTGCCTCCCTTTAAGTATTCATTTAGGGCTTGGTGTGAATGTGGGTGAAAGCCCAGACCCTCAAGGAATAACCACCCTCAGCCCTGTCCTGTATGTAGTGACCTTGAAACTTTACACCACCAGTCACAGCTGATGGATTAATGAAGACTGATTTGAACCAGCTGCACTCTGTCAGAGTCTTTGCTTTGATTTTCACGCTGCCATAACTTTCCATTTTAACTGATTATGCCAGGGATGAGGCTGTTAAGACAACAAAATACTTTGACAAAAAAGAAAAAAAAAAGAAGTGCCAAATTTCACTACTACTATTAAGGTATTTTTTCACTATAGTGAGAAGACTGACATGACATGACCCACTTTTTGTCAAATTCTTGCATGTGCACATGTTATTGAGGCTTCAAAATATGAACTAAAATTTTAGGGTCAGCAGACTAGGCAATACAAGGAGAGGCTTATGCCACAAAAACTCATATTCACAAAAGATTACTGACAAGTTTCCCAGGTCTTTCTGTGCAACTTAGAGCTTGCCACCTTTCAAGAAAAAAATTTAGTACTGCCCCAGGCTGCATCATGTACCATAATAATTGCCATAGAAATGCATCTCACTGCTTATCTGTCACAAAAGCACATTTTGTGGAGGCTTTTATGTCCAGAAAGCCTAAATCTAAAACTGGTGTTAGACTCTTTACTCTCTATTTCCCAGCACATACATGCACAGAAGCACAGGTTTGCCTGCTAATACCAGTTTTAGATTAACACAGTCTCATGCAAAAGGTACTAAATTTACTGAGGTGGAAGCAGTGTGCAGCCACTTGGAAAACCAAGATCCAGGAGCGATGAAGCTGGCATACCAGCCACCGGGTCACAGGCTCTGATTACAGCCTGCATTCCCACCCAGGGGGAAGGAACTGCAGATCACTCCCCAGACAACCCCATCAGCTGCTGTTCCACGGTCTCAGACAGCTCCTATATTAACTCTGACAAAAGTTGCTCACTTTCCCCTTGTCTGGGTAAACAGAAATACTTCCCAAAGCATAAGAAATTAACTGTTTCAGATTTTAGTTGCAGGGACCCTGCTGTCATACACGGAGAAACAGCATCAGATGAAAGAGATGATCTCTGGTGTCTCGTCCTCCCACAGTATGCCATCCAGCATTTGACACACTCCTGTTGCTGCCTGTTGGTATCCTGCTTCTTTTAAGTATGCTTTCGTTTCTCACACCAGGTTTAGCACACAACAGACCGTTTTGCATTACAATCCAGCCTCTCATTCACCTGATTGTTGCTGTGACTCCAAAAATACCTGAGATCACAAGTACCTCTTTGTTACCAGCTACAGCAACACTGCCAGTGAACTGAGGTTTAATAGTAGTTTCACTATCACAGGTGCTTAGAGAATTAGATCCTGGAAGGATCAGAGAAATCAGCAGTACTTACCATCCACTAAATTAAACTGTTTATTGCCTTCTTGCACAGGCTCTAATTTACGCCATTCTCTGCAGGGCAGCATGTAAAACAGTATCAGCTCTGAAGCTGTCAGGGACTCAGCACTACTAAAGCAGATGCAGCACCACTGATTCCAAGAGAGTGACTCTGTGTCACTCAGTGGATGATCTCAGCAGCTTTCCTGAGCTGAACATGGACCTGTCCAACAGATCCCAGTACATATTCCCATCCCCCCATGTCAACAAATCTGCCTGACCAGATTCACTGAGTTTATTTCAGTTTAAACATTGGAGTGCATAAGTACATCAAGAAAGAGCTTAGGCCCTCTGTAGCCAACTCTTTTCAACTTTCCCAGTTCCTCAGAGAACTTTGAAAATTCTGAATACCATACAGACAAATATTATTATAATAGTACCAAAGCAAAACTACAATAGCTACTCAAACAAGCTTCCTAAGACATAATCAGCAGTATACAACAAGAGAGAATATAATAGGAGTGCTCCTTTCAAATGCTACCGCAGAAGAAGCCAATCTGAAACATGCAATCCTGACAAAGCCAGAGCTATGAGGGGACATTGACAGGCTCATCGGAAAAATATATCATTAAATAATGGCCTCCACCAGGTGACTGAATGATGGGGCACCACTGATCAGCTGCAAGAGACAGCTCTTCCCTTTGTGACCCAGGCAAGGATCAGCACGGAAGGAAATGGGAATTGGCATAAAACCAATATCCATTCCCTCTGATGGAGGACATGTGATGGGTACCGTCTCTTCTAGCACATTAATCTGCCCACCCTGCTCTTTTCTTGCCTCGTTTGACTGGAGGAGAAACATTTCATAGGCACTATCCAAGGCTTCATGACAACATTTTGAACCAACCCATCACGGGAGAAACACCTTCAGTCCAATCCTCTGTAATATTTATGAAAGAAGTAAGGCATTAATTACATGCACATCATGATTTGGATATTAACTTCCTGTGCCGGTTTGGCCAAAATCTAGTAATATAGCCCCTGAGAGAAAACCAGGTTACAACCACCCTTCCCCCCCACAGGGTTCGGGAAAAAAAATTTTTCCTCGAAGGAAAGTGAAAGAGATAAAAACTATTTATTTTAACAAACACACAGGAAAAGGATAATGATGCTAAATAATGAATTAAAACCCCCGCTATAGAGAGAAACCTGGGAAGATTTCAGAGTCCTTCTGTAGGTGTGGTCTCTCTCCTCCTCAGAGCTGGTCGGTGAGGGCGTGGGCCCACCCCCGGGCCTCGGGGAGAAAATTCTCCTGATGTGTTCTGATGTTGTTGAAACAGTTCAGAAGAGAAGGGAAAAAACCAAAGTCCCAGGAAACAAAATTCAGCTCTCCATCTCACGCCAAGAGGAAAAAAAAACCAGCTGGCTGAAGAAAAAGCAAGCAGGGTGCTCCCTCCATGCTATCCGTAGCCAGACAACACTGAGGAGTGTAATCTCTGTGTCCTTGAGAAGCTGCTTTGGAAAGTTCATCTGGGGTTTTTTGGGTTTTTTTCCTCAAGCTCAGTTTAAAGGCACAGAAAAGGCACAATATTACTTTTTGGACATAGAGCATGATAGGGGATACACATGATAGAGTCACCCCAAGACACTTCCAAGCCATAAAGAGCAGAGACATTTAAATTTAAACAAGAGCGTAGCTTTTAGCACACAAAATAGTAGCTTTCAGAAGAAAGAAAAAAAAGACTTTACCAAGCCTGTATTGTGTCCCAGATTGGTCCTTGGACCTAGTGCTGAAAGCCAACACCTGAGAAAATGCTGCAATCCCAGCAGCCGTATGAATCAAGACAAATAAGTTAATCATGCTGTGCCTCCATCTTCTCGTAGGAATAATGCACAGCTGCTTCACTGGGGTAATGCAAAGCTGTTTTCATTAGCATTCACAGACATCTTTCTTCCCAGCAGAGGAAAGTAGTAGAGAAATGTTAAGAATCTCCACTGCTGGGCTTCTCTTCTAAACTAGCTCTTTTCATAAGTTATGTCTTACCAAGCATACAAAGATTTCTTAGAACCTTCTTAATCAAGAAAGCAAACATACCCTCATTTGCCAAATGCAGCCTTGTAATTATGTGGAAATGAGGCAGAAACAGCACATACATGCATTAACATTGACATGATCAAGAGAAAACACCATTAGTATATCCTTTTGGAAATGACAGTTTTCAGCCAGACAAACAGTTGGAAAATCACAAGTGGGGCTCATTAAACATTTTCTTTTTCAAAATTAATTTTAAAAAGAAGATAAAATGATGCAGTAACTCAAGGGAGAAAAGGAGCCATGGTGTTTAAATGCACTAAATACATTCTAAGCTGTCCATCCAAATGGACCCACAGATCTCATGTACCCAGAGCAGACATTTAATGGACTGTTGGATAGCTGTAAACAACCAGCTGACCTTCTGCAAGCTCCTTCACCTGCTTCAGACAGAAAAAAATCTCAGTCAGTAAAGATAAAAAACACACATGCAGCTGAGTAATCAATGCTAGCACAAAGGAATGGTATGGGATCAGGAAGGCAAGCAGAAGAACTGGGCATAGAAAAAGAGCAGTACATAAAACATTTGCCATTACAACACAGGTTGCCTGAAGGAAAGCACTGGGGAAACACCTGAATCTGCGTTGGAATCCATTTAAAGTCAGAGTAAAATATATTCCACTCTCAGTCTGTAACATTGAAGATATTCTTACTCTTACCATAGCACAGACACACAAACAACTTCATAATGGGCTGCAATTTGCTGAATTAATTTCTTTTTCTTCTTCTTTTTTGTGTTTTTCTTTTTATTTATTAGAACAGGTTTATCTTTCCAATTATCATTTTCCAGCATCATAAGTCAGCATTCTAACTCTCATTATTTTCAACTATGTTGACATTGGGAAATAGAGAAACAGTTCCTCTGTTGTTTCTTTACTTCCAAACTCCATTGTATTGTAACCACCGGTGACCATTCTCTTCCAAAAGTGACATATTCAGTAGATCTGTCTCTGTGCGACATGTAAGACAAAGCACTTTCATTTTAGCAGTGGTTAAGATTGGATTAGGTTAAACAAATGCAAAGCACTTGGATCATTTTCTAAAACAAATTAAGGATCTAATATACATTATTAGATCTGGGAAATACGGGATATATCTCTAGACTAAAAGCTATATTGCTTCTGTTGGGTGATACTGGTACAGCTCAGGTGCTCAGAATTTGTATTAGCACCTTCCAATATCTTTAAAGTTCCAGCATGTTGTAAAGCTTTAATTATCTTCTTGCCATTTTATCATTGTTGGTCTGCTACACGTATCACTGTATTAAGTCACAGAACAGAAATGTGACATGGGCAAATAGTACTGATGGGGAGTTCTGGCAAAAAAAAAAAATCACCTTAGTTACATTAATAAGCTTTCCCTATAAAGCAAACTCAGCTCAAGCTGCTGCAGTCTTGATTTCTAATTTGTTTGGAATCTGTTTTGATTTTCTGTCTCCTGTTAAATATAATTCTCTTCTGGGCTCTGTTTTATACATTGATTTTTGCAATTGCATCCATATTACATTGGAACTCAAATTCACAGTTCTCAAATTCAGGTTACACAGAAAAATTTAGACAAATAATTCCAATTTTTTTTCAATTAGAGAGATACTTTGCCTCTTTGAGCAAGGAGGGGACTCAGAGTAGTTACAGCACAATTTGTCTCCACAGTCGATACACAGTAGGAAGTGATGGACTGTTGACTTCTTAAGAGTATACTGAAAAAAACTTCTCTCTAGACTATACTTTGTATAGGAGAAACTTACAGTTTAATGAAGTGAAACTGTTATTTTAAATCACTGTGCTCCAGAGTAGCAATCAGTGCTGGCCTGAGAATACAGAGAATCTCCTAAAACTCTCTGCTGCACAGGCCTCATCACTAACACAGCACATGGTGACTATTTCCATTTAAATAATCACAAGTGGGGCTGACATTTTTATTTCAAAAAAATAATTTTTACTGATTTTTATGGCTACTAGGTAAGTCTTAACATGTGTTCATCTCAAAAATACACGCAGAGAACAGAAACATCATTACCATAGCACAGACCTGGTTGCTATTCCTAGCAGGTCATTTAGGGCTTTCTGAGAGCAAAGTCTCCTATTCCTGCGCCCAGATGGGTTACTTGTGTCAGCACAGCACCATACCCAACCTAACCCGGTTAAATCTTCTCTTAAGAGAGGCTTCGCCAGTTACCATTGTCTTCAGCTGGAATGTAAGAAGGCAACAGCTCTGATGATTACAATTCAAAATTAACTGAGCTTGAGACCCTCCCATTTGTAAGGGGCAAATATTAATAACTACTTTTTGGTGGTTTGCCAGCTGAAGTCACTTGGATCTTGTAGAATTACTTTGTGGGTATGAAATAGAGAATGATACATAAAAGTTGAAAACCATGAAAGTGGGTTTTGGTTTTAGATGTTTTGTCCATTTTACATAAAAGCAATTAGGAGTTCTGGCTAGCAGCTGACAATTTCTGCTGCTAGACAATACTATTTCAAAGGCAATCTTTGTACCTACACACTCTTTCTTCATCCCCTTTATTCAAAGGGTGTGAGCCCCTCAGTTCAAATAAATATTTTCAAACTTATTTTATATAGACAAGAATATTGACAAGAGTCTCCTTTCTCTTTCTCCTCTTCCCCTCCAGTTTCCTCCTACAATGAATATGCCACAAGACAGATACCCAAGGCACTATTCCACTAATATTAAGAAATTTGGTTTCCTTTCTCTCAAAAACCAGCTGATTAGAGCTAGATGCATGACAGACTGTTTGCTTTCAAAATAGTCAAGAAATAGCCTGACTGCTTGGGGGCTTGGTTTTGGTGGGTTTGAGGGGAATGAGGAAGACCTTGCTTCTCACTCCTCTTCAAGCAGAGCATAATCGATATGGGTTTCTGATATACTGCTCCTTGTCTAAGTTTACTCATCACATTGACCAAGGAATCTGGAATGCTTTAAGTACCCTCATTGTGTTCTCATTTTCATTTCAGACATTGCCTTCCCCATCATCTCAGATGGAAGAAAGCAGAGCAGTCTTTGTGATGTGCTGCTCTGCCACTGTGCTGACCACTTTGTACATTTTTTAAGAAGACAGAGTTTTCTATTGCTCCAGCAGAGAGATCATTTTTGTGCCTCATTATTTCAAACCCTTTCCACTTCATTATGAAAACACCCTTTGCTAGAGCTAAGGTAAGTAGCACAATAGCATTTCAAAGCAGCATGAATTAATCAATACAGCCTGTACACCTGAGAAGTACAATGTCACTCTCACTGGAAGGTGTAGGTTTCATTTCAAGCTGCTCTCCATCCTTCCAATTATGTACTTTATAACTCATCTTCTACAAAAAGCATCAGCTCCCAGGTAAAAAAACAAACATTTCTGTTGAGAAACAGATATGAATATAACTGAAGCAGAAACAAAATAACTCATCTGCAGAAAGAAAAAAAAAGAGAAAGAAAAAAATTGAGTCAACAGGTTAGTCTCTACTTCATCTAGAATAGTTAGGCTTGACCCATATATACACCTGCTATTTTCTGTACAGTGTTCTCAAGCCTCAGGGTCACTTGTTTGATCTGGAAAGAAGAAAGGAAGCAAGGGCCAAGAGAGCTTTCCTACCCATCCTTTTCACTGCCTAACACCTCATCTCATTGTCAAAGAGCACAGTTAGCTTGCAGCCTGGCACACACTAGAACTCAAAAAAACAGATTTTTATTTCTAGGGCCACTATTGAACCACGAAGCTGTCAGAGTTTAAGGCTCATGATGCTTTTTCAGCTTCACTGAGTGACCTGTGTGGGCTCTACATCCAACATTCAGTCCATTAGCTGTACTTACAAAAATTTTACTTTTGTTCTTGAAATAGGCTACTGTGCTCCATTGTGTATTGTGAGTGGAGATAATTTCCACCACTCACCCAGAGCAAACCAGACCAGTGGGAGCCAGCAGAGCCCTGGGTTAATTGCTGTAGGAGCTGCCTACCAAACTCCTGTACAGCCCCACCAACACAGTCATCCTTTGTCATTCACAGTCCCTCTATCCATACAATTCGCAACTCAGCTGCTCAAGTTAAGAGAAATGTTTTACAGCAAGAAAGTCAGCCCTGGTCCTTCCTACTTTCGAGCCATTATTTTAAGACATAGTAGAAGCCAGGCTCAGGGACTGTAGTCAAATACTAGATCTTTCTAACTGCATGACAGGAAATGGGAGGAGTAGCACCAGTCCTTCAGAGCAGGAGGAGTTCGTCCCTTCCTGCAGTCCAGCAGTACAGTTATCTTCTTCAGAAGGCACAGAGGCACTAACTAGGAGTTAGTACTCAACTATTTGTGCCTTACCACACTGAGGTGGATCCAGCACACACTTTTACATCCACTGATCATACAGAAAAAAGCAGAAAAATGGGAAAACATCAATTCGCCTGTTACTCCCGAATCTTTTATCTATTCTGCAGTCAAGCTCTAAAGCAAAGACTTTAAAGCAAGAGCCAGTTTGTTCATTAACAAGACGTCTCTCCCAAGTTGCTTTTGTTCAGATGTGCCATGTACAGATCTGGTTTGAAGTCTTATAGAAGGCACTGCAGAGCTGACAAAGATAGAATAAGTGCTTTGAATAAGGAATTGTTGTGCAATTTTTTTAATTTACATAGTGGGAATCCTCCTCACAGACCAAAATTAATACTGTTCCAAGAGGCTTATGCATACATCACTGCAGTTCATTCTGTATCATAGTGCTAGTTTTGCACTGTAATTTAGTGTATGGGATTTTATCACCAGTCTTTCAATTGCAGATATCAAGCAGAACAAAATGGCTTACAACATCTCTTACTGGCAAGAGTTTAGATGTGTGCTTGAAAGGCAACTGGAGCTAAAATATGACAGCCAGTAGACTAACCTTAACCAAGGATGAAGCTTTCAGATGGTTCTTTCTCTTCCAAAACAGAGTCAGCTCCTCTGGGGTCTGCTTTGCCTCTGTTATAAAGGCTTGTAACAGCATACTAATCCAGCCCTTGGGGGTGGCTCACAACAGATATGGTGCTGAGTGCAGGCTTGGGAAAGGGCAGCACTCTTTTGACTGAGGTGAAGCTGGCTGGCTGTTATTTACTTTCTGCCTTATGAAGATATTTGCTTAAAAACAAATGCAATCAAGACAGCAGTCCACTGACCATGTAGCAGATGGAAAGCAACTCAGCTTTACTGACAATGTCCCAGAAAAGTTTCATTTTGTTCAGTTTCTAAGTCTATCTAAAAGAAGATCCAATAGAAACTTGCCTCCACAAAGTTAATCCTGAAGGAAGATGTGCTGGTTTTGCCTGAGTTAATTTTCTTCACAGTGGCTGGTATGGGGCCGTGTTTTGGATTTGCTGAACACAGGGCTGATAATATAGAGATGCTCTTGTTATTGCCAAGCAGGGCTTACACAGAGCCAAGTCCTTTTCTGCTTTCTGTATTACCACACTTATGAGGACGTTCCCCCATTCCTGACTCTGAGTACTCATCAACCCAGCCGGAGCACAACATTCTGGAGCAATGTAAATGGAGGGAACAGAGCTCAGCACGCAAAGGCTGTTTCCAAGACTGCCCCACCATGCAGCATGGACACAAGTACCCTGTCTTCGGTTAGCCGGGTCAATTCCCCAGTTTCAGCCTGGAAAGGGTCAGAGAGCACAGTGACATCTCCCACCGTGCTGGGCTGACCGTGCGTACACAAAGCCCTGACACCTCCTAAGCAAATGTGCTTTGTTCTGCAAGTGCAGAACAGCAGCTTCTTCAGCTGAGGAAAATGTGCTGGGTTTGCTGTAGAGATGAAGAAGTGCAGACAGGCGCATATCCTGTGGATGCCTGCCAGCACATAGAATGGTGACTGCAAATGCACAGCAAAAATGGCAGGGTGACACTGCAAAGGCAGAGAGCCATTGGCAGGCTGGTACCAGCACAGCCCCCTTGGTCTGAGGACAGCTCACAGAGGAAGAGTCTAAGCCACAACAGATCTCCATGTGGCCGTCTGAGCAGCTCTGCCCTAAAAATGGGAAGCACTTGTAGCACGTTACTCAACAGGCACCAGGCAAGATATCTCTCCTGCTAGCAATGCACTTTCTGATGCTAGACAACATCAGGGCTACTAAGCTGAAATCCATTGTTAATCCTTTAGCAGACTGAGTTTACGTAAGTTCAAAAGGGAGTTCTCTGTCATTGTTACAGACCTCATCTCCTGAGACAAGGTGAGGCAAGTTAATCAACAGAGGTGTGGTTACTAAAGCACAGGAGAAACTGGTGTATTGGGACTCAGTTGGTTTTCTAACTACAGCTTTGATTCACCTATTTTTCTCAAGCCTGTCTCATCTGTTAAGCTTTCTGAAGTGGTACCAATTCAATGCCTAGCTGAGCTATCAACCTTCCTCTTTCATTTCATGTAGCACTCTAGCCTCTACGCTAAAAAAAACTGGCGCCACACATGGAGAGAATAGATAGTTTAAGTTTAATGCTCACTATGGCTAAGAGTCATTTATGTTAATAGACATTTTTGTTCCTTGGAATTAATCTTCCTCTGGGTTTTTTTTTGGTGGCATAAATCAGAACAAATTATTTCACTTACAATTTAGCATACTCTTCTCAGATACTAAGAGCAGAGAAAGATAACCAAAAGCAATCAAATTACCAAATCCTAATGAACTACCATTTGTCAGCTGAGCCAGGGTTACTATTTCCTTGAATGTAGCAGGAAAACATCAGAAAGGCTTGAGGATGGTGATTAAAGGCAGTATGTTTAATTCTGTGTTTGTAGGAGGCACTCTCAACCACTTGCCTTCAAATCTCCATCAATTGCAATCTCTTGTCCTTACTCTGCATTTTCATCCTTTTCCAACTCTCCCAACACTTGCTACTCCAGCCAGTTGCTGCTGAATTCCCCACTGGCCTCTGAGTGCTGGACAGAGATGCGTTCCTGAGCAATAGAGGCTTCTGGACCACCAGCATAGGAAAGTGAAGAGGCTTGCCTGGTGTCCTAGGAAGCCAGAGGGCAGCTCTATCCTCAGATCTGCCAGAGACATTTTGACATTTCCTATGCCTCCTTTTCATCACACTTGGATTGATAATAACTTTGCAAAACATTCTGAAGTCCTTGGTAAGGGAATAAAAGGAGATGCCTAAATGTGACATCTTAGACGACTGCAGGCTACGACAAGATAAAAAAAATCATCCTTTCTTATCCAATAAAGGTCTAAGGACTCAAAAAAACCAGCAATTTTAGCAATTTTGGGTGCAGTATTAGTTCGGATACATGAGTTGAATCCACATGGCATATTAACAATTTCCAGCAAAGAAACAATTTCAGGAGCTATTCGTTTAAGCAATAGTTTCATTCTATCTGAATGCTGGAAGCGTTAAAGGCTCCTACACACCCAGTAGCATAGATGAGGAAATGGCATAGTGTGAAAATCAGAGAATAGAAGACGGATGTCAGAGTTCCAAAGAACAGAAAGTAGCATTTTTATTTCTCCTGTTCCAGCTTTCTGTGCATGAAGGCGCACACACAGAGTCTGCTTTGGTTTTCAACACAGTACCCAAAGATAGGGGTTTGTGTTCCCCCCAGAAGTATATAAGGTGAAAGAGGGGGGTGTTTCCAACACAGGTGGTCAGAGGACTAAAAGATTACATGTCTAAAACAGGGAAGGGTTGGTTAATCCCCTTCACCTGAAAGGCAGTTGGACTTGCCTCATAATCTGCTACTGTTTTGAAACTAGTATAATAGAAAAGTTTGTGGGTGTTTTTGTACCATATTAATTGGAGCTGGATCAAACCCAGGATGAAGGACAGTATTCTCTACTGACACAAAGGGCAACAGCGACCTGGAGCCCTTTCATCTTATTACCATCAGACCAGCCCACCAATTACATCAGGCCTGAACAGAGACCGAGGTTTTATCCTGGTTCCTGTTAATCCAGCATTTGAGTAAACTTAAATACTGCAGTATCATTTCCAAAAAAGCCTAGGCTGTCACAGGCAGGAATGATCACTTCCCTCTCCCCAGGAAGATGTATGCAGATTGCTGGGGAGTCATAAAGGAAATGCATCCCAGAACAGCAAAATGAATGAAATGCTTTACTTTGTTCAGCTCACTCTTGAACCATCCTATTTGGCCACATATGGAGGCAGGTACTGTACTACTGCTCTTTAAGGAATTTATATTTACAATCTTTCTTCAAAAAGAACAGTAAGAAAATTTAAATACCCAAAAGCTCTAAGGCATTCAGGAAGCCTACAGTGCACTTGGCACTGCTCTCTGAATGCAGCAGTGTTAGTGCTTTTTGTCCTTTACCCTGTCCCATCAGATGTCTTGCGTATACTCACCTGAGCTGTACTGTCAACACCAGCGACTTCTGGGATCACCTTCAATACTTTTCTTGTTCAAGCAACTCTGCAGCAGCAATACCTTCCTCAAGAGTATTTCAGCCTTTCTGCCACCTAGTCAGACTAAACAGATCAGCATTCAGTTTCCCCTGAGTCTGTAGAAATGGGGTTTATTCTAAGAGAATGCTAAGGGCTTCTGACAAACTGGATTAAAACCATTGATCATCTTCAAGAAAATTCTGTCTGCATTCAGCCAAGTTCCAAGGTAGGATGTGCATGTGTCATACACAAGAGCCTAATAATTCACTTACAATGTCTTTGATGCTATCACTGCCAAAAAAAACCCAAAAAAATACACCAAACAAAAAAAATTATCAGAGAAACAGAAGTCTGGGGTTTTAACACTGCCTGAAAACTGGCAAAAAGCCCTACCCACAGCCCCTGAAAAGGCTTTCCTTCATGAGCTGCAAAACTTTTCACTTTTCTTTAAGGTTAAAAGAGCTTTCTGCTGTGCCACTTTCATGTCCTGTTTTCCACCATTTCTGTTCTGCCCACTCCATCTGAGGGTTCTCCCTGATTCCCTTCTTCACATCTGAGTCCCCTTTGAACAGCCTTTCTGTTCAAGCAGTTGGAGAGGAAAAACACACTCCTCTCTTCTCATCTCTTCTCATTCCCCATCAGCAGTGCTTCCCTCTCTGCCCAGAAAACTGCCAGTGTGGAGCGACCCTGTGTGTTGGGAAAGAGCTGCTCTAGATGGCACGTCCTGGACCTTGGAGAGAGACAACAGGAGAACCAGGCTCCCTCGGGCTGTTTCACATGCCTGCCTCCAGTACAAGGCAGGTCTTCAAGGGCACATCCTGACACCTTGCAAAAAGCAGAGCAGCAGGAGCTGGGTGCAGCAAGGAGGGAAGGTCCTGACACCCTGTCTAAAAGGATGAAAAATATCATCACTATTAGGGAGATGGTGTTGCCTTTGTGCTGATATTTGACATACAGACCCAGCAAACAGATTCTCCAAAGCAAACACCACCCATACTGCAAGCTGACTTCTGTACGCTGAAATTTCCTGTCCTTGGCTGGTAGTTACAGGAATGCTGTCAGTATATTCATGCCAGAAAGTCCAACCACAAAAGCAAAAAATTAAAGAAAAAGGGTATTGCCAATGAAAATCTGACCTTTTTGAGACTGATGAGTACTGTAGATGTTGGATGGCTCTGCTCCTAAATACACCTGAAGTCAACCATTAAATACTGTGCAATAAAACCGCCCCATACTGAAAGTTTTGCCCAAGCCTTGGAGGCCACCCATCCTACAGAGAAGTATTTCTATTCAGCAGAATTACAGGACCACCACAAACAAATAAAACAAATCTATTAGCAGAGAGTTAGGTGACCTTCAGGAGAACATCACCTTCTAAGAAACTTATAGACATAAAACTCAAATTTAGTGGGGTTAAAAGGCCTCACAGGCTTTTGTGTCCTTAACTGCTTCCTTTGAGGCAAGTCATGCATGGAGATGAAGCACTGAGCATATAAATTTCCATGAAACTCACTGTCCTGTCTGTATTTCTTACTGATTTGAGTAATTTCTTAGAACTGTTATTCTTTTAGTGATTATAATCTTGCAGGAACCCTGGCCATAGGGTAGAAGGGACCTCATGGATGACTGAATCCAGCCTCCTTTTCTTGAAATAGTGCCATATAATTCCACTTACAAGACTTGCCAACCCAGGTTTTAAACTAGCAAGGCATTCTGTTCCCTGTGCTCTGTGGATATGTCTTTCCAACATAGTGCCCTGATGCTTAACTGGTTCTGTTGTGGTTTTAGCAAGTTTTATAGAATACTTGCTGTCTTTACAGCTCTACCCGCAAAGCACTTCAAAAGATTCTCTGTTAAGACTTACTACAGTAAACCTGCTGACTCTATAATACAAATTCAAAGTAATTCCAGGTCAAACCTTTAATCAGAGAGACCTCTGTAAGCTGCTTCCCACCCTTATTAAAAGAGATTTACAAAACCATGAAGGAGGTTGGAGAGTTACTGATGTGCCATTTAAAAAGGCTCCATTGAGATTTGGGTATTTTTATCTTTTAGAAAAAAGCATTTGCAGATTATAACTCTAAGGAGACAATTATAAGAGCATTCTGAGAGCCTTTTCACTTGAACTATAAGGGGGAGAAATGCTACAGCAAAGTATAGGAAAGAAAATACATTGCCTAAGCCTTTTTCTTGAATAGGATCCTAACTAGCCATGTCACAGCTGCGGTGAAGTGTCTCATGTTCCTGTGATTTATTACTATAAGGGCCGTATCATCTGCCAAAGTGTGCTTGTAAGAAATTAAATGGTTTCCAAAGGAAACTTTAGACTAAGACAGATTTTAGATTCACATTTTTACCGTGATTAGTGTCTGTGAAGCTCCTTTGAAAACTTTTGCATCAAGCACAAATACAAAATTATTGCCAAATGCAGTTTGAATTTGGGAAGGTTTCAGGAAGGAAGCCCAATTACCCACAGAAAGGGACGAAGAGACCGTTTACAGGACTGAGAAGGCAGAACAATTCTGAAAGAGAAAGGAAGTGGCAAAGTTCCAACATGCTGTGCCTTGGACCCAATTGCTTTCTGTCTAACATGATGAGCTGTTCATAGGCCTGAGTTATTCTATTACCCTTTTAGCTTGACCTTGGACAATAAGCCTCAAATCAAGTGTAAGTAACAAATTAAGGGCTTGATCCTACACTCCCAATTCCCTTTCACTTCAAGCTGAGGAGGGAGAATGGTATTAAGACCTATATTAATGTTGATCATGGTATCATTCCTGATGGACATCCATTCAGAAAAGAAAACTCCCGCAGTTAGCCTAGCTACTGCAGACAGACAATTTGGGACCACAGCAGAAAACAAAGCAGCAATATTTCCATTGATACCAACAGCATCAGAGAACCTCAGAGTCAGCCCTTCAAGGCTCTTGTTTGCATATGAGTGTTTCTGCCAACTTGTATCAACTTCTCATTTTCAAAGGGAAATAAATTTAACCTCACAATATTTGTCCATTGCTGTAAGACTGCTCTGCTTTCCGGATGTCAGTCAGCAAAACTGAGTACAACTGTAAAGAAGTCCCAACACTTCTATCAAAAAGACCTTGGGAACATACAGTATGAATCTATTACACCTTTTTTGTCATTAAAGTATGGAAAGAGCAAAAACAAAATACAAATACATGGAAAAGGAAAAGTATGTAACAATCTAAACAGATTGGCAAGCTGTAACACTGGGTATTCTCTGTAGAAGGCCCAGAAGTTTACTACTTACTAACGGGCCAAACAAACATCTTGGTCAGTCTCAACTTGATTTACGTTGTATAAAATACCAAAACACCAGCAGTGAGGAAAGACTGATATCTTGCTGGCCTAAAGAGGTGACTTGATTTTCAGATGCGCCAGGAAGTTGCTGGTGGTAAATTACTGTTGTGTCAAATAACATACCCTAGAATAAATGCTAAATTTAGTTCTCTAGCATCAGAATCAAAAAGCACAGATAGTTGCCATGAGACACTGGGAACAAAGCAGCTTTGGTAGTTAACACCAAGGAGGAGATTCTCCCCTGAATTATAGAGTCTTCAGAGGGGATGTAAAAAAAATCACAGGGAATAACCAGATGCATGAACAGATGAAAATATGTGGCTATTAACAGAAACAGAAGGGTTTTTTGAACTTGGTCTCCCCACCTTTATCTGTATTCCTCCTAGAAAAGTTTTGCAGAGCTTCTGCAAGAGATTATTTCTGATTTTGAATTTGCAACAGCAGGTGTCACAAATAACACCTCCCTCTAAACCACGAATACACACCC
The DNA here is from genome assembly GCA_013397725.1 of Rhagologus leucostigma. Lineage (NCBI taxonomy): Eukaryota > Metazoa > Chordata > Aves > Passeriformes > Rhagologus > Rhagologus leucostigma. Next base: position 94,127 of record VZTD01003100.1, read on the forward strand.
AAGGAGCACAAGTTACACCGCCACAATACCTCAATCCATTTGCTTTAGCACCAGCCTGTAAAAGGATGATGCACAACTGTTCAATCTTCTACTTGCTTCCTTTTCTTCCTTCCAAGATAAAACAAGCATTTCGCCTAAACTACTGCAAATTTCGTTGAGGAGACAGGATCACATTATGATGAAGCCCATGAAATCTGTTTTAGAACTATAAAATGCTGGGATCAGGCCAAAAGAATCCCTTCAGGTATGCGGCATATTTCTCTTCCTATGCATTATATCTACAGTCTCATTCCAATACCATGTACCAAAGCCTTTTTCTCATGCAGAGAAGCCAGGTAGCACACGACAACCCACAGAGAACATTTCTGACAGCTTCTTTGACAGATGCTGTACTAATTTGAAAACAAACTAGTGAGAGACTCCAAGTCAGAAATACAATTTATTAGGAAAAAATAAAATAAATGCAATAGTACAAAAAAACAACCCACTGACAAAGTGAGAGTACAACCTGACCCCCTGATGGTCAGGAGGTTGGTAGCAGTCCGATTAAATGGTGGCTGCAGTCCTCCTGGAGTGATGGTTCTGTTGAAGTAGTGATCCTGTAGAAGGGTCTGGTCTTCCTCTGACGGTCCTGTGGTGGTGTAGAAGGGTCTGGTCTTCCTCTGGGAATCCAGTGGAAAAGGCTGCTTGGGCTCTTCCAAACCCCAGATTATATCCAGGTGGGAATGCTTGGCTACTTCCCCTGGGCGGAGCATCTCACAGTGGGATGGTGAGTCACGAGGTAAGGTATTGATGGGCCCATTAACAAGAGATTGTCCAAGAGCAAGTTATCTATGAGTCATGCGGCAAGGCATTGTCGGGCCCATTAACAGAAGATAGTCCGGGGGGAGGAGGCAGGGAACATTGCTACACCTGGTTTCAACAGCTCATGAGGATGGTAATAGAATACACTGTAACCCAGGACAGATGCTCAAGACATGCTGTTGACACTACATTTTTTACATGGTTGAGATAAATAATTAAAACTGATTCAGCACTGAGAATCTTTTAACTTTGTACTAATCAGGAAAAAACATGTTCAACTACGAGATGACTAGAATCATTAAAATTCTGTTTCAGAGAACTGCTGTTAAGTGATAATTCTGCTCTTCAGATTAGGAGAGAGGATTAATAATTGAATCCAAAAACTTAGTTATATATATATGGTGGGTTTATTTCATAATAGAATTAATGACTTGAGCAGAAATCCATTAAAATTGTTAGTATTCCCATGCTAGTCTGATTCTAAGCTTTTCCATTAAGTAGCACAGTCATAATGGCATTAAACTACTTAAGCAGCAAAAACAGCACATAATTATCACTTTTAATTCAGTCTTTTAGTGCATGAATAGATACTGTACATCTCTGACAATTCACATTCCTAAAGAGATTTTTCTATTCTGTCATAGCAGCTTCACCTCCTCTTGTACTGATATAACTGATCCAAGCATGTATAATTTTTTCCTCAAGAAAAATTCCTCAGATTAATGACACAGCAAATTTAAACTCAGAGGTGTAGCAATCAGCTACTCCTTTATTTACCTTTAGATGTTTAGATATGAGCAGGAACTAGGGTACAATTATGTACCATGTACCAGCGTACCAGCATATCAGCATCTTAAACCGTGAGCGTACTCCTGAAATTATGAGTATGTTAGATATTGCACATGATAAAAACAAAAGTCCCACATAGAGAGTATAGAGTATATGGAAGCTCTATAGAAATTAGAGGAGAAGAGAGAAGACTATGCAGCACATAGCATCCCTCCCTTGCCTCTCAAAAAAACCCTTTATTTACTGCCTTGGGACCTCCCTTTCTTGGGAATTAGGAAGTGTGACATATTTGTTCCTGCAGCCCCACGCAGCAGTGGCAATGGCTTGCTCCCTGCCCTCACAGGACTGCTGGGAGGTGCTGCTGGTGTGAACAAACCAAAATTCACTTCCCACCACTGCCATCCTCAGGGCCAGCCCTGCAAGGTGCCAGGAGGAGTACTGAGTATTGTAGGCTCAGGGATCTCCAGGTGCCTTTCTCTTGGTGCCCCCTCCCATACAATTGTCCCTCTGTCACACTGTAGATATTACCATCGAGCTAAGGAGCAGTGCCACCTTTGCATTTTCATGTATTTGTTAAAGGACTCCCTAAAGGCCAGTAAAAGGCAGAGCACAGGAGTGCTGTGGTTTAGTCGTCAACAGCACAGGTTCTGCAAAAAGTTGCAGCACAGCAGCTGTGCAAGTCACAAGTCTAATTACAGCCCACTATTTCCAAACCAAACTGAAAGAAACCAGGCAGCAGGCTTGGCCTGGCCAGGCTGAGCCCTTGTGAGGCAACACAGTACTGTCAACACCTGTTTTCAAGATAAATAGGCTGAAATTTGACACATTGCTGATCTCAGACGCGGCAAACTCAGACCTTGTCCACTCTTCTCTCTTGCCCGCAGTCTATGCCTCTCCCTGCTCGCATGTGCCTGCTATTGGCACAGCTTACATCCCTGCTTCCCCAGAAACTAAACAGCTTCTACATCTGATCACAGCGCCGGAGGGACAACATCCCCTCTTACACGGAATAAGCTCTCTCTTTCACAGGTCCTCAGCTGGCAGGGAAAGATGAAACAGTTCCTCCCACACCCCAGGACCAGGCATTTAATGTCCACGGTCCGTCTCCTCTCCATCACAGATCTACAACTGCAGCACAGGGCTCTGAGTTCTGCTCTAACATCATTAGTAATTCCAGTTTGTTGCAAACACATATCTAGCAGACATTTCTGCCTCTGCACACACAGATCAGGTGTCTCCTATTTCAACATTGCCATAAGAAAGTAAATGTCTGCTTGGAGAATCTGATACTTCAAAGCCTCAATTTCCTTAGCAAAATGAAGATATATCAACATTTGGTACAAGAAAACATCTTGTGGCAGCTACTGACATTCACGCCTGTCATATGTTCTATTTCCATCTTTTCTCTTTCTTCTCTTCCCTTAGTGGGTTAATGTCAACATAAATTCACAGGTCTTTCCGTATAGTAACAATAGCCACTTATGCACCATAAGCCCTTTTACAAAAAATACCATACCAGAAGCTTTTGTGTCTCTCCAGGTTGCAGGTACCCGAATCAAGGCAACGTCTAAAATAGATTTTCTCAGACACTGGAACAGAATCCATGTTAACCAAAACACGAGCCTAGTCCTGTGCTCAGGCTCCATAAACTGTCCATAAATCACATCAAGGCAGCTCCAGAAGAGCAAGGTTCCCCTTCTGGCTTCTCTGTCTACATCACTGCTGCTCACAATGGTGCTTCTAACCTACACAATCTGAGCCTGCAAAATCATAATTTGGGACCATAATTTTCTGCAGAGGGCCTTTTTCAAATAATCCCAGACTGACAAAACCAAGCTCCTTAAAGATGCAGCAAAATCACTTCATCACTGTTTCATGCATTTTATTTTAAAGGCCTATTAAGAACTCATTCTTTCTAGTAGAATGCTGTTTTGATCTCAACTTTTTTTTCCTTTGGGATCTTGAAAATAGGATTTTCCTGTCTCTGCCTCTTTTTTTCTTGTCTGTTTCTATTTGACCAATAATGATTCTTTTTTTCCTGTGCTTCTAAGAGAGTTGACATTAAAATGTCTAGTTTCTATTTTCTTTCTGTTGTATTTGTGCATGGGAGCCATTCACAATGATGTCAGCTCAGCTCTAGGCATTGTCTCTGATAGTTCAATTCCAACTGAATCGCTGGAGCCAGCAGGACATTAGCATTCACTTGATTGATTTAGCATACTCAGAGAATAAGATGGGGTTTGTATTCAGCAACACACATGAAAAACTGAAGAAATTATAAAGTAGTCCAAAGTTCTTTTGGAGTCACATATCTTTTCCTTCTCACATATATTCCTTTGCTTGAAGGCACCATCTAAATAATGGCCATTTCAATGCCAAGCCCTTCCTTGACAGTGCTCATGGAAGAAAGAGGAGAAAAAAGTGATTTGAAACTATTGTTTAATATAGTTCATCAATTTAACAGATTTCAAGGCTAAAAGATCATATTATGCATTACCTCCTATAAATATAGGAGAATTTCACCTGAAATTTCTGCATTTTGTCCAGCAACTGGAGAGAACACTTTTTCAAAGGTAAATACTTCAATCTGAGTTCTGAAATAAGTATTAAAAATATAACAGTTGATGGCTTTAAAACTTTCTTCCCTTATCTAGTGCCTACCTATAACAAGGTTTTGGTGTTGTATGTGACTCAAGACCCACGTGACCTACAAAGAGTTCACGTCTTTTCAGATTAGAGATTCTTGAATGTAAAACTAAAGCGAAAAGAATGCAGGGCAATATTTTCAGAAGAAGTGGCTAAAGTTTGGCTCAGGAATCCATTTGCCTCCAAAAGAAATGCTGAGCTGAGCAGGTGCCTGTGAACTGAATGAAGAAATATGGCTTTATCTTCCTGCAAACTAGAATCTCCACCTCACTATTTTATGACTTCAGAACAGGGATTCCCAAACTTTTCAACAGTCGGACTGAAGACCTCAGCAGATATGTTTGTTCAATTATACACTTTATGGGCTGCATTAGATGATTGGAAGGACACTACCATAACAGAACATAGTTGGCCTCTTCTTAGAAGCCCTTTTCCTTCACCATCTCTGTTGGGTCCAATGGATATTCAGCTATTCAAGGTGAGTTTGCAACCTTCAGACCATAACCATACTTGACCCCTGTAACAGGACCTTTCGCCCCCTGATACAGCAAAAGCTTATCTCTACTTCCCCCATGGCTAAGCTAGGCCAGAATGGTTCATCTTGTGATGAATTATCTCAGCTGAAAACAACCTTAGCCAGCAATAAACATCCTTCCTTGAATGGTGGGAAAGGATAAGCCAGAAATAAGTGACTGACAGACAAGCACTTTTTACAGCTATAAAAGACCACTATGATTTTCATGAAATCAGAAATTTCTTATACACTCTCTGAGTGTGTAGAGAGCCCTCCTCGACGCGGAGACATTCACATCAAGATACTTCCCCGGGATTGAGGGGAATTAGGAGATTCTTTGCACACCACCATCATTCGTTGGTAAGTGACATTGGCTCCTAATCTATACTAGTTTGCTAGCTGTAACATAGGTACCTTTGTCGCTGTTGTACCAGGGATGGAGAAAAACAACACAGATTCGGTCCAGGAAGAAGTGGAATAATTTATTAATTTTCAGACTCGTTTATATATCTTAGTTCGCTTGAATGGCATAAGGTTATTGGTCCTTTGGCCATCCACCTCCCATAATGATTGGCTAAACTCTACAACACTCATTTCAAAATATTTCTCCAGTTAGTAACAACAATACTGCATAACATCTTGCACCTGCAAGATAAAGGAAATAGTTTACAAAAGCCTCTAACTGTTTTTGGACCAGCATCCATGAGAAAGCAAGGACTTTCACACGGACGCTGGCAGAAAGCTGGAAAATCTCCCTGCGACCAAGCATCCACATACCTTTATTATTGTGCACTGTATTTTTATCTACTCATAGTTCTTTTGTTTATCTTGTGTAGTAAGTAAGCCTGTTAAAGTCTTATGTCTGTTTTCCTTGTGTCTATTCAATACATAATTCATGTTGTAATAGGCCTATTGGTCATTATTAAGGACTTGCGAGCGAGAGTGGGTTTTGGTGTGCTGGCTGCCTCAATAAAGCTACTGCCTACTGCCAGAGACCTGAGCAAAGGCAGAGACTTGTCTAAGCTCTTCCCTCTCATTCATAACAACACCCCATCTTCTGATGCAGTCAAATGGACAGGTAGAATTTGTGCATTTTCCAGTAGCTTCAGCATCATAAATACATGGATGATGTGACAACAAAGTCAGCTGTCCCAGTTCAACCTCACCTTTGCATTTCTCTTAATTCCAACAGTATCTCCTAATTAGGGGTTCTTTCTATATGACATGTAGCTCAGCTGGTGTTTCAACTGCTCAGAAACACCTGCAATAGCTCTCCCCTGGCTTCAGTTACCTGTTCTGAGTGCAACTGCAGGCTCCAGCCCAGCCTCCCTGCTGCACATGTACATAACAGGGAGACAGATGGGTCTGCTTCTAAGAGAGTGGACACTCATTTGTGATCATTAACAAGAAGTGCCTGTAAAAGATGACAACTCATGCGTCAGCCGAAACATTAATTTCACATTAACTGGAACAAGGTTCCTATCAAATATATTTTGATAATAGCCGATCTCTCAAGTATATTTTGCACCACACAGTGAGAACATAATGTTTGATGTCTTTCCTTGGAGGCAAGAAAGAGAGCCAGAAGGCAAATGCAGCTACAGCCAGTGAAGAAAGACAAACAGAAAATAGCAGAGAAACAGTTCTGTCTGTGGAGACAAGCAACAAACCATGGACCTTATCAGCTCTGTCAGCAGTGTAGATCCTGACACAGGTCTGTAGGTTCCAAAGGCTGCTATTGTTCCAGAGGGTGGTAGAGACACTACAAAGGATCAGTAGGAAGTAAGGGATGAAGATGCAGCTAACGAACATCTCCGTGGGCAGCAAGTCAGTATTTAAAGCTGAAATCTGGCAATGCGCTCTACGAATACATGAGCGCATGTTTTAATACAAAACTAATGCAAAGCCATTTGCAGTGATCTTAGAGGAGTCAGTTCTCCTGGTTCATTCCTACCATGTGACTGAGCATTTCCCTTGACTTTCCTCACTTAACTTCCATCTTAGGACTGGCCCTTTCTCAGTTACAAGATTTGGTCGGTTCCCAGCTGATGGCGGAATGACTTCAAATGCTTATCCCCTGAAGTTCTTAAGAACAGTTTCTTGTAGTAATTTGAGATGGATAGTTTACAGGAGTACATGTGTGTCTAAATGAGCTCTAAAATACTTAACAACCGCTGTTGTGAGACCTTACGCATTATGATGCCATTTTAGTCTTTTTAACACCGAGCAACAATTTCAGAAGCCAGAGAGTCTCTCTGTGTTTATAGCATGCTTTACATGCTGCTTAGACTTTCTCTTCACTGATCTGCTGCTGGATAAAAGCAATGTTGAAAAGACATTAAAGCAACAGTCAAGATCTGTAGCTACATTAGTCATTCTGTCAGAGGCCTGAAAAGAACCACACACAAGTTAAGCAGGAAAACAATTTGCTGAAGCATCAGCTAAAGCAGTGAGTCGCAACTCATTCACATCTCTCTAAAGTACATGATCAAGCAGCTGCTGAAGCCCCGAAAGCCACAATTGATTCTGCAAACAGGAGATACTAAAAAAAGTTTTAAACTCACCTCCAGTCTTTGATATGTGATAACAACCTGACTGATAACAACCTGTCCACATATTTATTCCTTTAAAGCAGTCAGGTGGGAAAATACAGGATGAGTGACGTTCCCCTAGTGCAGCAACAGAACTACCCGTACAAGCTGACAGTACTCTCCTATCACTGTGTGTAATTGGCATTTAGTTCCACTGAACAGAGCAATTTTGGACATGCACTGACCCAACCAAAGTAATTATTTTGTAACATTTTTACCTGAACCTCAACTAATGGTTCCCCAGGCCCAGAAGAGCTAAGCAATCAATGGTTGTACAGGTCTTTTTGCCAAATATAACATTGTTAAGCCTTGAAATCTACAGTACAGCCAGGAGCCTAAAAAAAAAAAAAACCTTACCGAATAACTGAGGCATCTGAGGCACTCAGACAGATGCCATAAAATCCAGAGCATCTCAGTTGTAAATTGAGTAATATAAAACCAGCTAAATCCAGCCAACCAGGACGTACCTTACAATACAGGGAAAACCTACATAGGACTTTACCCTAATCACTGTGTTGGCCTAAGGGTACAGTTTCATCAGCTAATAAAGACAAAACATGTAAAACATCTTTTTTTTTCCCCAAGAGGCAGTTGGAAAAAGGGAGCAAATTGTTGTTCTGTGATGCTCCTTCAAATCAGGTGTCAACTCCAAGTTCTTGAGAGGTGATGCGTAGAAAGAGATTCTGACAATCTGGAGATCATAACAATTATCACTGAAGGAAAGGAAAAGTTATATCAGTTGAAAATAAAGGTTTCGGTTTATTCTAGTTTAACTAACTTCGTATGTGTTGTGCTCTTTGCCGAGGAGGCAGGGGAACAAGTGAAATGTACTATGCTTCAAGCACAGTTTATTGTATTGGTTAGGAAATTTATGGCAGTGTGTCCAGGATTTGACCCTGGGTATACTTGAGATATTGATATATTTGATTTATATTTGATCCTAGATATACCTGTGTTATAAATAAAATGCGGAATTAGTGCTCAAATACGTACTATCGAAATATGCAATAAAGTTAAGTTGTAACCAATATCAAAACGAACAGAACTCGCCCAGGGAAAACTGTAACCTCGACCGGGAACTGATTTACATCCCAAAAACAGAACTACAGAGGACAACTGCTCATCAGGAAAGAATTAAGCTGGCTACTGATATTTACATTTGCAAGGAGAACTTCTCAGCAGAACTGATTAACTATCTACGAAAATCCCCTCCCAGCTAAGGTGCTAACTACCGGATCGGGAACCAAGATATGGAACATCATGAGCCATCAGATAACATCCTCTGGTGATAGGACATTAATCAAGAACAGGATACGTTTTGTCCACCTTAGTCTCATGAATGGCGTACCTCATAAATATGCTGATTGACTAAAATAACACCCAAGATCCGGACTTTATGGGAAAAACTGTATAAAAACAAGCTGTTGGAAATAGTTGTTGTGAACAGAGGGAGGTCTGATGCGATAGAGGTCAGATCTGTGTTCACCCAGTGCCAATCCCGGGCTTGGCACTGTCTCCTTTTCGATCATGGCTTTGCGTGTTCGAACTCTCGGACACGAAATAAACTTTATACTTGTTTTAATCTTAATTGGGAGTACTTATTTATAACACCTGGATATCTTTGATTTGATCCTGGATACAGTTTAAGGCCACTTCTGCCTTTCCTTTACTATTCTGTTCCCATTCATATACCTTCTCATTTAAAAGCAGAGTTTGTGCTGAAAACTTGAACTTTTCTTGAGAGATACGGGTTGAGATGCAGATTGAGCTCTGGGTGGAAGCCCGAGGCGAGGCCTGAACTGCCAATCTTTGGGATAACAAAGGGCACAAAGATGGGTGATGACAGCCAGGTGAATGGAAACAGAGACATAGCAGGAGCCGGGAACTGCCGACCTTTCTGGATGACAAAGGAGACGAGGACGGGTGTCAATGAGGTGGATGGACACAGAGACGAGGGCAGGAGCAGAGGGCTGAGGAGGGAGAGTGAGCTTTGTGGGAGGGGACATTGTGAGGGGATAAAAGCCCAGGGGTTCCTTAGTTGGGATCCTCCTCGGAGGCACTAGCTCGAGCTGTTTCTGTATTGCTGTGCCGGGAATAAATCCCTTTATGGGACGAGACATCTGAGACTCAGCTATGGGAAACGTGGGATCGAACCGGTGAGGAAACCTGGTCTGACTGTGTGAGTGGGGTGTGTGGAGAGCCAAGCGGGGATCCGTCGTTTCACTGGAGCCGCTGTGAAGAGGCTTCTGTCCCAGCAGTGGCTGGCGTTGGGAGCCTGACTGGCAAGGGTCTCGTGAACGGTCAGATTGGGAAGGTTCTTTGACAACCGCGCTGGCACAGCAGGGCGCGCGGGTGTCTCCGCAGCCCTCTGTGAGCGGCTAGGGACCGGCGCGGGTGCATCGTGGACCCCTGAGGGGAGCGTGCGGGGCGGGCGGGGCCGTGAGGGTGGCAGGGCCGAGCGCGCACCGCCAGGCGGCGCCCCCGCCCCACCGAGCGCGCGGAGCCCGGAGCGGCCACGCGGCGCTTCCGGCGGCACAGGAAGGGGCGGTGCGCGCGGCTGCGGTGAGCGGCCGCACGGCCGGGGTCCGCGGGTCGGGGAGTTTGGGGATCTGCGGCGGCTCCGGCACCGAGCGCCGAGGAGCGGGGCAGGCGGATTCCGGGCTCCGGGAGGGCTCCCCGGGAAACGCCGCCGCGCGCGAGCCACGATGTGGCCGCGTCAGCGCCCGAGCTCGTCCCGCGGCCTCTCGGTGCTGCGGGGGAGGAGGCGGCGGGGTCGGGGCCGTGCGGTCACGGCAGCGGAGAGGGCCCGGGGTACAGGGCTCGTGTCGTACCGTTACCGTGAGCTGCGACCGAGTACCTGGGTATTGCCACCGCTTTCACCAGCCTTTTCCTGGTGCGGGAGATAATGGAACTGCAGCTGGCTTTAGAAATTTAGGACTGCGTTAGAACCATATGGAACCCGCGCTAGTGCACTTATTCCTTTTAAGTTCTTACAGTGCATCTCTTTTCTAGGAAAAATGATTTCTGAAAGCAGCTCCTTCATGAAGGGTGTGGTGCTTGGAGGAGTCTTCTGCATGTTGGTTACACTCCTCGGACACATTAAGGTGGGCCTCGGGACCAAAGCACATCACCACGAGCATCATCACATCCAGGCTCCCAACAAGGAAGATGTCTTAAACCTTTCAGAAGGTGAACGTGTGGAGCTTAGTAAAAACATCCGTGTTTACTGTATCATCCTTGTCAAACCAAAAGATCTGGGGCACTGGGCTGCAGCAAGGGAGACGTGGAGCAAGCACTGCAACAAGGCAGAATTCTACAGCTCGGAAAATGTCAAAGTGTTCGATTCTGTAGCCCTCAATGCAAATGATATGTGGGTGATGATGCGAAAAGCTTACAAGATAACATATGAACGCTATAAGGATGAATTCAGCTGGTTCTTCCTTGCATATCCAACAACATTTGCTATAATTGAAAATCTCAAGTATTTTTTACTGAAAAAAGACCCTTTGCAGCCTTTTTACATAGGCCACACTGTTAAATCTGGTGATCTTGAGTATGTAGATGGCGAGGGAGGAATCGTCTTAAGCATTGAGTCACTAAGACGACTTGCCCATGTTCTTGAAGACCCTGACAAGTGTCCAGAGCACGGAGGTATGATTTGGAAACTCGCAGAGGACAAACAGCTGGCAATCTGCCTGAAGTACACCGGCGTGTTTGCCGAAAATGCTGAAGATTCAGAAGGAAAAGACGTCTTTAACACTAAATCCGTTGGGGCCCTCATTAAGGAGGCCATGTCCACTCACCCACAGCAGGTGGTGGACGGCTGCTGCTCCGACATGGCCATCACCTTCAGTGGGCTGGCCCCCAACCACATGCACGTGATGATGTACGGGGTGTACAGGCTCAGGCCCTACGGCCACTCGTACAGTGATGCCCTGGTCTTCCTGCCCCCGCTGGACTCAGACAATGACTGACGTGTCCTCAGGGGAGGCCTGAAACCGTGGAGCCGGTTCTTCTCACAACACACAGTTGTACTGACACATTCTGGTACTGGTGTACAGGTTTTTTTGCACACTGAGGGTTGGTAAAGCACTTAATTTTGAAAGTGGAAGGAGAATTTTTTTCTAAATCTTTTATAGAGAAATGCTTCTGTCTTTTGACAGTGCTGGAATGAAATGATAAAAAGAAGTTGTTAATGTTTATTATAAAAGGAAATTAAGTTTATAGGGGAGTTTGTACATGTAAATATTTATTAATGAAAATTCAAATGAATTTTAGTCTACTCTTACAAATATATTTTTGCAAGACTTTGATTATTTCAGTTCTTCCAGGCATTTCTAGAATGTCTTTATATCTTTCTAAGATGTACCAATAAAACTGACTACAGATTCAGTCTCAAAGACTGTAAGACTTTTAAGCTATTTTACACTGAACTACACAATAGCTTGAGTTTATACAGAACCTGCCACTTCATGTACAGCCTTCTAACAGTAAGGAATTAGCAGGAAGCACGGTGACAAGAAATCTTTCAGGAAGTTGAGGCAGAGTAATATCAAGTGCCCTTTGGACTACTGTTTCTAAGCAGACAAAAGAAAAAGATAAACTGTATTTGAATAGGTATTAACATGGTCACGGAGTCTGTTAGCACAAGATTAATTGCTCTTTTAAAATTTCAGTTTATAAGCATATTAGAATAAAGGTTCAGTATTATTTTCACTCCTTTTAGTGGGTGCTAATAGTGTTTACAAGGAAGAAGTTGGTTAATTGTCAGTACAATTTGGTGTTTGGTTTGGGGTTTTTTGATGCCTTTTTTTTTTTCCCAAACAACAGAGTGCACTCAGTTTTATATAAGTTCCTGGGTCACACTCCCACCCACTCACAGCATCTGCAAACAAACAGCACTTCAGTATTTACTTCATTTAGAATTCACTGACCTGACATGAGAGTTTGAAGACTTGAGGAAGGTACCTCTATCTGTTACATGTAGGACTATCACAGGCTTTGTTGGTACTACGATACTCAAAAAACATGGGAGCAGACTGTGTTATCTCACCTTTAACCAACCAGTTGTAACACCCTACCCTGAGCTGCAAGGGGGCAGGGGGGGAAGTGAAACAGCTGCTTCAGAACTGATGAGAATATCAACATCTTGGGGTTTTTTTGTTTTAAGCATCAGGTCTTTGACAGGAAAAGTAGGACAACTGCTCAGACCCCCATACATGCTCCCACAGCTCAGCTGTTTTCTGAAAGGTGAGACAAGTGCACCTTCTCGTCCTCCCTGTCAGAGTGCAGTTGACAGCAAGACAAACATGTACGATTGCTGCCAAAACCTAGGTAAAACTTGTACTTTTGATGTTTTGCTAAACTGGTATATAAATTAAGCGTGATTTGACTTGTATCTTCTTACAGAATAATACAGCTGGGAAAACTTTGACAAAACCAGATAAAGAAAGTAAAACTTTGATTTCAGTGTTTCTGATTACTAAAACCAGTTCTGACTCCCCTGCAGCAACAGCAGTCATAGGAGAAAGAATGAGTGAACAATTCCAATGAGAAAAAAATCTCATTTGTCACAGATTTAAGGTACTGTAGGACAACAGGAGGTAAGATGAAAGGGTAAAAAGCAAACCACAAAAAGCAAGATTAGCTCATTTTACAAAAAAAAAAAAAAAAAGGCTGGAGGTTTGATGAAAACTTTTTCTCCAACACTGCTTAAATTTTGTCTTGATAAATAGTTTCAGATTTACCCTGTCATTTTCAGAAGTAGTCAGTCTTGTAAATAATTTTACAAAATTTTGAAAGCAGCATGTACTAGGCAATACATTTCTTCTGCCATGTCTTGGCTGTAGATTTAGATGGAGAATACGTTGGCTACTATCTTCTGTAAAGGTCCCAGGGCAGGGAAACCAAGCCTGCAGAACAGCACCAAGACAAAGCACTGGCACACAAAGTTACATTCTGCTGTAAATGCATGTGTTAGAATAAAGACTTGAAATATTAATAAATGCTTCCAGACACAGTTATGAGTGGTAGGCCTTAAAAGTTTCCTTAATTTATTACATTATTCCATTTTTCCACAGGCATAGCTTTGGGTATGCTGAACAAAGGATTGGGTTATCCAGACAGACACACTGCGCTCCTGAACCCATTCTGTAGCTGTACGGACATGTGGCAGTGTGCACAAGGTGAGAGCTCTTGAAGTTCCACCTGAAAAAGTTGCTCCTGGCTACACTGACAAACATGTTTTGCTATCATGCCTTTATTTAACAGTGATTTTGTTTCTGCTCCTAAAATAAGGCAGCACACAGGGAGTAGAGAGCGTCAGGCACCAGGGTGGCACACACTTAACTGGGAGTGTGCCCACCATTACTATAAACTCCACTAGAAGGAGAGCAGTATCAAAGTGCTGGCAGGTAGAAATCTGAACATACATACAGTCTTCAGAAATGAGCCAGCATAAAAGAATTTCTAATCCACATATCAGTCTGAGTTCATAAATCCTATACAGATAAATGCATATTAAAAGAGAAAATCCTTAAGTAAAATGAAGTTAATGCTGTTAATAAGTTAAAAAGTAATGTCAAAAAACTGATTTCTCCACGTTCAAGAAACAGGTAGACTAACAAGATGTCAATCAGAAGAAAAAATCTGAAATGTTTCAGAGGTTTTATAAACCATATTTATATTTCACACACACTTTATATTACTCTTTTAGAAGAGCATAAAAATGTAAACATTTCTTGGCTTTTTCCGCCTTTCCATTTATAATAGTCTACTCACAGTCCATGCAGAATCTTTCATCAAGTATCTTCAGTCACTGAAGACTCAGGTTTAAGACAAAACAAAATAACTGTAATAAAAAGAAATCTAGAAAACTATTGTAGCCTAACAGTACTTTTGCATTCAATTGATTTATTTAGCATAGCCACAGAACAAAATAATTTGTACATTCAGTCACATTAAAAACAAGAAATTACAAAGCAGTCCACATTTAATCTAAGTGCATTCCTTTGGAGTAACAGTTCCTGTTGTTTCACTTGTATGTCTTCATATGCCAAAGGCCATCATTTAAATAGTGAATATTTTCAATACCAATCCCTTTGTTGACCTTCTCACTGTAGGAAGAAAAATGTACAAAAGTATTAGCTAGGTTAAAGAGGAGAGCACTACGAAATGTATCATTTCAAGTAGAAACTGCAACATTTGTCAATTGGAAGGGGAAAGCTATCAACCAGAAAGTCATTATCTTCCACAACAGGTGGACAAGAAACAATATTTGTTATTACATGTGCCCACATTGCTGACTGATAAGAGGACAATATTTGCCTTCCACGTTTTTTCAACAGCTTTCCACAGTATTTTTACAACTTCTTTGTGGGACACAGTTCTTCCGACACTGCTGCTGAACTTCTGCAACACTTCTGCTACTTTTCTTAATTTTACCATTTCTCTATCAAAGTAGCACAGCAGTTGTGAGCCTTCCCCTCCCAGCACAGGACGTGGTACAAGACAACCGGAATGTGGAATCTAACAAGTTCTGGTTCCAAGTGTGCCACTGACACAATCAAATGCAGGTGAGCTGCCTCACTTCTAGTTTCAGGTCATCTACCTATGTAATAAAGAATGAAAAATGCTGAATTTATGTGCCAAGGACTTGCAGCTTGTTACAGACATGCTATCCTCTACAGTATTGACTATCTTTTCAGTCATGTCATCTTTTAAAAATTACTGGTTTGTGTCTGCATTGAACGTGTTTATTTTTCCAGTTAAAAAAAAAAAAAAAAACACTAGTTTTGCCACAATAAACACGACAAATCTCTTTCTGGGAGTGAGAAGAAGTTTCATTCCCCTGGAAAATATAATTTACTCTATCTACACCAAGTGTTCTATTACTTACACAACTTGTCCAAAAGTAACCAGGAAGGAAAATGCTACTAACACAATATTAACACATTATGTTTAGTAATCATACCAAGAGATTGAAATCCCACTGGCTAAACCAGAAAATTGTGGAACAATGTCACACAAAAAAAGCAGCTAACAGGCTGCAGAGAGGAGTATCATTTCATTTTCCTCTCCAGTTCATTTTGCTTCTCACAGGAACAGGATATTCAGCTGCAAGGCTGGTGCATTTGAAGTTGGGAATACAGAGAACCTCGGTTAGCAATGATCACAGTGTATCATTGCACACTTAGAACTGGGACAGAAGTAGCTTTTCTTTCCACTTACTCTTGGAGTCTTTTGAAGCACCACAAAGAATCCTGAGGAATGTAATTCCTCAACAGCTACAGCAGGTCCAAATCCAGGTTTCTGCAGTCTCACTCCATCCCTATCCTCTAACACATTCCCATGTCTGCCTTGTGCTACTATTACAGCTTAGGACAGCAGTCACCCAGTACAGGAGATGATCCTGCTGAGAATTAACCACACATAAAAGAGTGACTGGTTTTCACCAAAACAGCTTCCTCACTGCCACAAGTGACAGATGGGGCTGGAACCAATACACCCCAAACCTGCTGGGTGCACCTCACATACTGCAAGATGTTAATAGAACTTAAAATGACAAAGTGATTTAGCTACTTATAATTTATCACTATCTGAAAGCCAAGAACAACTAACATCCATTTCCATTTTCTATATCGCTTTTCCTTCTCAAATAGTTTTCAGTTTACCCCCTGAGCAGACCTCTAAATTTCACAAGAGGCTCAGCTAAGTTAGTCAGCACATCAAGCAGGAATGCTGCATGCGGGTACACCCTAAAGAAAAAGAGCAGGCCACAGAGGAAAAAAAAGACTAGATAGGCAACCAAGCTCCTGCAGGACTTGAGTCTCTGCTGTCCCTGCAGACAAAAATCTCTTCAGTGTTTTCAATCCTCTCAAATCCAAATTACATCTCTTGCCTAGCCCAGGTAGCAAGTACTTGATAAAAGTTTTTTTTTGGTTCAACAAGATCTTTGAGAAAGTATGATCAGAGCACTAAAAATACCAACATTCAGTAGTAGTACTAATGTTTTGTGTCTTAAAATCTATGTTCACATGAAAAGAACTATTTTGATTGCCAATAAGGATGGAAGACATTTCCTGCCTCCTTTTCTTTCCCTGAATACCAATCAACAAAATGAAATCTTACAAAACTCTGTACTTGAATAATACATGCTGCAACAGCAATGCAGTAACCGTGACAGTGGTGCTTATACTCCAAACTAACATCAGAGTAATAACATGGGACAGGTTATATTCCAATTTTTAAAACACTTACATGTCCTCAGCTGCCATCTTCATTACTCCCACACACAATGCATGTTGTTTTCCCTCTGCCATTATTGCCTACAAATTACTGCTAAGGAAAACAGATTTCTTTTTAAACTATTTCAGAAAAGTAAAAGCAATATGAAGAAATTACGTCCAAAAACACTTTCAAAAGCCAGTGTTGAACTTTTAGCCTTTTAGTAATTGTAGAGCTCCAGCTCTTAAAGATAAGCAAAGCAATGCACTGAATTTAACAACTGAATCACAGTATGTAGAACAAAGCATGTATTTATGAACTTGGAACAGCAATTACAGAAAAAAATATCTCAGTGCTACACTCCATTTCTTCCTTTGTGCCTAACACAGAGATGACAGTCTCTCCCTTTCTGGAACAAAACAGCACATGTTTGTGGGGCCATTTTAGATTCCAAGGCACAGAAGAACTGAGACACCAATTTAAAAACCACAAGTATTGAAATCAGATGTGTCCTTTTCAGAGCTTAGCAACACGTGATGTTAACTGCCAATCTTTTCCTACAGTATCTAACTAACAACAAAAGCAGCGCAGCTTGGTGTTATAAATGCTGTTATTTGTTCAGGGTTCTTTTCTCAGTAATATAATGAGTGAATTAGCACACATTCCTCATTTTATATATGCTAACTTCATCAGACACATAGAGCAAGTCCTGACTGCTGTAAAGCTGATCCTAAACATCTTTCCTAATTCCCTAGGAACAGGAGAGAACTCTAACTAAAGGGAATACAAGACTGACTAAGAAGGTAGGGGACAAATTACACTGCACCTCATCTACTTTTACCATTCTGCATAAAATCACTAAGGAGCTCCACTTACCAATGAGATTAACGGAACAGCAGCCCACCCAACGGTATAGCAGGAATAGTTATTTGGTTTGGAACATACAGTAAGTGAAAAAATATGAACAATTTTAACCTTGCCAAGCAATAGCTAAACCTCTGCAGCTCCTTTCTGATTACTAGTTATTTCATGAAATCCAATTAAAATCTAAAGTAATACAGATAATGATCAACTGAGAACACAACAGAAATTTAACTCATCTCACAGTAAGCAATAATTCATAGTTAAGAAGGATACAACGACAGTGTCAATAGCAGCAGGGTAAAGCTTTGCTCCAGGAGACGTCAGGCCAGGGCACATTATATTAGCTCCACTCAGGACAAATTTAATGGCGCCTTTATCAACCTGCTGATGCGGGAGAATAAATGGGTCTAGGAGGGGAAAGATACAGCATTGCAATTAATACAGCACCATGACAACATGAATAGCTCATTATCAAGTCAGTTTAAACGGAGCAATTAGATACAGAGTGTGCTGCAAGGGTAGGAAGTTTGAGAAACAATTACCAGAGCTCCTGCTGGGCGGTACCATCTCAAAAGGACACGAATACTGACCCAAAAGGACACAGGTCCTCCCAGACCACGCCTTTTATTTGAGAACCAAAGGTAATCCAGCACTTCAGACTATGGCTCCTGCACACTCACAGTCCCATAGACTGAGCAACAATTTTCCCCTAGGGAAAACAACCACCCAAGTGCCCATTCTAAGAGATCTTAAAACCAAGGGGTCTTAAATCCTTCAAACTTCATGTACTCTTACAAATTACTCCAACATGAAGGAAAAACAGTTTAATGTTAACAGAACAAAAAAGGCAAAGATGGACAAAATTAATGAAAGCTGTCAACTCTCCAAGCCATCCTTCAAGTGCAAGCACCCTCTTGAAGTATTTCCAATGCTGAGATCTGACTGATTAATGTTTTTCGGGATCCAAAACAGAGTAACACAATCGATCAGAACAGCAAGAAAAAAATTGCAAGAGTAAATTGTAAAAAGTAAAAAGCATGCAGCATAAGTTCCTACAGGAGATATATACATTACATCATTAAACTCAGGAAGACAGATTATTTTTCTAGTAAGAACTTACAAGTATTTGTATAACAACAAGACTTGAAAGAAAAAAGACAGGGACCAACAATAGCAAATTTGTATCTCTGTCCTAGGGGAACCTCTCAAGATTTTTTTTACAGAGCTTTGCACAATTTAATTCTTACTTATCATAAGTTCAGATTGCTTAACATATAGCGTGGAAGCAATTCACACAGACATGTAAAATAGAAAATTAATAAATTCCAGTTAAGAAAGTACACTGTATCTTTAAGATCTATTCTGGAATATGTACATGCATGGAATATATGCAATGGAAGCTCTTTTTAATTTGGTTCTACAGAACCAAATTAAATCTACAGTCCTGTGGATTCACACTGTCACCCTTCTCTTCCCAGCACTACCACCCTCAGGAAACTTACATTTGTGAAGCAACCTTAGCGTCGGGTAAAAAATCCCTTCTCTTTGCCTGAAGAACAGCAACTCCCCATTCACAGTGAGGATTTCTATATGTTCATGACTGAAAGATTAAAAAAAAAAAAATTCCAAGAGCTACTTAACCCTTCTATAGTTTAAATACAATATTTTACTTTATGGAGTCTGGTCTATCTTAGCACCTGAGAATAATAACAGTCAACTAGCATCAAAATTTAAAACTAAAAATATTATCTTTTTGTATGACTTATTCTTCAGCAGTGGTCTCCTGTTCACTTCTTTCCCCTTTGATAAAAAAGAAACCTACAGACAAAATACACAAACTGCATTTCTTCAGTGTTGCTTTTTGAATGCAATACAAAGAGTGAATAAGGAGAAGAACTCAGCAAAAATCTACTATCCTCTATTTAGAAAAAGAGAAAATACTCAGGATAATGTATGGAAGCACAAAAATAATGCAAAATGTTACTGACAGGAATCCAAACAATTTTGAGCTTCCATGTCCATAAAGCTGAATGCTCCTCTTCAACAACAGGCTGATCCTTGGAGAGACCCTGAATACACTGCACATTAACTACTAGGCAGCATTTTTAAGTTCCTCAAGCATCCTACTAGCATGTGCCTTTGAAGCACAATGAGCACATGCCAGCTTTCTAGTTTGACCATAACATGGACTATTAGCTATTAAGAAATGATGGATGCCTTTCAAAAGTGGTAAGTTTATCTACCGTACAAAGTAAACGCACAAAGGAAGCAATCCTAGCACCTTGAAAGCAAAGTTTAAGAGAAAAAGATACTTACCATCTTACTATTTTGACTGGGTCTTTCTTTGGCATGATTTGGTTTAGCCACGGTTCAATAACAGGAAATTGGTCTATCAGTTGATTCTTGATACCTTTAATAACTGAAGTCTTCAGCTGGATACAGTTTGATACATTCTCCTTTTCATCAAATCTGTCAAGTGAGCGACAGTATTTTAGAAATGCACAATTTGCTGCACAAAAGATGCGTTTCTCAGCAGCTGTCTTCAGAAACGTTTATAAATTCACTATAAAAGTTTAATAGCAGACCGACTGTCCAACTTTCAAATGCAGGATTTCATGAGGCTTAAATTTGTCCCCTGGGAACACTGAGCTGGGGAAGGCAGAGGGTCCCCCCTTAGTAGCCTGTCTTCATCCTTACACTTTTTGTATGGCCACAAAACACGTGTTTAGTCTCACAGGTAAGCCTCCGCACACAACGTTATTTCATTTAACTCCAAGAGTACTTTGCTGGTAACACAAACACCCACAGCCCTGTTCCGATGCGAATCCTTCGCCTCCACCACATAAGTACGAACGGCGCTTTCTACCACTCGAAGTTGGGGCAAGTTAATGACTCAGCTCCACTTAACGAGCGAGTGCCCAAGGCAAAGCCGAGGGCTGCGGGCGGCGCTGCCGCGAGGCCGCTCCCGCCAGCGCAGAGCCGAGCCCGGGGCTAAGGGGGCGCGGGGCGCACCCAGCCCCTTCCCTTCCCCCACCCCTCCCACCC
>VZTD01003100.1:114628-151666 GCA_013397725.1 Rhagologus leucostigma
ACACTCACTTCTTGAACATCCTGCGGGTGGGGGACGCCGGGCCGGCGGGCCAGGGCCGGCGGGCGCGTACCCACAGTTTCGGCGCTGCTCACACGCGGCTCCGGCCAGGCCGCCCCTCCCTCCGCGCCCGCCGGAAGCGCCGCTCCATCACCGCGGAACGGGCGGGGCCTCCCGGCAGCACAGCGTGCGGCGAGGCGGTGCCTGTGCGAGTAGCTTTGGCATCATCTCCTGCCCACCCGCTGCCCCTTGCACAACAGCGGCGTTATTAGGCTTTCACAACAACCAGGTGCTCGGTACTTACAGGCACGGCGCTGTTTTCCCAGATAATATATCGCTTTTCCGTAAAATAAGAAGAGCAAAGTGCTAATAGCTACTGACATCATTTAAACACAAAATACGTTTAACAGGAAAAAACACGGCCATCTTCAAACTAGCAGAGCAGAAGCTATCCTTTCGCCAGCTTCAGATGACACAAAATCCTGTCAACAGCATTCTGGGGGGAAAAAAATGGGGTTCTTGTCAAACAGCAGATACTGGAGCCGGCCAGGGAATCAGTCCCAGGTGACAGTGCCACATCCTTCAAGGTGGGGAGGGAGCAGAAGAAGCCTGGCTTGCAGAGAAGATGTCGGCTGCCAGGCAGAGAGATGGATTCTGGTGGAGACGATCATCCATAGGGTTTATTAGAATCAAATTAGGTTTTGCTTGCTGATGGCTGCAGCAATTGTTAATAGAAAATCGTAGGCAGACAGAATTTACCACACTGCTTTTTCACTCTTTGAGGAGCAGACCTGTCTTTGTTCTTTAGGCTGGTGGCTGCTATATAAACAGCCATGTAGGTGACCACCCAGTTTCTTTTTAGAGTCATGGAAATGCTACCACTGGCATAAAGGGGAGGGAGTAGAGGACATAAAAACCAGGTTATCGTTTTGCTAACAACCAAGTTCTTTTTTCCATACAAAACAATTTAATCACCTTTGATACTATAACAAGTACTTTAAACCTATACTTAAAAGTTACATCAGTCAAACAAAGTAAAATCAAGCTTTATACCTGGTATCATTCAAATAGTGCAGTAGAGTGTCAGGAACAAACACTAATAACTTTTTTAAAGGATAGGAATGAACTATGGCATTACATAAATAGTCAAGCATTTAACTCATAAACGCCACCTTTGCCTACTTTGTAGCATCACTAAAAATACTGAGTTATAATCAAGAATTCAATTTTAACTGAAACACAGTGACACTGCTCATACCCAGATTAGAAGGTGAGAATGGGACTTTATCACACTGACAAACTATTCCATACGTTCTAGCGCTCCTCAGAAAAACTTTCATCAAATAATACTTCACCATGCAAACAACCACATTTTTAAAAACTGTAATGAAAAATTCATCATATTCTACCTCAAAATGATAGAAACACAAGGTAAACTTCTACACTTATTGAGAAAGACAGCATATCTCACTGGAGCCGCCTGAGCCACTAGTTTCATGCCTGCTTAAAACAGCAAGATTAGGCCCAAATTTTCAAAAATTGCCTTTGTCACGAGGAACGTCTTACCTCTATACTTCTACTACCTTAAAGCAGTTGGACCACTGGTTCCCTTCAGGGCTGAGCTAACCTTGAGTCTGGTCTCACCTTCTCCATCTTCTCTTCCAGATTGTTTTTGCTGGGGTAGCTGCAGACTTCAGGGCCAGGTAACAGCTCAGCCAATCTAAACGTGCTTGTACAGAGGATTTTTGAAGAAGGCTCCAAGGACCTAGGCTGGACTTCGTTAACACAGCTCTCAGTGTTACTTTTCAGCCTCACCACCAAAAAGCTGGAGACATTGGCTCTGGTTGCAGGGTCATTTTTAAGTACCAAAAATTTAAAAGCATGGTACCTGGACAAGACTGACAAAGCAAGAGGCACATCCAGTAACTGCCATTACAACCCCTACAGCCCTGACAGAAACCACCCCTCAGGATCACATGCTAAATAGAAAGGACTTAGGATTTCACCCCCCATAAGTTTCCGTAGAAAAAGGGTAAAATCCATCACACCTGGCTTCTTCCTGGATCCCTGGAACTTTTGTCTCCACCTGCTCTCTCATATCCAAAAGCTGAATATTCTAACTGATGGGGGGACAAAGTCATTGTCTGTTCTGCCCCTGAATGATTGCATAGACAGCAACTTCAGGAAAAGGGACACTTACTCATGTCTTTTTTATAAATCCAATCCTTTCAATGAACCAAGAATGTGTAGAAATTTGGCATCTCTTACATCTCTACACCTCTTATCTAATTTGGCTCAAGTGAACATGACAGTTACTGAGAACAAAGGAAAACCACGGCATACTCATGTAAGTTTTATTTACATAGCAAACCTGTTTATTTCTGTTACATCTGACTTAGAATGTAATTTAGTAGCCTTGGGAACCGTACAATCTGTTCTAAAGCCAGTCAAAACCAGGCTGAAGCTTTGTTTTGCTGTTTGTTTTTTTTTAACTGGAAAAAGTACTTTTCTACACATCACAGGCACGATGTTCCAGGCCTCAGGAGTTGTCTGATGATGACTCAGTCATAAAACATTCTCCAGAAGAGCCTCAGTAACATTACATTCCTATCTCTACGTACCACAGTTTCTGTCAAGACAAGTTAGCCTATCTTTTCCTATCAAATGTACAAGTGCCACTAGACTTCCCCTGAGGAGCTCTGCTGTCAGGCAGGCAGGTGTGTGCTCTCGGCTAAAGTCCATGGAGAACCCCCTGAAACACAACCTCATCACTTGGTTTGTTACTTTTTCCACAGCCATTTTTTAACAGTGTTTGAATCCTAACATATCTGGGGAGTTTACGGTCGCTTTGTCAGTGTACTCCCGTATGTATTAAAATCATATCAAAAACCTAACGCTAAACGATTGCTTATAA
Source organism: Rhagologus leucostigma (assembly GCA_013397725.1). Taxonomy (NCBI): domain Eukaryota; kingdom Metazoa; phylum Chordata; class Aves; order Passeriformes; genus Rhagologus; species Rhagologus leucostigma. The sequence goes on from VZTD01003100.1 coordinate 117,540, forward strand.
ATAAGTGCCAGAAAAATCATTTCCAAACCAAGCCAACAGGCCTCGACCTCGGCCGCAAGCTCCGGGGGGCCGATCTCCCGCGAACCCCGCCGTGCACCGCACTGGTCGCGGCCGGAACCTGCGGCGAGCCCGAGGCGGGGACGGCCCCGGTGAGGCAGGGCAGGACCCCGGCACGGAACTCCCCGGCCCCACACTCCCGCCACAGGGGGCGGGCCTGCGCCGGCGCGGGGGGCACCGAGCCATGATCAGTTCCGGCGGGGCCGAGGGCGCCGGCGAGGCCGGGGGCGGGTCCTGGGGAAGGTCCCGGGGCGGTCCCACCGCCTCCCGGCCGCGCTTCCGTGCGCCGCGCCCCGTCATGCACGGCGGGCGGATGCGCCGCCATTTTTGCGCTCCCTCTGCCGTGCAGTGACAATAACAACCCGGCCGGGCCGTCCCCCCTCAGGAAGCGCGGGCACAGGCGGAGAGGGGGGAGCGGGGCCCGAGCGGAGCGGCCGCGGGCAGAGCGGGAGGCGTGTGGGGCGAGGGGCTGGAGCCGAGGCGAGAGGGAACCGCGCTCAGCCCTCCCCGTTGCTGCTCGGCGGAGACGAGGCGGCCGGAGCAGGAGGGGAGCGCAAGGAGAAGCCAGGGGAGCGGGCAGCCGTGGGGAATTCTGCTGCTGGAGAGAATTGAAAGGAACTGGTGGGTGGCGAGAAGCAGGAACAGAGACGCTCCACTGGGAAAGGAGTAAAAGCAGAAAGGCAGAGACAAACTACGAGAAGAACCAAAGTAATAAAGAAAAGGGGAAGAGGAGATAAAGTGATTCCTCCGATAAAGAAGAACGCGAAGGAGAGGGAATACGGAAGGACTCCACTGATGAAAAGGAGGAGTTGAAAGATCCCCCGAGAGACAGCAACCAGAGACTGATTCTAAAACTCTCCCCCTCTCTTTGTCACACCACAAGGATTTGATGCCCCTCAGCCTGTTCACTTCTGTGTGTTCATGTTTCCCACAGGTTTCTCTTCCCCCAACCCCCCAGCTGCAGCCCAGGAGGTCAGACCTGCCACTGATGGTAACACTAGCAGCAGCTCTTCCTGCAAGAAGAGAAAGTTAAATAACAGCAGCAACAGTAATTCCGAAAAAGAAGAATTTGATTCCATTTCCTCCTGCACCTCTTCTCCTTCCAAAAACACCTCCTCGTCATCTTCCTCTGTCATCACCACTTCCTCGTGCTCCTCCTCAGGGGTTGCTTCCTCCAACCATCACCTCCAGAAGAAGCTGCGCTTTGAGGACTCCGTGGATTTTATTGGACTCGATGTGAAAATGGCTGAAGAGTCTTCTTCCTCCTCCTCTCCTGCTGCCTCTTCTCAGCAGCAGCACCAACAACAGCTCAAAAATAAAAGCCTTTTAATTTCATCAGTGGCTGTGGGACACCATGCAAATGGCCTGACCAAAGCTGCCTCCTCTACTGTTTCCAGTTTTGCCAACAGTAAACCTGGCTCTGCCAAGAAATTAGTGATCAAGAACTTTAAAGGTAACAGGCCATAATTTGTCACAACCTGTGGGGAGCTGACACTCGACTTTGTGTTTTGTTTTCAGCCTGAAAACCGGTTCCTTTCAAATAGCTCCAGGTTTTGCGGGAATTGCTTTTCTGTGGTGAACATTTCTATACTTATGTAAAGGGGAATCATGATTTCTGATGTGTGCTTGCCTGGTCACGTACACATCCTGAGCTACACTTTGCTGCTTGGAATTATTTTTCAGACTCCCTTCATTCTGTCTTTTGAGAAGGCCTTAATTTGTTTGTTAGGTGTAAGGTTTTACTACCTAAGTGTGTAAATCACCTTTGTTTAAACTTTTAACATTTGATACCCCTCTTTTAGTAACCCTGATTCAGGTCGTAGTGTGTATTTTAGCCCAGTTTATGATAAGTCTGCACAGAATGTGTTTTTTTAAACTGGCCTTGAATCTGCATGTCTTGCTTCTATCCGTGTTGTCTGTTTATAGGATTATCTGCCGGTGCTTAGTTTTAAATGTTGAAATTAAGGTGATTATCAGGCTATTATGGTGGATTTCCTTTCTGGTTTCCCCACTTGCCTTTAAAGTAGGTAGTTCAGATTTTTGCAGAATTTTTTCCTTGTAATATCCTCACTGTAATTTTTAATTGTAGTATCTTTTCTCTGTCTTAGCTTACTCTTACTTTACAAGTTTACGTTATTTTATAAATTCTCTCAAATCATGTGTTTGAGATTTTTTTGAGTAGTGTTACTAGAAACCAAGGTGAAGTAGAGAAATTAAACTTTTCTGATGTGATGCTACTTCATTTTCTAGTAAACAAAAATACAAATAGGTAGGCAGAAAGCTTAGCTAAAATGCTGCTATTTTTTCCCTATAAAGATGAGGAAATCACCGGCTTTTTTTATTTCCTGCCTCTTGCTGTCTTCCAGAATAGTCCACCTTGCTTTCTTGGGTTGTTTCTTTCTCCTCATGTGTTTGGGTTTGGGGAGGGATAAAAGATATTACCGACATTAAAATTAATTTCTAAATACATAATTGACACAAGTGTTCTGTAGAGATATTGCATTAGATAAGGATTAGGATTATTTGACCTACTGTAATGTTTTGCAAGAATTCATGATCACACTGTAACTTTTTGCTTTAAGGTTCGAATTCTCAAAAATGTTCTTCACCCGTCACAGCATCATCGTTTAATTTGACTGATTATTTTAAAATACAAACCTATGATGCATCATAGGCTGCTCTTCAGTTGCTTGTGCACTGTTATCTTTAAGGGAAATTAACTTTTCACATTTAAAATACCCGTTAAATGTCATGGATTGCATGGTGCTGTGATCGTCATTGCTTATGAATTGGTATTTGAACCACTTCCTTAAAAAGGATGTCTCGGGATTCTGACAGCCTTGCTTTTTATTTACTCTTAGATGCTAAACTGAATAGTAATATTAAAATTGTTGTCTTTTTCTTAGTTTGATAGCAACAACATCCTTTACAGCTTAAATAACTTCATAAAATCCATAACCTTGGTGTTAACTGTGGAGCAGCATACTCGGGAGTTGCTATTGAAAATAGGCAAGTCCATAGTCAATTGTCTCCCTAGATCTGTATGATGCAGCTAATGTTGGGATATTGCCAATATTGTAGGGAAATGCTTGGAAGAACAAAATAATTACTTCTCTTTGTTAGTTATTTCTAAGGCAATCATAAAGCTTTAAAATCTGTTTTTTACTTTAAGGTGTGTAAGTCAATTTTAATAAAGTATAAACTCTGGGCCAGTTTCACCTGTTGGTAGCATGAATGTGCACGTGTCATCTTCCTCCCCAGATTCCTTTCTTCTCCATTTGGGATTGTGCTTATTAGAACAAAAATGGTCACTTTAGGTAGTTACGAGAATATAAAATTTTAAAATAATTCTTATATTCTGAGGATGTGACTTGGGGAATATCTTAGCATGTTGTAAATGCTTTAGTCTTGTTGAAGGTGCTGCAGAGCAGGGGCATCTCTAGAAAAAAGCCAGAAAAAATAATGGAGAGGGTCAGATCTGGGAAGGTGGAGCTGTTTGAACATTAAAAGAGGCTTAACTCTAAAAAATATCCACTGGCCAAACCCAAGAGAGACATAAATGGATTAGTTTAAAATTGGAAGGTTTTTCTTGGGACCATAAAGCCTGTATAATAATTACAGTGTTTCTATGAGTGTTTCTTGAGGAGTTCTTTCCAACTGTTAATACAGAGTAGAGTTAATTAGCAGTGAATTAAAAACTAAGATATACACAACTGTGTATCTTTTAATCCATCATTTTCGCCTTTTATGTTCCCTTTCTTTTGGCTCTGGTGTCCTGGTAATGAAAGATTGTAACAAAGGTATAGATCATTCTTGCTGGTTTTAGCCCTTCTTGAGCTGCTCAGGCACAGAATTGGGATTTTCGTAAACCACACGTACTGTTTGGGCTACAAGTGCTGTGATGTGTATGTGAAGAGCAATGCTGAATTTCTACAATATGTTACTCTTTCAAATGTAGATAAGATACTGCTTTTACGCAAATGCTTTCTTTTCATGTAAGTATAAATTAAAAGCTGGACCATCAGCCCGTATCTCTTTCCCCTCAAAGCTACATCCTTTTCATTTCTGTAAAAGATTCTGCTGTATCTAAATACTTTCTCAAACTTTATGTAATTTCTCTTAAAGATAAACCCAAATTGCCTGAAAACTACACAGATGAAACCTGGCAAAAACTGAAAGAAGCTGTAGAAGCTATCCAGAACAGTACTTCAATTAAGTACAATTTAGAAGAGCTCTATCAGGTAAGTGCATTAAGTAAAAGCAATGGGGTAGAGCTTTTTTGTTTTGTTCTCAGATTTTTTTGCTTAAAACTCTTGATATGGTGGTAAGAATATGGCATTTTGCTTGATAGCTGCTTTTGTCATTGAAAAACTTATGACCAAATAGTTTCTTAATTTTAAAATCATGAGTAAAAATTTCACAAGACCTAGCATCAAACTCATATATTATTTTTTTACTTGCCACCACAAAATCCAAGGTCTGGTTTCCCTTGCGGCAGTTGACGAGAATTAAATAAGGCAAGGAGCTATATTCCCTTTTCTTTTTAGGGGTGTGTGGTGTTTGTCTGCTAAAAGAGAAATGTGGAATCCTCAAATACTGGTGTTTAGATAAGAAAAGGATGATTTATATTAAAATATCATTTCTTTTCTGAAGAAAGTATCTGTTCACGATCAGGTATCACAGATCACTTAAAAGCTGAAACTTTTTATTGACTCCTTGTAGGTAAATAGAACACCGTTTTTCCTTCATGAATTGTGCTATTTTTGTTTGATTGTAATTTTCAGGCATTGCGGCATTCTCTCTATTCTTACAACTGAGAATCAAACTTTATTGCCAGCAACAGCTCTGATTGTTTTTTCTTAAGTACTTTAGGAAGTGATCAGATTGAACTTCATTTCCTAATGCTTTTTTTGTAAGCTCCACTTCTGCTTTTTCAGCTGAATGTGTTGGAGAGATTTCCCCCTGCTTACCTTTTCCCTACTAACGTCACTTGCGGTTTTAGCAGCATAGCAATGGTGCTGCTTTAGCTGGGTATTAAGAAGCAATTGAACTTTTTACTCTACTTTTAAAGCCTTTATTACCTGGTTAGTTGTTTAATTTGTTCCTCTGTGTGTGTATATAGCCTTCTCACCATCTCTTTTTAGTGTCTCTTCTTCCCCTGCCCTCCCCCTTTCAACAAAAGGTGCATTTGTATATGGGGAAAAAATCCTGTTTGTACGAGGCTTGGGGACAGATTTAAGGAAGAATAAATTGCTGTTCCTCAGTCCAGGGCATTCTTAAGATCACTATAATTAACTAAAAATACTTCTTTTTTAACAATTTGTCAGAATAGTAGATAGTATTGTTATTTTTGCAAAACTTGGTGAAAGTGATAGCAAATTACAACCAACTGTACTGGCTGGTATTGTAAATTACTTACTCTAGACTGAGTAACAGTGCAAATAACTGTTAATTAAATGCTTGAAGGCTATCCAAAATTGTTAAAAAATACAACATTCTATTGAAATCGTTGCTTCTGTTTAACAGTGTTGCTTAAATTTCTGCTCAGTCTTACCACAAGCTTAATTTAATGTTGCTTGTGGTCAGAAAACAAAAAATAAGCTTTTTTTTTGTTTTAAATCTCAGTGATTCAACATTGTTATTACTTAGATACTTCTCAGTGAAATAGAGTGCAATCAAGTATGGTTTTTTAATATAAATCTAAAAATAAATGTCTTGATTTAAAAATAGTAATAGGAATCACTAGTCTTTTTAGATGCTAACTAAACTAATGTCATTTCTGAACAGTTGCTTGGTAAATGGATCTGATCCCAAACACCATTATCCAGCATAGAGGGGAATTGCAAAAGAGTCTGCAAAAATTCTGCTGCACACCTCAAAAGAAGATAATCCTTTTTTTAATGGAGTTAAACTTCTTGTGTTTGGTTTAACTCTTGTCTGTGTTGGAAGAATCCCACTGGGCAAACATGTTGAAGCTTTATTTCTTTGTGAGACCCAAGCTTCGTACTTGCTTTGTTCCTCCTCAGCAAGCAAAATGATTCTTATCCTTGAGTAGCTGAAGTGCTGCAGAATTGAATGCTTCTTTCGTAGAATAATTCTCCTTACATTAGTACCTGAAAGTAAAGATCTAGATCTTTGGTACCTGATACATAGCTATTTTTTTTAAATCAGAGTTAAGTACTTCAGGAAAGTTCCGTTTTTCTGTCGTCAGAGTTGTGTTCAGTTCTTTTTCCTTACCGCACAGACCCAGGTTAAAACCCAGATGCTGCAGTTTAGAAAAAAATGGAATAAAATAAAAAACCAGAAAACTACATCCAACTGCATATATGTTACACAAAGGCAATAGGGCTCTTCTTCAGATTTTCTGACCATCGTTAGGGCACAGATTCCCTGATCAGAAACATTTTTTCCACTAATTCAGAACAAGATAATTTTGTAAACTAAAGGCCCTAAAGTTTTTACTTTATCAGTGTTGATACATGTTATCAATGTTGATACATTTTAGATACAATCAGCATTGTCTAGCACTAGTAATTAAGCAAAGTATAATATTGTAGTAGGGGGTTAATCTCTTAAAAATGAGCAATATTCACAAAATTAAAGCGTTTCTGTGCATGTCATCATCAACAAAGATGCAGAAGTTTTGTACTTTATGTTCAAACACTCAATCCTAGCAGACATGTTTAACACTTTGGAATTTCTGATAGACAAATGTAAAAGCTCAGCTTTATATGAAAACTCTATAAAAGTAGGTGTGTATTAATACACATGCCCTTATTTCACTAAAAGTTGTGTGCGTTTGTCCATCTACAGTGCAGAGGTTAATTCTTTTAAGGATTTAGAGCAGCATGGTTAAAGAGTACTTGTTTGATAGACAGCAGTTGTAACAACGTTGGGATGAGGTGACTAGCAGTCCAGGAAAGAGGCTGCTGATGTCCTGGGCTGGTGGGTTGAAGCCAGAGTAACGGTGGTTCTGCAGGTGACAGGCAAGTTCCATCCAAAACATTCACCTTCCCAGCTCTCGGCTTCTCCAAAGTAAGTGGAAGAAATTAAGAAACCTATGAAGATTACATTTGCCAATGTTCTAATCAGGCTCTTCAACCTCAGTGTTTTCCATCCCCTTGTTCTTCTGAATCAAGTATCGGGTTATATCCTGGTTTGCTGCCTGAACCTGATTGTACAATAGCAGAATAGAGTTGAGCAGGGCCCATAACCTGCTCTGAACAGTGAACTATAGAACACATTTTCCTATTACTTTATTGTATTTGTTTGGTGTTTTTTAAGTGTTGAGGCTGAGAGTTAAACTTGTTGCTATTTCCAAACATTAAGATACGCATACTTGGGTGATAATTTTGGCTTTCCTTACAGTCTTCATTCAGACCTGTTTTGGTCTTAATTGGCACATTCACTCTCTTGCTATATCTGTTTACTTCTGACACTAAGCTCATGCAGGTTTGGGGGTTTTTGCTGTTATTGTTGTGGGGGATGGTTTTGTTGTGGGGTTTTGGTTTTCATGGAGGTTTGGTTTGTGTTTGGTTGGGGTTTTTTTAACTCCTTTGTGTGCTAGAGCCAGTATTAGATGGTAGTGCACTTGCACTCAGAATGATTCCTGTTGATACCCTGGGATGAACCAAGGAACTCTTGTTTAGCTGTTTTGATTGTTGCTGTGCTTTTAGTGGTGACTGCTCACTGTCTGCTTCTATTTGGACTGTTGGGAAATATTCTGGGGGAATTTCAGTGTAATGGCATAGATCTGCTTTGTGCACTTCTAAGCTATGCAGTCCCTCCATGGTTGCCTGCAGGTGCTTGGGAACAAACTTTACCTTCCAGTCTTCTTTTTTTTTTTCCAAGGAGATGGTCGTACTAGCAACTGAAGTCTTTTCCAATAAGTAAATAATAGCACAAAGCATTGAAAATCGTATATGCATCTCCTCTAGCTTCTACAGGTGTTTTACAGAATAATAGCTTACTGTGTCTTTCACCAGCCTGCAAGGAGTTAAATCTGTTTAGTTGCTTTCAAATTCTGGACAATGGGTATGAATTTTAGAAGTCTTGAGATACACTAATGGACTTAAGAACAATTGTTTGCTTGATAAGTCTCCAAGATGTGGCCCCATTAAACTTCTTTTCAGTTCTTACTGTGAGCACAGCGATAATTCTTCTAATACTGGATGAGGTCTAGAAATCTGGGACTGTCGTTGTAAACATCTGGAATGTAGTCATGCTACTAATATTCAGGATTGTAATTAAACTTATTCAGGCCTGGAGTTGGTGGATGGATAGATAAGATAGATAACTTACGTGTATATATGTATATGTTCTTTTGGGGATGAGGAGAGGACTGCAAAAGGAAATTAAGCTGGCAGTGCTTTTCCACTAATATCAGTGTGACTTGCAGAGCACAGCAGTTAATAAAATTAAGACCTTAAGTGACTGCTTTGAGGTATGAAGCCTAGCAAGATACTGGAACATATTAAAGTACCATCCTTGGTTTTAGAGATGCCACTCCTGCAGTTCCATGTGAGAGATTGACACTCCAGGTAAATTGATAATTTTGTGAGCTGTTCAGGGCACAGCCTGCCTTTGTCTCCTGTTACCATCGCAGTGCCATGTCTGTCTGGTGTTTTGCATGCAGCAGTTAACTGTGTTAAAAGCTGTGAGAAGCAGAATTCTTGTCTGGGAGGGGATGTCCCCTTTTCTTGTAAAACCACATGTAAGAATATAGCAAGATTTTTTAGTTTTTGTTTCTCTTTCTCTTTACTTCAGGCTGTTGAAAATCTCTGCTCCTACAAGATCTCTGCAAATTTGTACAAACAATTGAGGCAGATCTGTGAAGACCACATTAAAGCACAAATTCACCAATTCAGAGAATATCCTTTTTTCAGCTGTTGACAAGCCAAAATTGTTTTACCTGCAAGTATAGGGTGATGGATTTCTTTGACTAGTTCATGACATTAGGCCATGGTAATCTGAATTCCTAGGATTTGTGTAATTGGTTTTGCTTTCATTTCTTTGTGGGACCTAGGAGAACACTACTTGTTCCTTTATGTCTGTAACCACCGAAAAATTTACGAGAAAGTTTCACTGGTATTTGTGAAACACTTTGACATCTTACAGAAGCTCATGTTAGATTTGCAGCAAGGCTTAAAAAGCCTTTATTGAGTGTATCATGTCACGTTTTTTTATATTGAACTTGCCAAGCTTAGATAAAGTGAAGAGTCTTCCAACAAGTAGCTGTTGGGTTTTTTTGGAAAAGTAATGATGGTCTGGCAGCATGTCAGGTTCTGAGGATCAAAATGTTTTATTTTCAGAAATCTGGAGTTGCATCAGGCTGAGATCCTGTTAAGTGGATGTTAATTAGTACCAGAACTATGCAGTGAGCTGAATAAAAGATAAATTTGAAGGACAAAATTTATTTCTTACAGTTAACTCTTAATGTGAGCTGAAATTACAGTGTAGTTGTGAGCTCTTACATGTATTGGGTATTGTTGGTTTTTGAGGTATGGGGATATGTATGTCTGTTCCATTCCCCAGGGATGGGGGATTAAACAAAACATTCAAAACTATTTAGATAATTTTTTAAAATTTGTTCAGATAATTTTGATTTCTCATTATTAACACAAAGACCTTCATTAAAAAATAAAAATAAATGTGTTGCAAGAAATTAACTGGTTCATTCTGAGAGTAGGTTGAGTTTGTTGTACTCTCTGTTAAGTGTCTTTAAAAAATAGTAAAGTTGGTTCATTTCATTGCTTACACCACCTATTAATCATGATTTTCTTAATGATTTCTTCATGGATTCATTGGATAGTGTCCTTTTTTTAAAGAAAATAGACAAATGTTGGCAAGATCACTGCAGACAAATGGTAAGTTTATCTTTTTAAGGAAACCAGTTGCTTTGTCAGCCTGTTTTGCTTAACTTCGTTCCTTTTCAAACTTCTGAAATGTCTTAAATTTATGTAAGGTTTCTTTGTGATATACAGCTATATCTAGTTTGTTAGAAATCAAGCCTTGAAAATACTTGCCCGTAGTGTGTTTCTTAGCATATGGGTCTGATCTTGGACACACACACACCCCTAACTCCTCATTGTCAGTTTTATGCAAGCCTTTCTCCTTTATACCTATTTTTAAAAGAGCGGTTCTGTTATACAGAAATATGAAAAGTGTCACATTGATCACCTTGCAGGGATTGGCAGAAGGTGTTAAATAAATCAGCAGTGTCCAAGAAAGCACTGCCTGAAACCTATTGGTGGGATTTCTTCTTGTTGTTGAGCGTAATTGTGTTGCTCTTCAGTTTTAAGACTGGAGTGATTGTGGCTGTTTTATTCCTTCTTGTGACAGATTATGATTAGAAGTATCTTTTTGTTCTTGGATCGAACTTACGTACTTCAGAATTCAATGCTGCCATCTATTTGGTAAGGGCACAAACAGTTATAATTATTTGGGGGTGCATTTCAAACTGTTGCTTATATCTTGCTGATTTTCAGGTGGATTTTTTTAATATAAACCTCATAGTGACCTGTAAATTACATGGTGAATGCACGAGTGTTTGTTGCAAAGGGAGACTTTCAATTTATTTGCCATAAATTATAGGATTGTTCTAGAATAGCTGTGATCGCAAATCTCAGTGAAGTAGATATCAGCCTCCAGTTTGCACAGTTAAAGGAAGGAGTCTGGTCAACAACTGAAGTGCAAGGGTTTGGGATGCCCAGTAACTGCCTTAGCATGCACAGTATTTCAAGTTCTGTAAGTACTTTGAAGAAAAGAGTTACTTAAAAGCGAGATACGCTTTTTTGGACTTAAACTTCTGCTCCTCATATTATTAAGAATTAGTATATGCTCTACTGTTCTTTGGTACCTGAATCACTTTGCCAGAGATTGATGGAGGGCCTGACTTTTCCTGAGAGTGACCATACCCATAGTTTCAAATGTATGGAGGGTTTTAACTGGGACAGTCAAAGCAGAGATCCTTGTCATTCACATCACTGAGTTCTTCTAAGCCGTGCCTAAGAATTAGAGATTAGTAAGTGATGGACAAAAAAGGAATATTGTCCAACACCATAACCATGAAATTGGAACCCAGGATGATATTTTTCTTTTCTCATGAAGGTTGGTGTTCCAACATCCTGCCAACCAACTGAAAAAGAAAGATAATGCAAAAGTTACGTGGTTATTTAGGAAAAAATAAGTGCATTGGTGTTTAAAATCTGTAGCTTCATGTTGGTGCAGTGTCATGGTTTATTTTAGTGTTCATGTATTTGTTCAGCTTGAGTGATTTGGAGGCAGAGGAATGAGGAATTGGAAGAATGCTAGTATTGGCCTCTTTATTAGACCTAGATCATGTTTTAATAAGAGATATCTGGGATTTATTCTTAAACAATTTATTGAGCAGTCTGTTTTCTTTTTAGGGATATGGGGCTAGAATTGTTCAGAACTCATATAATCAGTGATCAGAAGGTTCAGAACAAAACTATTGATGGCATTCTTCTGCTGATCGAGAGGGAAAGAAATGGTGAGGCTATTGACAGGAGTTTACTGCGAAGCCTTCTGAGCATGCTTTCTGACTTGCAGGTGAGTAAACTTGTTTCACCTTTACACCATTAAATAGCTCAGGTTCTTACTTAGTGCTCAGTAAGCTTTACCCTGGATTGCTGTCATGTTGTTTCCCCAGATTTATCAGGACTCTTTCGAACATAGATTCTTGGAAGAGACTAATCGCCTGTATGCTGCAGAGGGACAGAGGCTTATGCAGGAACGAGAGGTATTTTGGATGTTTAACAATATTTGTTGTGCCTAACGTCAAAGCATGTGTCAGGGAGTAGAAATATTCTGCTGCCTTAGTGTCTAAGGCAATAATGTGACCTTTGTTTTATAGTAGTCTGAAAAAGGAAATGCACGTGCAGTTGCCTTCAGTCACAGTGCTAATGATTTCTGTGTAAAACTGGAGCTGCTACTTCTGTCAGACCGGTACTGTCTCTCTTTTTCCCTTCTTGTTGTTTTTTTAACATGCAAAACTACTCTGGCATTTTCAGGTTCCAGAATATCTTCACCATGTCAACAAGCGGTTGGAAGAAGAAGCAGACAGAATAATCACTTATTTAGATCAGAGCACTCAGTAAGTGCAATCTCTCTTTGCCTCGTATTACGAGCTGTTTGGCTCCTTTTCTGTTGAGGGCCATTTAAGTAGCTGCAATTTATTTCTGTTATTGACTGACCATCAAATGCTTTTCACTTCCCACAGTTCCATGTTTACAATGAAGCACTATCTTGGCTGACACAGCTAATAGCCTTTTCTTCTAAGTCACTAGTTATTTTGGCATGAATGTTGTTAAGTATTTGCTTGAAGAAAAATAGGCTGCCACTCCCAGCCCAGATGTCTCTTTCCTGCTGAAATGTTATTAATCAACTGTTGTCCTACCTGAAAAAGATAGGACCCGGCATAGAAAATTCTATAGCTAAAGCTTCTGAATACTTACAAAAAATATTTGCATATGGAGTCTGGGAAATTATTGAATAATGTCATTCTTCAATCTTTTCTATTTAGAGGCAGGATTTCCTCCAACACAGTCAGGTGGAGGTCTTGTAACATAAAGCTACAGCTGTTGTGCCTGAGAGAAAATGTAGGTCACTAATATCAAGACCTTTCTGAGAAAGAGGTGTTTTATTGCTCCTGTCATGTGTTTTGATTTCCTTCCTCCTTCAGCTGTTAAAAGTGTTTAGCTTGTTTAGTGGCTTCCTTCTTCCACGCCAGTATTAGTGGCCAATTCCCTATTTTGTTTTAATACCTCTTGACTTGAGGTCTGTTTTTATTTCTGCTTGGTTTGTCTCCCAAGACATGAATGTCCTCCCACAACACAGGATTAGGCATATTGTTTGATGAATTCTCTCCAACTTCTTCAGTGATGGAATCATTGTCCAGCTGCCTACAGGTCATGTACAACAGGCTTATTGTGTGAATTAAAATCGTCAGTCAGCAAACAGAAAAAAAAGATTGTTTACTGGGGAGAAAAAGGATAAATATGTGTATAATCATTTTAGGTCTTTAGCCACAGATAATTAGAGCACTCCCAATGATAATGTAATAAACATAATCTCAAAAGAAGGATTTAAAGCTGTCAGTAATGGAAGAAGGAAAAGTAATTCTAAACATTTCTTCTGTAGGAAGCCACTAATTGCTACTGTAGAAAAGCAACTTCTAGGTGAACATTTAACAGCCATTCTTCAGAAAGGTAATCTTTCTTCTTTATAGAAATATTTCTAATTACTGCTTCGGGACTTTCAGTTCCTGTGCTGAAACAAAGTGATGGGTTCGGGTGCTGGGGGAGGACAAGCTACATCATTCTTTGATTCCCTTTGCTCCTCAGTTCCCAAAATAACACTGACCATTCTCCTTGTTAGAGATAAGGGGACACTGTGCTGTCTTCTGATACACAGCAAAGCAAAAGGAAAATTAGAGCAGGGGACTCAAGTTCAGTATGTTTAGTATTTTGAAGACTTGGAGGTAAAGAAAGGAGTAGCCTTTGAATTATGGCTGTAACAGAAAAGGGAGATACTAAGTACTTGCTGCTAACAAAAAGCAGCTTGTTTTAAAAATGTATAATTTGAGCTATGGAATACATTGCCTCAGTTCTACAGTGGTCTCTGTGGAGTCAAGTAACCCTCTGTTGATCTAAGAGATAATCTGGAAATAGAAACGGGTGCAGCAAGAGTTGAATAATAAAACAATCACATCCTTAATAGCCAGATTCTGAATGAAACAGGTATGTGAGCATCTTCCTGCACATCTGTTACAAACTCTTCATTGAGGGGAGTATCAGTCTTTACCCATCTACTTTCTTAGAACCTTGCTGCAGAGCATCAGGCTTTCTCCAGAAAGTTAAAAAGTGAATGGTGAAGATACTTCTTGAAGTTGCTTGCCTTCAAGCATCTGTAAAATTTATTTTACAGCTCGAGTTGAGACTAGGAGCTGTCTTGCCAAGGAACTTTTCTTACAGATCAGTACAGTGTAAACTTCTCAAATCTTTAGGGAATAGTAAAGCAGAAGTAAGCAAAGATGTTGTGATAAGGTTGTTATGTAAAGTACATGTAGCCTAAGTGCAATAAAATCATGTGCAATAATAAGATTTTTGAGGTTTCAGCCAGTTCAGGTAGATATTTTGTGTTTCTCTGTTAAATTAGGTACTTTAAAATTAAAAAAAAAAACCCAAAACCCAAAAAACACCATGACTAATGATTTGATAAAAAAATACTAGTTTTGAAGAGGCCTCTTACTGTAGTAATAAGCTATGCTTTCTTTGGGTTACTCTGGTTTTAATTTCTATTGAAATTCTCACATTTTCAGGTTTAAATCACCTTCTTGATGAAAACCGAATTCAAGACCTGTCTCTTCTGTATCAGTTATTCAGTCGTGTGAGAGGTGGAGTACAGGTTCTCTTGCAGCACTGGATTGAATACATAAAGGTACTGTTCCCGGAACTCTGGAACAGATACTACTGTTGTATCAGTGGGGTTTATACACAGATACTTGAGTCATCTCTGTAAAATATTGCATTTTTCTAAAAATTTAAAATATTTACTTATAAACATGTATTTAATACACAGCTTTTGAAACATCCCAGGAAAGGTACAGTAACTGTTCTAGCCCTCTTGAAGAAAACATTGAACATTCAGTTGAATTACTGAACTCCAAATAAATTTGGAGTTTATAATCTCACTTATAGTTAGTTCGGGGGACAACTATATTTTTTCAGTAGTTATTTTAGTAATGGCAGAATGTTTCTTCTTCCTGATAAAATTTCCTTTGAGAATGAGTGGTAGTTTAAGTTACCAACCAGTCGAAGTTCAAAAAGCACTTGAATATCAGTTAGGATGATTCATTTTATTTCTCAGTGAAAATGTCACAGAAAATATGGTTGTTGTGAAGGGAAGCTTTGGAATAGCATAGGAGTACTGTTAAATAAAACTGAGTTTAGTGAGAGCATTACCTGTGTAAAACCTGAGGATATAGACAATTAAAAGAGTGTGTTAATTTTGTCATGCAAAACTTTATTTCTTTAGACAGAAGTTCTGAATCCGTTCACTTTTTCATCAGTTGGTTTTGAATCAATATGCAAGGCCTAGGGATGATTATATAGTAAATACTTCATAATACAGTAATACATGATAAAGTAATACTTTTGTTGTTAGTGGAACTAATATGAGTACCAGAAACAACACATTACAAAGGTAATTTAAGGTTTTAGAAGTCTTGTCGTTTAAATTAATTACTCAGGCTAATTGAAAGATATGTTTTATTTTGCAGGCATTTGGTAGCACCATAGTAATTAATCCTGAAAAAGACAAAACCATGGTCCAAGAACTTCTTGATTTTAAAGACAAAGTTGACCATATTATTGATGTTTGCTTTCTCAAGAATGAGAAGTTTGTAAATGCCATGAAAGAAGCCTTTGAAACATTCATTAACAAAAGACCAAATAAGCCAGCTGAACTCATAGGTATTTTTCTTCCATTTCTTTCATGTGAGAATTTGGGTGCTGAGTTGCTGATGCACTTGCAGATGGGTTATGCTGGACTTGTGTGTTAATACATGCACGGTACACATCAAACTGGGGATCTGCTGTGCCACCTGATGCAAGGGAATTGTTTGGGAGGGTAGCATCAAACATTAAAAGCAAACTGCTCATCACTTCACTGGCTAGGCTATAGAAAAGTGCAGAACATCAGAATATGGTCATTCCAGCAATTGGCTGGTGTCCACACGTGAGACTACTGCTAATAGATTTTTTCAGAAGCTTACATAACTGTGCCACCAGCACATGTGCACAGAGCTGTTAGGGGCTATACAGCGATATCTATGGTTTAATATGTGATAGTGAAGACAGCTGAGGATGCACTGAACCTCTCATGGTGTGGGGACAGTCTCTGGTTTGCAAAGAACATTATTTACAGATTTGTGAATTACATGCCTGGTACTCTGCACTTTTGAACTGTTTCCCCACACAGTGAATAATACCTGCTTTGCAATTGGTTGTGCTGTTAGGCTTGTGGAGTGATGCTCTCTGCCCTCCTTTTTTTTGCATTAATTCCCTAACTGTAATATGCTTACCAGACCATTTGAAATTAAAACAAACAATCTAGTTTGATTGAAACTAGAAATTAAAACAAAATAGTGATCTGCTAGAGAAATTCAGCAGTATAGTCAACACATTTAAATAAGTGATTTACATATTTTTCATCTGATCTTTTTGCTTCTATTACAGCCATGTCAATCTGCAACACCAGTGACTTTTTACTTTGAGATCACAACATAAACCAAGATATTTTTTCATAGACAAAATGTTTTTAACATTGTGTATGACAATAAAGTTAAGATGCAGTCATCGCTTATCTGAAAAAAGATACTAGGCTATAATGTTTTTATAACTTTATAGCCTCTATGAAAATGTATCAAGATAGCTGTTATGAGGCTGATAGAAAGTGATTTCAGGATCCTTTACATTTTCAAGATTTCATAACACTAGATTTAGAAATTTTTGTTTCTCTGTGATATTAAGCATGTGCTAAACTATTCTTCAACACTCTTTTAGCTAAATATGTAGATTCAAAGCTTCGTGCAGGCAACAAAGAAGCTACTGATGAAGAACTTGAAAAAATGCTGGATAAAATTATGATCATATTTAGATTCATATATGGTAAGTATTGGGGGGTTTTTTGTGGAGTTGTTTAACCAGTAACATAAAGGTACTTTGAAATTATTTTTGCAGTCTGGCTACATTTTCAGGTGTTTGTTCTCTGTGGATATGGTTTGTTGGTGTAGTGCTGTTTAACTACTTTGCCTGTCAAACTGCAAATAACAAAACCTGTGGAAATCTTCGTATGAAGGCCGTTTTTGTTTTCCTGAGCTTTGAATTGGGCCTTTTGTAGGTAATGTTTGTTTAAAACCAACAGTGCTTTGTGATCACTTTCAAATCTCATCTCTTCCAGGAAAAGATGTCTTTGAGGCCTTTTATAAAAAAGATCTAGCAAAGAGACTATTAGTTGGGAAGAGTGCATCAGTAGATGCTGAAAAATCTATGCTTTCCAAACTCAAACATGGTAAGTAAATATCTATCATTTCTATCTATCAGCTTTCTTTTAAAAGTAGTTGTTTTAACAGGCCTTCACAGATACAATGTTGGTACACAATACACAATGTTGGTATTTCCCTTTTCCATGAGGGCAAAAGCCTTTGTGCAAGTCCTGAATGACTGGTGGGTTTTGAGGAGATTCATTTACTTTTAGTTTTGTAATTATAACAAGAAAAGCAAAAAACTAGGAACTTAAACTGCACAGTATATCTCGGCCTGTGGGATAGATTTGAGGTTCCCTGCTGAGTAAATCAGCGATGTGCTCAGAGAACTCAAGGATGACTTCCTCTTGTTATGCACTACCAGCTAGTGGTTCTCTAGTCTGGTCTTAATTGTTTCCTTGGATGTAGCCTTTGGGTGGTAAGGGTAAGGTTTTTAGAGCTTGATCGTGTTCTGCCATCAGGAGACAGTTTGTAAAGCAGCTGATAGGGATTAGAATTGTCATCTGAGTGACCGGTGGCTACCACAGTCAAAGGATGAAGGGTCAGGTCCATGTGGAAAAACAACTGGGTTGCAAAATAGTTACCACATTAAAACATTTTCCTCTTTCTTGTTTATAACCTTATTCTGTACCTTAATTAGAATCCAGATCTTTATGTAAGAAAATCTGCTGAAAGAGGTAATCTTGCATAAAACATTCTGACACTTAGAATAACTACTCTGAGGTGTTGAAAATAAACAGATTAATTTCTAATATTTACATTTTCTCTTTTATAGAATGTGGAGCTGCTTTCACCAGCAAACTTGAAGGAATGTTTAAAGATATGGAGCTTTCAAAAGACATAATGATACAATTCAAACAGGTACTGAGGGAAAGTCTGCTGTCTGTCCTGTCTGTGCTTTTGAAAATTTTACTGAATTTATTAAAGGTTTTTCCTGACCAACACAGCAAAAAACCTGAGACAAGCTTCTTCACACAAACAAAACATCACCCACAGCAGTAAGAGAATTGTAAACTTACAAAACATTTTAACATCAACTCTAAGACATTTTTAACACCACTGTATTCTGATGCCCGGCTTGGAAGTTTTTGCATGTTTAGTTCTGGTGATTTTGTGATGTTTTGATTACAAACAATTTTTAACATTCTTTCCTCTGTTCACACTTAATTAGATCTTCACCTCAGCCTGCTAAAACACTACTTTTGGTGTTTTCTTCCTGTATGGAAGTGCCTTTTGAACTTCAGAAAAGTGCTTTTTCTTACCTTAATTTTCTTACATGTAACTTGCAGTTTATACAACAAACACATCATATGGTCACTTGTCTTCTCTGCTCTCGCAATGCCTATTCTAACTTTTCAGTTCTACCTGAAATATGTATAATAAACATAGCTCTATTTCAATTTATTTTGTTTCTCTTTACAGTATATGCAAAATCAGAATGTCCCTGGCAACATTGAACTAACAGTGAATATTCTGACTATGGGTTATTGGCCAACCTACGTGCCTATGGAAGTCCACCTGCCCCCAGAGGTAATAAACATCATGGGTTATACAAGTATTGGCCTGTCAGAAATGCATCTTGGGATCCACTGACACTTGGTTTTCAATATGCATAGAGAAAGAAATGCAGAACTATTTTTTAAATGAAGTTTGTTTTCTTGCCATTCTTTTTATCATTCTAAGCCTTGATTAAAGGCTTAATTGATTGTGGAGGAGGGAAGGATGCTTTTAAAGTAGAAATTGTGTTTTAGTGTTTTGGGATTTTTCTTTCTTTAGATGGTAAAACTGCAGGAGATTTTCAAGACCTTTTATTTAGGAAAACACAGTGGTAGGAAACTTCAGTGGCAGTCAACACTAGGACACTGTGTACTAAAAGCAGAATTTAAAGAGGTGAGTCTATTGTTTCTGTTACTCCTGTTGTTTTGTCAATTCCAAGTCTGGATTGTGTGTATATACATATATATATATGTACCTTAGGGATATATGGGGAAGCTTTTTTATGCTGTGATGGAAAACCTAACACTGTTTTTGCAATTACTTTTAACCTCCTGCTATCTTTTCCAGAGTTGGTAGTTTCTGAAACAGATGTGTTAATGTCTAAGAACATGCACCCAATTTCTGTATTGGTGGGGAAAGAAAAGCGTGTTGGGGAAAATATCCAGTGGGTTTAGCTCCGGATTAAAAATGGCCCTCATTTTTATAGTGGGGAGGAAAAAAAAGGGGCCATGTTTCTTTGATGGCCTTACTTCATCTGATAGCATTAAGCATCTTTACAGTAAGCTTTTCACTACTGAAATAAAGAAAAATTCTGGATTGTACAAGAACACAATTGTTTTAAAAGAGTTTCCAGTTATTCCTCTTCAGCATTTCTTCATGGATACAAATTTTTCTCATGAAATAGGAATGCTTACCACTTCAATTTTCAGAAATATGTTAATGGTAAAACAAGTATTATCAAACTTGATTGTTTCAAAGATTCTATGGTTCCTTATACTGTGTTCCTTAAACTAATGTTTGTGTTAGATTTTGATTTAAAGGTCTTCCAAACTGTAATTTTAAGCACTCAGTGCTTTGAGACTTGTCTGGAATAATCTGACGCATGTCTTGGGTGAGGTTTGTCACTGGATAAAATAGTCCAGCTTTGTGGCCTCAAGCTTGTGCTGCATTTCATAGTAAACACAAGGGACCAGTAACTTCTCTTCTTTCATATTCTCAAGTGAATAAAATAACATCCTGTTAGTGAAATAATTGACATGCAAGAGTGAGTTGTTTCTCATGTTCCTCTCATCCCTTTCCTTCCACCCCCCAGAAAAAACAGCCTGGTGATATCTGTTTGTTTCCCTTGTGACAGGGCAAAAAAGAACTTCAGGTCTCCTTGTTCCAGACACTGGTGCTGCTCATGTTTAATGAAGGAGAGGAGTTCAGTTTAGAGGAGATAAAGCAAGCCACTGGGATAGGTTGGTATCAAAAACAACCGAGTACTTGCAAGTGTTTTTACTAAATAAACCTAAACAACTTGTTTCTGCTTTAGAGGATGGAGAGCTGAGAAGGACACTTCAATCTCTGGCTTGTGGCAAAGCCAGAGTACTGACTAAAAGCCCCAAAGGCAAAGATGTGGAAGATGGTGATAAATTCACATGTAATGATGATTTCAGACATAAGCTCTTCAGGATAAAAATCAACCAAATTCAGATGAAAGAAACGGTATATTTTTTTTAATCCTCTGGGGTTTAGATCTTTGGGTTAAGAACCTTGTTGCCTGCCCGTTTACAAGCTTTTTTCCTCCTGGTTGTCATGTACATAGTGATATCTCTGTCAGAGTTACATGTGTAATTTGGATGACAGCACATACCTAACAGTGATGATTTAAATGTGTGCCTCTGTACTAAGACACCAGTGATGCTGGATGTCTCTAAGGTTAAGAGAAGTTCCAATTATGAAATGTTCTTTTTATCCTTTATCATTCCTTGGAGCTTTACTGACTGTTTGTGAACATGAAAAATTCACTGTGGACTTGTTTCTCTGACAGCCATCCAATGTAAAAGTTGTGCAAAGGTTTTAATTCTTTGTACAAGTGGGTTTTTAATAGACAATCAGTCTTCATATTTGTAAAGGGTTTATGTCAGATATTTGACAACAGACATTTCGCTATCTTACACTGAGAATTGTCGTAGAGATAGAAAGAATTGTTTTGACAGTGCTGGTATTCTCATTAAAACTTTTCTAAATGGATCCTTCAGGTGGAGGAACAGGCAAGCACTACAGAGAGAGTATTCCAGGACCGGCAGTACCAGATCGATGCCGCCATTGTGAGGATCATGAAGATGCGCAAGACGCTGAGTCATAACCTGCTCGTGTCAGAGGTCTACAACCAGCTGAAATTCCCAGTCAAGGTGGCGTACTGATTTTTCTACTTCTAAAACTTTATCAGTTCTTTTTATCTTCCCTGGCCTGCCCTCAGTTAAATGGTGCTTCTGTCTAAAAATATGCATCTTTTTAGTATTAGAAAGGGCAAATACTCACTTTCAGGAATTTTTAAAGTGCCAGTTGTTACTAAAACCTATTTCCAAAGGATTTCAGCCCTGGAGTTTGTTAGCAGTAAGGGAGCAGCTGGCTCTCCTTGTATGCTGCTGTTCCACTGTTTGCAGTATTCTGGCAAAGCATTCTTGGGCAAAGGAGAAAATGCTTCAGATCTCAAAACCAGTTCTTCATTACAATCTTAACTTGGTTGAAACTTCTGAAGTACAGTGGTTTTTCTGGATGGATTATACTGGTTAACATATATATACACACATATATAGGAATAAAAGTGAAATATTGGTGAATGTCTCAAAGCTGAAGAAGCCCCCACAGTTGCAATATAAAATGACTGGCTTATTGTGTACAAATGGAAATGGGTTTTCAAATAGACAGCGATGCATTGTTGGAATTCAAATATATGGTGATTTCTGTCAATGGAAATGTAAAATAAAAGATCCTGCTATCTCATTCCATTGTATTACCACGCTGAGTGCCTGCAGGCCTGTAAGTATTGCATAAACTGCAGTTGGGCTTTTTAAGATTATAGCAGATTATTTAAATAATTTTCCTCACCCATTATCATGAGGCATTTTTATAAAGTTCCTCACCTAACAAAATCACAGGGCACCCAAACTGTTGCAAAACTCATTTGCTTCAAGAGGAAATGAAATTATCTTTTACTGGCTAAAAGTCAGAAATAGAAACACTTTGGTACATGATGCACAAACTGCACTTCTTTAGAGTTCAGTTCAAGCAACAGCAAATATCTTTCCTTTCTGTAAGAAGTTTGTTTAGCTGCAGGTGATGAGCTAATTTTGTAACTTTCTCTTCTATCAGTTATACATTGCAGACTTTAGAAGCTCTGATACTTTAAAGGATTTTTTTTAAACTGGGATTTTTGTTTCCTCAGCCGTCTTGAACAATATAGATATTTGGCTCAAGTGGAAAGACAGAACCAAGAAGCATTGACTGCAAAGTAATAATGCTGACATGTGCTTTATTTTACAGCCTGCTGACCTTAAGAAGAGAATAGAATCCTTAATTGACAGGGACTACATGGAAAGAGATAAAGAAAACCCGAATCAGTACAACTATATTGCATAAACATATGTTGGCCTTTGTTTTACTGCACACTTGGTGTCCTACACAGTTGCCAGTGGATAAACTAGCCTGTTGATCCCGTTAATTGACTTTTTATACTACCAATGATTGAATGAAAGCAGTGTAATGGAAAAGTATAGTAGAGTGGACTTCTTTCAGTGGTTAACATGCCCATTTAAAGAGTACTATTTACATTTTAAGAAGAATGCTGTTGAACTCTTTGCATGTTATTTAGTAAGATGTGCAGAAAGCTGAAAGAAAGTACCTGGTCTTTCTGATTCCATTTGTCTCTGAGTCTGAAGAGGAGTCCCTTGATATATGACAGATATCTTTCGCATCTTTAAATGGAAACAGAAGGTTAATTAATATAAGAAAATAGCCTTTAAAATGCTTAAACTGCATGCAAACTTTTAATTTACTGTACAGAATGCATTTCAGTTATACATACCATTGGTTTGGTTGATGCCCACACTTGGATTTTTTTCTCTTGAGGGGGGAAATGGGGAATAAAACAAGCTATGCTTATTGCTGATCTAATGGAAAATATTCTTGGTTGCAGTTAAGACAAAATGGTACCAATATAAAATGATGTACAAAGTTTGCAGTGTGGGCATATATATTGTATATACAAACACCATTCTTAAATAACTGCTACAACAAAACAAGTTCAGATTAGATTTATATGGCTTGCCTGTGAGACTTGGTGTTCACCTTTGGGAATTTTAAGCATAAAACAGCCATAATGGAAGAAGTGACAGTTTTTACTAGTCATGGGTAGGAGGCCTTCACCTCCTGGCAGCAATACTCTAGAATAAAGAGAATCTATTTACAGATGAAAAGCCACACTGTTTTTGTGGTAAAGCTGTAAGAACAAAAATTGCAAATGGATTTTAATACTTGTTTTGCTTTGCAACATTCTAAACTTGAACTAACCTCAAGGTTTAGACAGGGCAGCTCTTCTAAGACTGCCCTGCTTTGGATTGCTTTAACTTAAAGCTTTAAGAACTCAGCCCTAGAGCCTAGCAGGCCTCCTAGAACCCAGAAGCCTACCTCTCATATAGTAAGTTAAGTATTGCTACAAGGCATCTAAAATATATTTTCTTAGATGACCAGAGAGCATTCTTTGCATCTTTATAAGACATGGGAGAGTAAGTCACTTGAATGTAGAGCTTTGTTTCAACAAAATACATTTTTTATTGCTTATAGCAGCATGTGCCAGGAATATATGGGAAAAAAAAGGTGTCAGCACAAAAGGAACTCCTCCACGTACCAGTTCTTCCTTACCCAGCCAGGCTTTAGACCTATGATCAGCTGTGTTGCAGAGCACAATGAAAAACCTCATCCTCTTTCAGGCACTGATAGTCCTGGGGAATACCAGATATCTCTTGAAAGCAAGATGTTACTTTTGTTTAATGGCAGTGTAACTTAGCTCTCTATAACCTATAACTTCTATCACTGTGATCCCACATTCAGGGGTGCGCATGTGTGAGAGTGTGTATGTGTGTTTTCTATCTGATACATCCCATCCTTAGTGCTTTTTTTTATCTACTGTTTAATTCTGTGTATTCTCCAGCCGTGTTTTCTCTCAAGCTCTTTTGTATGCAGTTCTCAGCTGACAGATGAAGCAAATGTGGGTGGTTTTTTTCCTACTAAATTATTTGCAGTCATCCTCAACTAACTGTCATACAGCTCTTTGTGATCTGCAGAAAATCCACCTTGCCCCTTGACACTATTGCAGCATAACCACTGGTAGACATCCAGGGCCACCCCTGCCTCTGTGAGATAAATATTGACAGTAGAGTTATGTGGTGAGAACCTTGAAGACTCTTCCTGCAACTCTTCAAGTATTAGTTCAAATAGAGATCCACTGGGGAGGAAAGAATTACCCCCACCATAAAAAAAAAGTTCTGTATTTTGCATTCAATGTTCCTTTTTCTTGTATGTGTTTTGTATCTTCAGCCAATAAAAGATTCCTTTTAAAGAGAATTGGAGAAGAAACATAAGACTTAACTCTTTGGGAGACAGGAGATGATACATTGAGCTGGTTCCATTCAGTCTATTGTAACATAAAAATCTAACACCACTACATGTGTGAACACCTGTTGTGGTAAAACCCTCCCTCATTACACAAGTGTCACATTCAGTCAAATGAATTGCAAAGGTCTGTAGGTTTATTTCATTTTTATCCTGTCTATTTCAGTAACTTAAATGCAGAAAATATTATACAGAAAATGTCCTCAAATCTCATCAGAATTCACAATCTGAGGCAGACCCTAAGCGCAATCCAGTTAAAGCAACCCAAAGAATGGACTTTGAGAACCCTGGCTAGGCCAGGAGAGGGGTGAGCGAGGGGAGGGGAGAAGGCTTCTTGTAGCTTCATGGGTTTTCCCCAAGAACTTGTTCATCTCTTCTGCTAAGGTCTCACTCATTCCTGGTTAATGACAAAGCTGCAGCCAAGATTTGTCGTCGTACAACTCCGCAAATTCTTGCTGGGATCATGTGCCTGCTTATTGAGCCATATATATCTCTGTAAGAAAAAATTGAAGTGGGCTTGGACCACAACTCATCTGGCTAGAACACAGCTTGTCTGTTTGGCCACACATTTTTAATCTTGACTCTTGCATGCAGTTTATAGCACCTTGTTCATAAGAAATTGCAGTTTATTCTTAGAAATATATATTTTAGGTTTTTTAATCTTTATACCCATAAATGGACTATTTTTTTGTCTTGGCTGGTTTCAGAAGTGACCATTTTGTTTAAATGCTGTAATTGCAAATGTGTTGTAAACGTTGTTTTGTTCTATAGTTTACACAAAGGTGCCAAAGTAAATAGTTAATTAAAAAAAAAAAACCCTAGCAAACTGTTAAGTTGCTTTAGCTGTTCTTCATATTTTGGTCTGAGCTTTTTTTTTTTTTGTCAGCCTTTCATTTTTTCCTAGACATATCATTTGCCCTAATGCTTTCTTTTAAAACAAAAAAAAAGTGCATCTAAAAGTTCAAATACCACTTTTTTTTTAGTGCTCTCATATAGTAGGAAGAACATTTTCTTTGAAACATTACACTAAAATTGTAAGAGTACAGCAGCATTCAAAAATGTAATATACTTTTTGTATAACAGTCTTGAGAGTGTGTCTGGAGTTGGGGGGAAAAAACTAACCCTGTTACTTTTCAGAAGCCT
This sequence comes from Rhagologus leucostigma, assembly GCA_013397725.1. Taxonomy (NCBI): domain Eukaryota; kingdom Metazoa; phylum Chordata; class Aves; order Passeriformes; genus Rhagologus; species Rhagologus leucostigma. The sequence continues at coordinate 142,963 of VZTD01003100.1, forward strand.
CTTCCCTCAGCTACCAGTATATGAAATTGTGCTTTTTCACAGCATCAAAAACTTAGTTTATGCAGACTTGCAAACAGGGCATGTATCACCATTGCATCCTTCGATGCAAAAAGCAGCAAAACCTTTTTTATGTTTCATAAGTCTGATATGGGTACAGAGAGTCTTTCTTAAGTTGGTAAATAATGTAAATACATGTCCTTTCAGAGAGTGAGTCTGTTATCTAGGTATTTTGTGTCATTTAATAAATATTAAACAGTTTTGTGTTGATAAACTCTTGTGTGTAAAATGCCTTCTTACTCCAAGTTCTGTATGTTGGGCTTACTAATGTTTATGGCTTCTTTAAATTCTTTAGCTTATGCTCTGATAGCAAAATACTTGTTTGCTACTTAAATATATTAAGTAGTTCCTTATTCATTCAGTCATTAAAATCCCTTGAGTTTTCTAAGTGGCTTCCATTCCTGAATTTTTATTATTTTGGGTTTCTTTGCTAAGTCTTCTATGGTTCTTGGAGGGGAAGGAAATAAAGCATCCTCATAGACTCAGAATCGGGATTAGAATGTGTACAAGTCACAGAAATACACAGAAATGCTTGACGTGGTGGTTTGTTTCTCCTAGAGGAGGCACTTCTGCTGTGTGAATATTCCTTGTCTCCCAGTTTATCATTTTTTTAATGACACTGGAATGGTTATTGAAGTATGAAGGACAGAGCTGGACAGGGAATTTGCTTCTCTTGTTAAGAATGGCCAACTGGCCATTTCTTGATTTTTTCTTCTTCACCCTGAACTGCTGGATTAAATCTGAGCAGAAGGACTGTGTCCAGCCTGGCCCTTCCCAGTACAAGAGCACTGAGGACTTGGTGGAGGGGGGAGATGGAGTGTTTCTGAATTTCCTTTCTGACTTCTGGAAACTGGGATAGCTGTAGCAGAGCAAGTGCTGATCCTGTGAACTCTGTGGAAGGCTTGCATGGGCTGCAGGTGGGCTGACCCTGCACTGTGCCAGAACCACACAACAGTCCTGGGGCAGGTGGGCTTAGGTCTGGGAAGCATCTGGCATGAATCCTGCTCAGGTGCTTCCTTCCTGTCTTACAGCTTGGAGGCATCTAAATGCATGGGATGGTTTTTCCACCAACACTTTCTCCTTAAAGAGAGTATTTCCTACATTCTTAAAAAAAAGAAAAAGTCCTACAGAAACAGATGATTGTTTGGAGACTGATAGATTATCTATCTACTCTGAGAAAAAAAACAGCAGTAAATTCTTTCATTCCTTTTTCTGTGTGAAGTGCAATATATGCCACTGTACTTTCTCCTGACTGAGAAAAACTGATGACAAATCAAATTTAAGATGGTAGCTTTGGATTTGCCTTTTTTTTTGCCCCTTAAAGAGGCCAGGGCCTGTGGACATACTGTGGCATTTAAACAACAAACACCTCAAAACTTACTGGAGTGGTTGAGAGACATTGAACTTTGTGCAAAGGGTATCTTGTAATACATGGAGTTAACTGGGAAGAGAAACAATGGATGTTGGTTAACCTACAAAGGAGCAGGTTTTTCTTCTGGCTGAATAATTGTTTCCTGGTACAAGGTCACCTTTCAAATGATCCATTGTCAAGCTTGTCTTGCTGCTGCTTATGGAAAATTAGCATTAGGATATAAATGAAAAAAAATTAACTTTGAAAGTGAATTTTCTAAAATCAGTAGGACATTGCAGCACTGCAAATAAACCCCTTAAGCTGAGGAAAAGTAGTTCACATCCAGCAAATATTAAATTTTTATTGATTGCTAGAGATTTACCGACCAGCCACAGTAACTGTGTCTGATTCTAGGACCCCACTAAGAATGCCAAGTCCAAGTGAATGTTTCCAATTAGTCTTTTGTTAGTTCTTTGGTTACAGCTCGAACTGGTGCCTCTGAAGAGGGACCCCTACCCCAATTCAAACTTCTCATACCCCTGACACTTACCAATCCAAGTCAGTCATTAAATTCTGGTTGGTGGACTCTTGATTTCTTGCTGGGTTCCATTGTTGCTGGGCTGGCCACCTTCTGATGTTATTTTTTCTCTTGGAATTGTCACTTTGATCCTTACCATCTCCCTTCTACTTGTATCTGCTAAATTCCAAGAGTTCTTTTGTTACCAGCACTGTTATATTTGTTAGACCAAAAGTTTGGTCAGCTCTTGCAGCCTAACGAGACTATTCAGACAGGAGAATACAGTTAATCTAATTTTCTCTATAACTGGTGATAGTTTTTTATCTTACTCCTTAAAACAATCAGTTGTCAGCTTGCAACATCTGTATTTTAGAGCTGGAGGAAAACAGGGATGTCACTAGGTGCTTCTGTGTTAAAATGCTTGAGTAATCACGACTTGCTAGAAAATTTTGTCTTTTCAAAAAAGTAAGTCTACAGATTCTGTTCCATCTAATGATATTTGCAGTAACAAGGAAGTTGCAGTAACTGCTTTCCAGTAGATCCAGCATTTAGATGTGTTATGCACTTAAGGAATGCAGAGGGTCCCTGCCCAGGCCATTGCAGGGCTCAAGGGCTCCTATGCTTCTTTGCAAAGATTAGTAGTCACTATGACTTTGCAGAGAGGGGCTAGCATGCAAGTAAATTGCATCTGAAATGATATGGAATAGATTGCTTGTAACTATTTGGAGCAGTAAGTAGTTTTAATACAGTGTGAAATACCAGTGCTGGATTATTAGCAACATGTTCACTTACTATATAGCTTTATTTTCCCCTTCTGGACTGAACTTCCTATGAAATTATCACAGTGCCTGTTGTATTTTACCCTTGTGTAGTCTCTGAAGCTTGAGGTATAGCTGAAAAAATTCATTACCATGGCCAAAACCAGATACCTTTGTCAAAAGCAGGCCCCTAATTACATCCACAAAGTCCTTCAGCTGGTGCTAGTTTGAGGCTCAAGGCAAAGCTGCTCTATTAATTTTCAGTGAAGGCTGCGTAGGGTACTGCACAGGCCAAGTTCTGCCATGTGCGTGCTGGGGAGAAGGTGCAGCTTTCAGGCAGGAGACGGGAATAAAAATTACAAAACACAGCCTCTGCAGAGGTGAGCTGAAACCTTGTCACTGCACAGGTAAAGCTTGTTTGTAGGATATTGCTGGGGACTAGGTCTGAACTGGTTCTGCAGCCACAGGGCTGTGATTCTGTCACTTGCAGAGCTGGCACCGTGTGTGTATCCCTTCAGTTTCTCCCTTTTTATTCCTACAGCAGCAGTTGCTGCTTCAAATCCTAGCTCCAAAAGCATGAAGCAAACACACAACCTCAAACTGGAAAGAGATCTGTTTCAGGACAATGCAGTGAACAGGCATTAGCCTGGTGTTTGCCAGACCTGATTTCTGATCTCTGTCAGAGCTAGAAACTATAGACTAACTACAAATATCATTATGTTCTCTGTAAAAGGGATGTAATGTTATTCTAGGTCACAAGGGATCCTGTAGCACTGAAGTCCTGCAGTTAAAATATCCAGTTATGAAAATGACTGTATAACATCCAGTTTCCCTCCCAGCCCCGTATTTTTGATGTAACTTCTTTTCCGGCTGAAATCTCTCAGAAAATGTTACAGCCAACACATCTTTCATAAGAGCTGGAAGTGGGAGGTGCCTCCTATGCAGAGCCATTTTCACGCAATGATTTCTGCTCTGAAGCTGACAGATGTATCTCCAGCAAGTTAGCACTGTATGTCGATCAAACCACAAAAGCGAGAGTATTGACATTTCTCTACTTCGCTGTAACAAGCCCAAAGAACATGTTGCCAGTCAAACAAGTTCTTTTTTTCACATTAAGCAGAGCTACATCTAGAAGCAGCTTGGTCTGACTCACAAAATGCATAAATCTCATCTGCTGCCACATGTTAACCCAGCTTCTGAGTGCTGTAGCACACACCACATCCAGCAGCTGCTGGAAATGCTTCTGAGCACCACGGGGCATCCCAACAGCACTGGCACCCCTCACCCTGCACCCCGCACCCCGCAGCACCAAGGGGCAGCAGTGGGACAGCGAAGGGGCAGCTGCTGCCCCAGCACCGTGTCAAGGCCCAGCTCCTGCCTTGCTTTCACCCCTGAGTTCAAGCACACGATTAACCCGAGCTGTGTGCGGGCTGTGTTTGTATAACAGGCTGTGACGAAACGCCAGTGCCTCTGCTCCGGCCGCCTGCGCTGGGAATGTGTTTTTCCACCTGTGTCACGACACGAACGGTTTTACAGGAAGTTTCGCAGCTCTCTGCTGCAACGTGCTCTCTGATCCCTTCACCTCCCCACCAAGCTTTCTTTTTTTGGCTTTTCACGTGATTTCCGCAATCTTGACTCAGCAGTTTCTCGCAGCAGCGTTTATTGGTTTGGTTTCCTACCACCACCTCCCCCAGAAACCCGACAGCACAGAAACGCTGCCATCTGCTGGGAGCCTTCGCAGGGATTAGATAGGACGTGTTTTTTCGGAGCTATCAGCGCAGAGCTGCCGAGAGCCCGCCCTGCCCTGCCACGGAGCAGACTCACGCAGCTGAGGCACTGCAGATGTCACTCTGTGCTGGACAGTCCGTGGTCTTCATTGCCGTGTCCGGATCCCAAATCCTTAGTCCACAGGCTACAAACTGGGGCTGTGTGAGAAGGAAAACTCGTGAATAGCTGTAACTCTCAAGTTGCTGGCACGGTCCCAAGAAGGTCCCTGTTGTTCATCCCCCTCTGCCAAGTGAGTCTGGGACCTCTCCGGCCAACATTAATACATTCCTCTTTCCACCCCTTCCACATGGAATGGAACCAAATCTTTCCTCTGCCTCCTGAGAAGGAATAATCGGCTCTGCCATAATCTTTTCCCTGGAAAAAATACAGGAATTGCCCTTTTGTTTAGAGATATCTAAAATAATAAGTAAAAATACATTAGAATAAAGTCATGGTTACTCCATGTCCTAGGGATTATCTCTTTCTTCTTTTTATCACAACCTCTACTCTTCTGCACCAGGAATCAGAAACATTAAATTACTCAGTCCTTCAGTAAAGAGTGGACACTTTGCTTCTGACCACACACATCCATCAATTTTGGCAAGTCCCAGGGCTAAGAAAAGTTTGATTACAGATATAGTAAAAGTTTGATTACAGATACAGATATGCTGAAACTGCTAAAGGATTCATGAAGGATTAAGCATATTATGCAAATAAAATTAGGCATGAAATTATATTCCTTAATGAACTAAAGCTTTAAAAAGAAATTATAAGGTTTTGCATATTTGCTCTCAGTACATGTCAACACCTTCTTAAAACAACTGATGTCAGACAGTATAACATGCAGTAAAACTGTGATGCTGTACAGAAACATTACAGTCCTCACATCCAGCAATAAACATAAGGAATGCAAATGTCTTAGAAAACCAGGATCAGCTTGCCATCCATCAGTGGCTCCCAAAGTCATACCAACTGCAAAATCATTTCTCTCTACTAAGCAAGAGGGTAAGGCATTTTCTCTGCATTATGGTAACAATCATTCATTCTTCTTTCATTAAAGGAAAACAGCTGAGAATGTGAGTTTGAGTTTATGTTACTGAAGTCCAACTATCATGTAAATTTTATTGTTAAGACTGCCACAATCAATAAAGAAATTACTCATGATATGAGTAATTATGCAGTGGATATTTGTTAGAGGTTGAATCCTACAAGTACTGAATATAATAACTTATGGAATTAAAGAGGTATCAGACAACAGCTGACTCCAACTACTAAACTTTTTTCTAAGGACACCTGAAGGATTTGATAAACATGAGAGGAACAGAGCTTCATTTTGCTCCCTCCAAAGCTACGAAGAGTAGATAGGTTTTGGGAACTGCCAAAAAATTCTCTGTTTAGGGAGAACAGTGCAAAGATCAAGCTTCTGTCAGCTGGCTGGGCAAGAGGAGAATATCACTGTAAAAATGCGAGAGTACATTGCTTTTAACAACCTTTTATCACATCCAGATGGCTGGAGCATGTGAGCTTTGTTGGACAAACCTCCTCCTGTACATGAATACGAGGTGTTTGTACCAACTCCTTGGAGATGGAATTTGATCCTTTGGTCTCCCCAAGGATTCCACACAAGGGCAGAAACCCCTCGGGCAGCCTTCGTGGTTGTCCCATCGCTTCCTGCACCTGCAGGTGCATCAGTCCCTCTGTGACTGTGTGACAATGACAATAAACCACCAGCTCAGTCCACCGAGATTGTGTAAAATGATGTCACACCACCACATGGCTGTGACAGGCTGTTATATGGCAGGGATGAAGGGCAGGGATGAAGTACAGGGAGGGTGAAGTATACAGATGCAAACAGAGAAAGAATAATCTGTTTTCTGGTATTAATTACGATATTTCTGGTGCAAAGCAAGATATTTTCCACTCTGCCAAATTCTATAAACTATACCGTTCTTTTAATCCCACACTGGTTGCTATTTTTCTTGTGTTATTAAACAGAAAATTATTTGCTTGTTATGATTGCTACCATTAGATTTCATTCAAGCTTCACTAAATTGGCACAAAGGAAACAAGTTAATCAGCCTTCCCGTTATGTCTGCAGAACATCCACTTGGTTCAGAGCCCATTTCCTATGTGCAAGCAAGAGATCCAGATATTCAGGATTCTTCACTCAGAACAAGGGAATGTTGGAACATATCAATGTTTGTACATAAGTCCTGAAGTAAATATTCCAGCAGACACAAAAGGTGCCATTCCACTGCATGAACTACCTGAACAGACCAATCATTTTCTCCTCTTCTAATTAATTAAAGCTTAATTCAATGTCTGTTTCCTAATAGTCAAATCCTCCTAACGTAATTGCTCCTAACTCCTTGTGAGATCACTTTTTAAAACCAGGACTTTGCACTGAAGCAGTGAAAAGTTTATTTCCTTAAATAATTTTTTGATAATTAAGCCCAAAGGATAAATATAAATTTACTCTGTTTTGAAATTACATGAATTTTGAGAGTCACAGGCAACCATGCTTAGACAAATGCCTGTACAGGTATGTAACATGCATGGTGAGTGGGCTCTAGGTGTGTTTATTAAGCACAAAAAAATGCAAAGAAGCAGTGAACTTGGCTGACCACAAAAGCCCTCATGTGCAGGACCCTTATTTATTCGATGCTCTGGTTTCCGTGGTGGCCCTGACATGACAGCTTTGGGTTTGTGACACTCTATGGGAAAGTACAGGATTGCAAGCACATAATGAGAGAAATTAACTGCCCTTTGATAACAAATTGCATTATTTCCACTTCCTCAAGACTGCATAACTGCTTTCCTATCAACACCATCTACACTCCAGTATATCAGGTCAGTGTGTTTTATTGTCTTCTTCAGACTTCATTTTCTTCCCCCATGGCCGGGGATGTCTCTTAGAGCCTGATCATTCAAAATCCTCAGTTCTTCCACAGCATCAGAAACTGGAATATGTCATTCCAGAAGGCCCTTCCTTGCTGAGCGCAGAGCTCCTGTCTCCTCAGGCCATTTTCCTTGCTGTCTCCCAGCCTCAATGTCTTCTTCTCCATTTCCCCTTTCTCTGCCAAGCCACCCTTTCTGACTTGTTTTGTTTGAGTGTGGGGTTTTTGGTTTTTTCCCCCACCTAATCAATAGTGTCCAGGGTGCAATCCAACATCCATCACATTTTATACCTCCTTTCAGACCCAAATCCACCAAGTTTTTTGTCCACCCATCTTCTCCCCGCTTCACACCGCAGGCTCTTTTCTCCCTCATTTGCACCAAGCTCCTGTCTTCTCCCACCGTGTTCTGCCCCACTTTCTGCTTTTCAGCACCAGCAAAAAACGCATTAAAGCTCCGAGTGCTGGTGTCAATCCCCTCCCCGCCGCAGAGGCCCATGCCTGGAGGGGTTTCTGCCCAGTCACCGGAGAGCCGGGGACCGTCCCTGGTGGGAGGATGGATGGACAGCACCGACAGCCATGTCACAGGAGAGGTGCACTGAGAGCAAACTAAACCATTTCTCCCCCTTTGTATTTATTGCAAACATGGGCAATATCTTTATTCTTTATTTTTTGTCAGTGAAAGCCTCTATATTAAACTTCTCAGGATGTGCATCTCTTCTAAGCTACCCCTTCCTAGACTAGAGCAGCCTCAGTGCAAACCGCAAACAGTGCCGAAGGCCAGAACAAGCCGCCGCTACCCTGCACCTGCAGAGGCCACCGCGGCACAGCCCCAGTTCGGCGGCCGCTGCTGCCGCTGGACGGGGACTGGGACGGGATCAGACCAGACCCGCCCGCCCGAGGAGGCACGCGATAAGCGGCCCGTCCGCGATCCATGGAATCGAGCAGCGGCGCTGAGCCGCGATTGGCGGCGTGCGGGCGGCCCCGCCCTGCCCCTCACATGATCGCTGGGGAGGTTTTTGTCGCGCCCGCTCGCCCCGGCCGCTCGCCGTCCCCCGGTGTCCCCGCCGCCGGCAGCAGCAGCACCACCGCCATGGGCCCGCGCCGCTCTGCCGCCTCCTCCTCCTGCTGCCGCCTCCTCCTGCCGCTGCTGCTGCTCGGCGTCTCCGGTGAGCGGGGCAGCGCCGGGGGATGGTAGTGGGTGTCGGGTGTCCCTGCGGGCTCGTGCCGCCTCCCACCCCCCCGCTCCGTCATGCACGTGACGCGGCGCGCGGCCACCGGGGGTCCCGAGGGGTGTCGGGGCCGTCTCGGCCCCGCGGCGTCTTCAGGGGCGGAGGCGCCCCTGCTGCCGCACCCCGCG